>OX327006.1:36538065-36944502 GCA_946800695.1 Geum urbanum
AGGACCGAGCGGACCGTGCCAAATCCTCACCATAGCTTCCTTGAACGACTGTGCATGGGCCTCCGACAATGCCATCAGTTTGAACAGTCGTATCACAACATAACGACACTCATCGATGTTATCTTCATCGCCCTCGGGAGTGAGATCCATGACCTCGACCTCATCCAATTCGGGATCGAAGCTGAATGTGGCTAACCTATCCGAGACATTATCTGTCTCCTCTGCCATGAGTTGTGGGAGGAGACCAGGGATAGGGAAGAGAGAAAGGGAATCGAGAAGGAAACAAAAGATTTCAAAGGTCGATTAGTGTGGTGCCGATCGAATTTTTGTGAAGGAAAGGGTGTGTCACGCCCCGATTTTTGGAATGAATTTAAAAATAACTTACCCCAAAACCGAGGTGTGAGTAAAAAGAAAAAAAATCATATAGAAAATATAAAATCAGAAAACCTTTTCATTCTTATAAATAAAACTTTGTACAAAATTAGTTTACACAAACATTCTCCCTAATGTTTTGTTGATACAACTATAGCTACTCTAGCTTTGGTTCTCCTAGCTTTGTTTCTTCAGTAATCTTCACTTTCATCAAACACCTGCAAGATTTATATAGAGGTGAGCTCAACTTGTCAGCTCAGTAGGAAGTGAATCTTCTTTAAACAACAAAAGCAAGACAACAATAACATAGTCATCTTGTCTATTCCCCTGTTGCCAGTCCCGAATTACCCTTTCCTATACTACTTTGCACATTATTGAGCATACAAGGTGACGTGGTACCTGCTGAGGTTATAAACTGAACTATGCAAAAGCTATTAACTTTTGTATCTTCTTCCTTATCTCTCCACGAGTAATATACTCGATGCAAAGGATGCAATAATAAATATGTTTATAAACTCAAAATAAATGCATCACTCGAATGTAATTATTCCAAAAATGTCAACAAGAAATCAAACAAGCACAAAAACAAATAAACAAACAAGCAAACAATACAATTAATTAGAGGTTCCCCGATCCCCCTACCTTGACTCTGAATTCTTGCATAACAATAAATATAGAATGTGTTTCACATTGTTCATATGCTTAAAGTACAACATAGAGCTACTAATATTCACTTAGCCAAACAAACACTCATATAACATTGTAACAAGAATATAATTTGTTAAAATAATTAGAACTAATTTGATGTTTGGGACAAAGTTGATAGGGTACACTATAATTTGTCCTAGATAGGACCAAATAAATAAGTTTTCAAGATACTTTCGCATTTTCAAATTCACTCAAATTAATATCCAACATTGACTTTGCTTGATTTTCTTATAAAGATATATATCTCTACCGTGTTCTCCAATTTCGTGGAATGTGACATGATCATCTGCCAAAAGATAATCTCTCATATATTTCTTCATTCGTCTCTCAAACGCAACGTTTTCACTCAAGGTAACTAGTCTACTTTTTTTTTTGAAGTTGATATACTTTGTTGTGATTCTTCGTCACTCAATATATACATTTATCATGTGCGAATGCTGCCTTCTAGAAGACATGAATGCAGAGGGGTTGCGGTAGCGTAGCTTAGTAGAAATGATGCGTAGATGGTGAAGGAGTGGTACACCGTACACTTTGAATTTTTTAACAGTTTTCGTGCTACTCTGGTTTGCCAGTCTAGGTTTTGAGTTTGTATTATTGTTTTAGTATTGTGATGTGATAAAGGTTTCGCTTTATCAGGCCGGATAATCCGATAATGTTTTACTATTGTTTAAGGAGATTTATTCTCCATTAATTTCAATGTGTGTCTTGTCCTAGTTAGATACGGACATTAATTAGATACATACAGAGAATCCCTATTATGTTAGGATAGTTTTTGTAATAGATTGTATCAGCCTATATTTAAGGCATTCTATCAATGAGAAGAGTAACTACTTTCTGTCTATTCTACTTTCTCCTATAACACGTTATCAACACGACTCCCAGAGTTGATAAACACCACAGATAAGAACGAAACGCTAGAATTGAAAAGTTTAAATCACCACTGCCGCCGTTGGCAGCTCACTTCACCGTTGACCACCGTCAGCCTCTTTCTTCTTCTTCAGCCAAAATCGAGCATGTGGAGTTCATCCAACTTTGACAGAAGATTGCGAGCAGTTCAGGTCAAACCAGAGAGGGTGATTTTTATATGCACGGAAATCTCCGGATGTCTAGTTTTCAGAACCACTGGAAAATCTTAATTCAGAGGTGTCTAGAGAAAGTTATAGCCATTTGAGTGTATGAATGTCAGTTTGCCCGAAAAGAAGAAAAGAAGAAGAAATCCTCCTTCTGCTAAAAGCTTCGTGGACGTGTTTCCCCTCTTCAAACTTCTTTCACAGCGAAGTTTTTATACTGAGCATAACATCTTCGAAGTAAATTTTCTAAACCGTCAATCTATAGATCTAGGATCAAACTTATTTACCGCAAAATCCTAAATCTAAGTTGATGATAATTGCGATATGAGTTGTATTTATATTGCATATTTGCCCTAGTTCCTATGGACCTATATCCATAGAGTATAAGTGACGGTCCTGGGGGAGTCACGGTTTAGAAAAGAAAAGAAAATCGATACTATGTGATGGTTTTGTCATGGTTGCTGGGTGTGGTTTTGAACCACTGTTTATAAATCGATTTTTATGACCATACATCATGGATCACATTCTTATTCCTCACATGTGATATTAGTGATCGTAGTTTTCGATCGTTACTAATCAACATCTCATGTCTCTCTTGTGGTTAACATCAATTGAGCCGGAACAGCCTGAATTGATATCATTGATCCTTAAGGAATAGAATATTATTGTTAGGTGTCAGACATTGAGAATGAGCTTCTTAGTATGAATTTAACGGATATAATCCAACCACCACCACCACCACCACCTGGTACTGAGCCACCAACTCTAGCTCGTAAAGATCAAGTCCTCATAATTTTGAGGCATGATATACATCCAGTTCTAAAGAAAAGTATTTGCTAAAGAATGACCTTGTAGTTTTGTGGGCCACTTTACAAGACATCTTCAATAATGTGTATAATGCACAACTTCATGAACTGAGAGAAGGATGTGATTTGATCCAGTTATTAGATTATCCAAATATTTATGCTTGTAATCAAGCTATGTTAGAGCTTCAATCTGAGTTGAGTGTATGTGGCATTATCAAGACTGATCAGACTATGATCAAGAAGTCTTTAAGTACTTTACCTACCTCCATGAACATCCTGGCGCATAAACACCACATAGATTATGCACAAGGATGATTCAGATCATTCTGTAATCTCACAAATGTGTTGGCTAAGAACGAGTGAATTCGTGAGATTTTGCTCATTAATAATGCTCAGCTAGTCATTGCTAAAAATATCCATGAGTCGTACAATACTGGTGGGAAGGCATGTAAGGATAGGATGAATGATCGTTGTGGACATGGAGGGCGTGTCAATGGTCATGGTAGAGGAGAGAATAGTCAAAATTTGACTTAGACTCGCCATGACAACATTCACTACAACTCCAATAAGAATCATTCCAATTCCAGTTTTAGGAATGGTGGGAATTTTTTTTTCACATTCTGCTTCTACTTCGTGCTTGTCATCTTGCTATAGATGTGGTTCTACAAAGCACATGCACAAACAACGTTGTGCACCCCAGTATATTTAACATGCCTACGAGAAGTGCATGAAATATTTGGCACATAAGACTGAACATCACTAAAGTTTATGAGATAGAAGATTGCAGTGAAGCAAATCTGATAATAGCAGACAATACAAAAGCAAGTCTGAAGACTGCGGTTTTTTGAGTAGTCTATGTATTAGGCTCATGTCTTTGCTATGTAATCAAGTTTTGTTTTGACTTGATTTTAGTCATGTTTTGAGACTTTATTTTTAGTCGATATGGAATAAGAACATCCATGATGTAATTATTATTTGTTGGCAGTATAATTAATATTTCTCTATCTTTCGGTACATGAAAATGTTGAGAATGTTCTATTTTCATACAATTCTTATGTATGGTTCAATGTTTATAAGTATATGACAATATGAGATAATGATACGGTACAAACGTGACACAAAGGAGAGGATGTTATTTTGAACTTGGAGAGATTTTTGATCCATCGAAGTATTGTACTTTGATCCCATTGAAACTAACCCACAGGTTGTTTTTTGACATTTTTCGATCCATAAAAAAAAAAGTACTTCGATCCATTGAAGCTTATCCTGGGGTCCTTTGTTTGAAAAATTCGATCCATCGAGACACTCCTTCGATCCATCAAAGGAATGCCTCAGGTGAACTTTTTCGACCCATCAAAAATTAATGTCGAAATTTCGATCTCATTTTAGGTTCCTTCGACCCATCGAAGACATCATTCTGGACACTATTTTCGACCCATCGAAGCTTTGCTAAAACCCATAGAATTTCTGGTATCGGAAAATTACAAGTAGTTTTGGGTTTATTTTCGACCCGTCGAGGCCTTTCTTTGACCAGTCGAAAATGCAACCCAGATGTGATGTTTTTAGATGAGTTTTTTATCTGTTTCATTGGCTTATGATGTTATTTATACATCAGTTTTATTGGAAAATGTTGAAAAAATTTCGACCAACCTGAATTTCAGCACCATATGTGGTGTTACATCCGTTTATGCCATACTATTGAACTCAAAATATAACGATCTTCTTTATCGATATGATGTTGTTATACATAAGTTGTAATTAGGTATTATAATACCATATCAGCACTCAACAAGGGTTAAATCTTTTTCAAATCTTTAAGTATTCACTTAAAGTGTTTGCCATGTCTTGGATCCAAAGACTGTTTGATCGACATTGTTTGTTGATATATGATGGCGAGATTGAGTGTTACTATTCGAACCTTACATCCGTCGAGGCCTTTCTTCTACCCGTCGAAAATGCAACCCGGATGTGATGTTTTTAGATGAGTTTTTCATATGTTTCATTGGCTTATGATGTTATTTATACATCGGTTTTATTGAAAAATATTGAAAAAATTTCGACCAACCTGGATTTCAGCTTCAGATATGGTGTTACATCCGTTTATGCCATACTATTGAACTCAAAATATAACGGTCTTCTTGATCGATATGATGTTGTTATACATAAGTTGTAATTAGGTATTATAATACCATATCAGCACTCAACAAGGGTTAAATCTTTTTCAAATCTTTAAGTATTCACTTAAAGTGTTCACCGTGTCTTGGATTCAAAGACTGTTTGATCGACATTGGTTGTTGATATATGATGGTGAGATTGAGTGTTACCATTCGAACCTTACTCAAATTTGAAAAACTTTTGTGCCAACGTTCTTCACTTAACATTGTGAGAATGAAAGAGGGTTTTGTGTCTAATCTCTGTAGACTGTTGCCAACGGTGCAATCTGGAGAAGTTTATGAGGCATTGTAGTTGTTTATATCTTACTACGGTTTGGATCATTGAATCCAATGCAGTCACTTATATTACTATGCGTGACTTAGCCTCGTATAAGCTTTTGCACTTTGATGATCAACCTATTGAGAAATTCTCATGGTCATCTGTTCTTAAGAGCAAAGAAGCACATGGGAATAATTAAAACCATCGGTTTACATGGGGGAACTAAGATTACTCCACTCGGTTCAGGCTTGGTCTCCAAGACAAGTGCAGCACCATCCCGGTAAAATACTGCTAAGGCGTTGTGTGTTATCCCATAAGATTCATTTGTTGTAATCTTTGATGCACATTGCTCATTTTGTACAGCTTGATTATGTATGTAATGCTGTAATGTTGCTTACATGCATGACAATCTTTTGTTGAAGACATATCTTTCTTTCCCTATAGATTCCAAGAATCTATTTGTGGATCAATCAAACCAATATGCAGACTATTTATCTATGATTTTGATTACTGCATCGATGCATCAATCACATGTCTTTGCAATCCATATACTACGCTGCATTTTAAAACTCCTAGCATATATTATTCAGCTTCAGGATCACCGCCCGAATGTTTCAATCTGGTCATTTAGATTGGTTTAATACATGAGAGTTTACATCGAAATACTTTGTTAATTATTTCATATTTATTGGGATTGTTATTGAATATTCTGGTTCTCCATGTTCTTTCATAAGAACGGGTTAAGGAGAGGCACAAATCAAGCGGTTCAAACTTATGGCTAGAACTATAGTAATGTATAATAATTTACCTGTATCTACTTGGGGATATGCAATGTTATATGAAGCTATGCTTATTCGCGTGATACCCATAAAACCGCCAACCATTTTATGTGTACCAGTTCGTAACTAGATATGAGCCCGATATCTCACATCTACTCATCTTTGGTTGCACGGTACATGTGCCTACTATGCTTCCATTACATACAAATATGGGTTATCAATGTCGATTCAGCATTCATGTTGGTTCTCCAACGATTGTCCGCTATTATGAACCTTTGACAAGAAATCTTTTTACTGCTAATTTTGCAGATAGTCACTGTGATGAGACATACTTCCCGCCATTAGGGGGAGATATGGATGGTTTCATTCTGGATGAACGTCAAAAATTGAGGTGGTATATCCCTACTATGTCTCATCATGATCCCCGCACATGTCAGTTTGAAATTAAAGTGCAATGTATTCTTGATATTCAGAAAGTAGCAGATTTACTGTCTGACTTCTTTACTGATATCATGAGAGTGACGAGATCGTTTATACATGCTTCAATTCCTGCAAGGTTGAAAGTCCCTGATATTGGGTAAGTTAAACGTAACACCCAGGCAAGGTAGTGTTTTCTCCTACCTATAGTGGGGGTGTAGCGTCGATCAAAATCCACTGATGAGTTGTCGGTGAAAAGGCAAACCATCAAGGCACAACCATTTATCATCAACACATGAGATTGTTTCTGACTGCAATTGTGTCTAAATGTCGACATTGATATACAATAAGGGATGCCTCAGAGTCAATGACGATGTCAGTAAACAAAGAAATCTCACAAATTGAAACAAATGCTAGCGTTATTATGGATAGTTCTTCCATGTTCATTGATGATTTGTTTACTTATTCCATTGCTTAGTAATTGACGACGATGAAGTGAAACATTGCTCTGTACGTTGCAGATTTTCAACGGTAAATGTAGAGCAAATTGATCGATATGGAAAGTTGCAATCTAGGTTGAACTAGACTCTCTTACAAATGACAAGTTTTGATATGATAGTCATATGACCATTGAATAATATGCCGGCTAGACACAAATGAGTCTTGTTTGGAAGCAATATAAGAAGAACTTTTGGCACAAAGATTCTCTCAATGACCTAGTATTGATTATGAGGAGATGTATTCTCCGGTCATGGACATCATTACTTTCCGCTACCTTATCAGTTTAGTAGTGTCCAAAGTACTGAGTATGCAGCTTATAGATGTGGTTACTGTATATCTCATTGGGGATCTCAATTCAGAGAAATACATGACAGTGCTGAATGACATAGTTATACCCAAATCAAGTAACTCTAAACCATGGAGTTCTCATGTGATTAGATTGAGACGTTCACTATAAGGATTAGAATAATTCGGTTGGATGTGGTATACACGTCTTAGTGACTACTTGATTGGGAAGGGATATAAGAACGAAAAGTTATGCCCGTACGTGTTCAATATATGAACAAATTGTTTGAGATGATAGACCTTGGTAAGACTCGATTAAGTCTTGGTTTAGAGACGGTACATCGAGTTGGTTGAATTCTTATTCACCAGTTTGCTTATGTCTAAATAGGCTATGGACAAAGCAGACTTTATTAGTACACCAATGGTTATTTGTAGTCTGGAAACCAAAAGGATCCATTTCATCTAAAAAGACGACGATGAAGAACATTTGGAGCTGAGATTCTATATCTTAGTGCGATTAGAGCTTCGATGAATTTAGCTCATTACATACATCCAGACATGCATGCCTTCTCAGTGTGCACAAATGCAAAGTCATGGGAATGGAGTAAAACAAATATTCATGTACGTGAAGTGATTCACTAACTTGGGCCTATTCTTCCCTTACAAAGTATATAGAGAGAAGCTTGAAAAATCCTGGTAAAGGGATTGTTGAATCGCAGCATTCAAGTTTTGAGCATTTCGACCCGTCGAGTATAGCTCTTGACTCGTCAAATGCAATGAACGGTAACTACCTGAAGGGGCCCTTTGATCCATTGAATATTTCCCTTCGACCCATCGAAGGATGTACCTTGGACGGATCAGAATCACTCCTTCGATCCATCGAATGAATGGTTCGATGCATCGAAAGATGAACAAGCTGCAAGTAGTTTTACTGCAGTCCCCTTATTCCGAGACACCCATTTATGTGTTGGTCGGGTTTGCTAATATTGGGTACCTCTCTGACCCATATATATAAGATGTTCCCATACAGGTTATTAACCTTGGGAAACATGGCCGTACCTTGGAGAACAACTAAGTAAACCCTTGTTGCTATTACCTCGAATTATTCTAAAGATTAAAACTTTTTATAAAGCTGTTGATGGGTGTGTCTGATATAAGACAATAATACACCATATTCGAGGGTCTAGTGAATTACCATCTACTATGACAGCATCAACTTGCATCATTATTAATAATGCGATTTGCATTAAACATATGTAGTTGGTTTACATTAAGGGTGTCATACTTAACTCTTTTCACCATAGTACTCTTACAATCAGCAATAACAACAGTTATTGAGTATCCATATGAACCGGTTTGGTTCTGTTGATAATGCTGCAAACTTGTTTACAAGTCACTTCCTAAATCTACTTTTGTGAAACATGTGAGAGACTTTAGTATGCGAAGATTATCTGAACTCCTAGACGAAGTTTATAGTCATGGGGAGTTCCATTTCTGTATACATCAGGGAGAGTCTACATCACATGTAGTAGATTTAGTAGTTGGTGCGTTGTACTATTCTTCCCTTAGACCAAACTTTTGTTTTACCAATGAGGTTTTTGTTTGCTTGACGAGGTTTTTAATGAGACAACAAGTCATGCATCATTCTTATAGCCATCGACACAAGAGAGAGTGTTTAAGGAGATTTATTCTCCATTAATCCCGGTGTGTGTCTTGTCCTAGTTAGATACAGATATTAATTAGATAGACACAGAGAATCTCTGTTATGTTGGGATAGTTATTGTAACAAATTATATCAGCCTATATTTAAAGCATTCTATCAATGAGAAGAGTAACTACTTTTTGTCTATTCTAGTTTCTCCTATAACAACTATCGCATCTTTAATGAATGAGAATTTCTATTGGGATCTCCAATTTTGCTCACTAGACCTCGTTATTCTCCACACCTTCATTTTTATTTTTATTTTAGAATATTGCTCACTAGACCTCTCATTAAATTTCTATTTTACCTTTATTGTTGTAATTTATATAGAACACATTGAATTTCTCACTCATCTCTTATTTTCACACTGACAAAAGAACTAACGTAATGTTTTATAATTTTTTTATTGATAATACAATGGATCATAAATCTCTATTTCCAAACAAAACACTTATCATATGATTTATACAATGAATCATAAATTTCATAATGACAGTATCACCACAGCCCTTATCTCTTAGTATATATATAATTCCAGGACATTTAGCTAGCTATTTGATTTTTATCATATATAATTCTAGTTTGCTTATCTTTCATCGGAATGAGGTATATATGAAAAGAAAACAATGTCGAGAATAGGAAACAACAAAGAAACAAGAAGAAGCTAAAGGAAAACTCGAACAAGCAAAGCGAATTGAGACTTGGGTAAGTCCAAATTTAATAAGTCCAAAGTTTTCAAGTAAGGGAAAAAAACCTTTAAAAAGTAATCTTGTATCTTGTCTAATGGCTCCATATATAAATGAGAATCAATTCCTATCAATCTCGTAGATTTATATGATAATTGCATAATTATCTGAAGAATAAAAAAAAAGGAAGATTTTGCATGTGTTAATATAGGATTTGTCGAACTAAACATGGAGGTTTAAGGAGATAATTAGGGTTTTATTTTTTGTCCATAACTGTCATTTTATATTTTATATGAGGATAATTATATAGTTATATAATAAAAAATAAGAGGAGGTTTATTGAGTGAATTAGGAGGTCCGGATAGAATTTTTTTTTTCTTTCTTAATGAATTTAATCGATCATTTAAAAAAAAAAAAAAAGTAACCCGCACGTGATGCAGTCTCTGAAAATCTTGAAAAAAAATCTCTATAAATACTTGGAAACCCTACACCAAAGAAAACAACTGAAAGAAGAAGAAGAAGAAGAAGAAGAAGAGATGACGAAGAAGAAGACGGAGGAGCGCAAAGTGATCGTTTCTGGGAAGCCGAAGCACTCCCTCGACGCTGGAAATCGTACTACCGATGGGAAGAACAAAGAGCAGCTGCGTAGCGCCGCCACTGTCCGCCGTCTCGATATGTACAAATGCCGGCCCAAGCGCAACCGTAAGGGCAAGATTATAAGCAACCCATTCAAGTCCAAGAAGTTGCCCGACACCAAAATCCAACCCGATCGCCGTTGGTTCGGAAATACTAGGGTTGTTGGCCAAATGGAGCTCGAGTCGTTCCGCCACGAGCTCGAAAATCAAATGTGCAACAGATACAAAGTCATTTTGAAGCAGAAAATATTGCCCATGTCGCTTTTGCACGACCACAAGAAGCAATCGAGAGTCCATCTACTCGAGAGAGAGCCATTTTCCGATGTGTTTGGACCTAAGACCAAGAGGAAGCGCCCCAAGCTCTTAGCGGCTGATTATAAGCACTTGACCATCAAATCTTATGTTTCTCAGGATGTGTTTGAGCAGAAGCATAGTGACCCTGATGCTGCAGATGGATTTAGGGACTTGGTTCGCCATACAATGTTCGACAAGGGACAAAGTAAACGTATTTGGGGTGAGCTCTACAAAGTTGTAGACTCTTCAGATGTTGTTGTTCAGGTCAGTCAGTCAGTGTCCAGGCCAGGATGATTTCAAAATTTCATTTTTTATTTGGTTTACATTTACATTTAAATTTTCGGGGGTTTTTGCTCACCTTTCTTATTACATATTTACATTACAGGTTTTGGATGCTAGGGATCCACAAGGTACAAGATGCTACCACTTAGAGAAGCATTTGAAAGAGCATGCCAAGCATAAACACTTGATTCTATTGCTAAACAAGGTTTGTTACATTCTCCGTCTTTAACATTGCTTGTGATCGTACTACATTGTATCAATACCAATTCCTTTCTTTTCCAGTGCGACTTGATTCCTGCATGGGCAACAAAAGGTTGGCTTAAAGTATTGTCGGCCGAGTACCCAACTCTTGCATTTCATGCTAGTATCAACAAGTCTTTTGGCAAGGTACATTCCTTTATTCATGCTTATATCTTTGATGTTAGTGCTGGTGATTTAAAATTTTCAAGGAGCAAAGATTTCTTTAGGATGTCTAGAACATTAATTACTTTTATGCATGCATCTTCACAAGCCTCACATACAAAATTATGTCAATTTAAACTCATTAATGAACTAGTTGTAAAACAGAAAAGATCATCCTATTTCACTTTATCTATGTTTGATTTTGGTTTGTATTGTATTAGTTTTTCACCTTGTTCTGTGCACAGTTTATCTTTGTTGTGTTGATGTGATTTTTTGCATTGGTGCACTCAGGGTTCTCTTCTTTCAGTATTGAGGCAGTTTTCCCGATTGAAAAGTGACAAGCAAGCTATCTCTGTGGGTTTCGTTGGGTATCCCAATGTTGGGAAGTCATCAGTTATCAACACACTGAGAACAAAGAATGTAATTTTTTAACTACTCTATCTCTGCTTTTAATGTTTTTCAATCGCCAGTACACAGTGTGTGCTTATATTTTTGGCTGAAAAACAAAAATGTGATCTGTTTGTGAGCTTAATGCCTCAAATTGGCTGGTATACTTATCTGCATGCATCCATGGCGGCAAAGAAAAAGTGATGTTTGCTTATATTAATGCATTAGTTTTGTTGGCTGAAAAGAAAAGTAATATGTTTGCGATCTTAGTACTTAGTTTTGTTGGCTGTACTGTGACAGACTTTGGCTAAGCTGCAAAAGTTATTATAATGTGTAAGTTTAGCCAAACTTGAGCATTAAGGTTGTGGTTTGTCTGAAGATGATGACTCTAGTTAGTCTGTAAATGTTAGTCTGAAGATGATGATGTTAGTCTGTAAAGGTGGAAAGTGATAATGCTCAGTAACCCGTCTCCGGCTGATATTACTTGGGTTCCTTTCTCTGCAGGTTTGTAAGGTTGCTCCTATTCCTGGGGAAACTAAAGTGTGGCAGTATATTACACTCACAAAGAGGATCTTCTTAATAGATTGCCCTGGTGTTGTCTATCAAACTAATGACTCTGAAACGGATATAGTACTGAAGGGCGTGGTATGTGTCCTTGTTTTTGTAATTTAGCTGCTGAAATGGTTGCTACGTACCCTTGTTTAGGTTAAGGTTTGAGCTTGCAGTGCTGTAACAAATAAAAGGTTTTATCCAACATAGTTGAGTGAATGACTTGAGTGAAGAACTCAGGATATCCTGGATGAATGTGTTTTTTATATTTTTTATTATGTTTGCCCTGGTGCATGTTAATTTGATTGTAGTGGTATAGGGTCAACAATGACATAGCGTGTCCTGTTCAGCTTCTCTTACAATGCTCCCTGTGCTCAGCCACATGGCAGTGCCTTTGCTTGATGAAATGAAGTAATATTTTGTGTACTATTGAAACATATCCGAAGTAATACTTTTTGTCTAGAGTCCATATCAGATTTATATAGTATAACTGAAGTTTATGGAAACAATAGTAGTCTACTTGCTGCATTCAAGGATCATGATTTTTGATGCTTTTCTTATTTGTTTTGGTTTTGGAGCCCTTAAATGCAACATTTTACTTGGCATCTGATAATTTTTTTATATCTTTTCTAGGTACGTGTCACTAACTTGCAGGATGCTTCAGAACACATTGGAGAAGTTTTGAAACAAGTCAAGAAAGAGCACTTGGAAAGAGCATATAAAATTAAGGAATGGTATGTTGCTTTTTCTGTCTCAGAATTTGATATATATTTTGTTTGTTTTATTCTTCTGACAGAAATCCTGCTAACTCTATGTTAGCTGTAAGTACTATATTAAAACCATGACATTCTTTACTTGTTCAGGGTGGATGATAATGACTTCCTACTGCAGTTATGCAAGTCATCCGGCAAGCTTTTGAAGGTAACATGCTACTTCATAATGGTCACTTGATATCTTACTACTTGAAAATGAAATTGCAGATTATTCGTCATTAGTTACAAAATGGTTGATCAGTATTTCATATGGATTTTGTGGGTGTTTTGTTGTAGGGAGGTGAACCTGACTTGATGACAGCAGCAAAGATGATCCTCCATGATTGGCAGAGGGGGAAGATCCCCTTTTTTGTGCCTCCTCCACAGAGGGAATTACCATCTGTAGATACTGTTGGCAATGAAGTGGAAAAGGATTCAGGAATGGATAGTAATCATGCATCAGCATTTAGAGCCATTGCACATGTTATTTCATCGCAGCAGCAAATGAGCGTCCCGGTTCAGAGAGATCTTTTTAATGAAATTGAGCTGATGGAAACCAAGACAGAGAAGCTTCCAGGTATAGAAGCCGAGACACCTGATCTTGGACATGATGTTGAGTCCGAGGACGAGGCATCTGAGCAGTCCGAGTACGTGGAGGATGAGGCATCTGAGCAGTCTGAGGCTCTGAGGATGAGGCAACTGAATAGATTTTTTCCATCAGAGCACTGAAGTTACTTGTGAGGCTCTGAGTGTCGATGGCTTATGTTGACGTGAACTACTGCTGATAATGACTTATTCCATAATCTTATGATCTAAATTTACCCTTGTTAGCTGATGATAGTACTTTAAGAGCCAGAGTTTGCGACTGGTCTCAAAATATTTGAGGTATAAAACCTTTATTTTTGTTGTTGGAGAAGCACATATTCTGGAGGTCATATTAAAGAGTTTTCTGTTATGCAGAGAATCTTACCATACACTAATTAGTGTCATCAATTTTAGGACTGAGCGACTTGAAATTAATAGTCCGAGAATTGCTTCCTTTGACACCTTTATTCATTAAATGGAAATATGAGCAATACAATTAGCCATTCCATTGCATTACCATTTAGCAATATGCTTGAACAAATATGGGATATAACCAACACATAATCTCAACTAGGTGTGTGATCCCGCGCCGCGCGGCTGGCAAGAAAGATATCAAAAAAAGAAGAAGTATGAATAATGTCTCCCTATCATAACAAAGATATAAAAAAAAAGTATGAATAATGCCTCCCGGCCCTATCATAACTTTAATTGAAAAATTGAACCATTGGTTCATTGTCCACTTTAAAATGTAATTATGGTTAATTTGATTATTTTTCAATTGATACTCTACTTTTTGTGGAGTGAAGGGCCAAGAACCTCTGATCCAAGCAAATATATAGGATACATTTATAATCGAGTGCATGTAGAGAATGGTGCCATGATTGATTCATTCAAAGTAATGCATTTTTCAATAAAACACGTCTTCCTCTTTCCCACTGAATATGCAAAATAAAAGTTTTGCAGACGAAAAAAATTATGTCTAATTACATATTAAATAGAACAAAATGATTATGCTAAGATCCATCCAATCATAGATAAAAGTTGCAAAACTTTATAGTGATTCCATATAATATAAATTAGTTTTCAACAAAAGGCAACTTCTATCGATGACATGCACAGTATTGAGACGACCGATTGAAAAATTAAGGCAACTTTATAGTGATTCCATATAATATAAATTAGTTTTCGACACCAAAATCCAACCCGATCGCCCCTAGTTCAGTAATAGTAGGGTTGTTGGCCAAAAGGAGCTCTATATGTTCCGCCACGAGCTCGATAATAACATGTCCAACACATACAAAGTCATTTTGAAGCAGAAAATATTGCCCATGTCGCTTTTGCACGACCACAAGAAGCAATCGAGAGTCCATCTACTCGAGAGAGAGTCATTTTCCGACGTGTTTGGACCTAAGACCAAGAGGAAGCGCCCCAAGCTCGTAGCGCTTGATTATAAGCACTTGACCACCAAATCTTATGTCTCTCAGGATGTGTTTGAGCAGAAGCATAGTGACCCTGATGCTGCAGATGGATTTAGGGACCTGGTTCGCCATACAATGTTCGAGAAAGGACAAAGTAAACGTATTTGGGGTGAGCTCTACAAAGTTATAGACTCTTCGGATGTTGTTGTCCAGGTCAGTCGGTGTCTGTATTTCCGGCTTTAAATTATGTAGTCTCCTTCTAGCATTTTTTTCATCCTTAGATATATATGATTCTATTATTAGTAATCACAACTGGACATTTAACTCACATTTACATTTTCGGTTTCTGCTCACCTTTCTCATTACAGGTTTTGGATGCTAGGGATCCACAAGGTACAAGATGCTACCACTTAGAGAATCATTTGAAAGAGCATGCCAAGCATAAACACTTGATTCTATTGCTAAACAAGGTTCGTTACATTTGATCTCCGTCTTTAAAATCCTAGATGCTTGTGACCAACGTTTTGTTTTATTTTATTTTCCAGTGCGACTTGATTCCTGCATGGGCAACAAAAGGTTGGCTTAAAGTATTGTCGGCCGAGTACCCAACTCTTGCATTTCATGCTAGCATCAACAAGTCTTTTGGCAAGGTACATTCCTTATGCTTGTATCTTTGATGTTAGTGCTGGTGATTTAAAATTTTGAAGGATCAAAGATTTCTTTAGGACGTCTAGATCTTGTACTTCTATCTGAAACACTCATTTCTACATCTCTATTTTTGCTTTTCAGAACATTACTTTTATGCATCTTCACAAGCCTCACACCCAAAATTATGTCATTTGAACTCATTAATGAACTAGCTGTAAAAGAGAAAAGCTAATCCTATTTCACTTTATCTATGTTTGGTTTTGGTTTGTATTGTATTACTTTTTCACCTTGTTCGGAGCACAGTTTATCTTTGTTGATGTGATTTTTGCATTGGTGCACTCAGGGTTCTCTTCTTTCGGTATTGAGGCAGTTTTCCCGATTGAAAAGTGACAAGCAAGCTATCTCTGTGGGATTCATTGGGTATCCCAATGTTGGGAAGTCATCAGTTATCAACACACTGAGAACAAAGAATGTAATGTTTTTCCTACTCTATTTCTGCTTTAATGTTTTTCAATCGCCAGTGCACATTGTATGCTTGTATTCATGACTGAAAAAAAGAAGTTATCTGTTTGTGAGCTTAATGCATCAAATTGGCTGGGTATACTTATCTGCATGCATATTAATGCTGGCTGAAAAGAAAAAGTGATATGTTTGCCATATTAATGCTGGCTGAAAAGAAAATGATATGTTCGCCACCTTAATGTGTTAGTTTTGTTGGCTGTACTGTGATAGACTTTGGCTAAGCTGCAAAAGTTATTATAATGTGTAAGTTTAGCTGAATTAGAGCATTAAGGTTGTGGTTTGTCTAAAGATGATGGTTCTAGTTAGTCTGTGAATGTTAGGTTAGTCTGTAAAGGTGGAAAGCGATAATACTCAGTAACCCGTCTTTGGCTGACATTACTTGGGTTCCTTTCTCTGCAGGTTTGTAAGGTTGCTCCTATTCCAGGGGAAACTAAAGTGTGGCAGTATATTACACTCACAAAGAGGATCTTCTTAATAGATTGCCCTGGTGTTGTTTATCAAACTAATGACTCTGAAACGGATATTATACTGAAGGGCGTGGTATGTGTTTTTGTTTTCATAATTTTAGCTGCTGAAAGGGTAGCTACCTTTTTTCAGGTTAAGGTTTGAGTTTGCACTGCTGTAACAAATAAAATGTTTATCTAACTTAGTTGAGTGAATGACTTGGGTGAAGAACTCAGAATATCCTGGATGAATGTGTTTTTTGATTATGTTTGCCCTGGTGCAAGTTAATTTGATTGTAGTGGTATAGGCTCAACAAAGACAACAATGACATAGCGTGTCCTGTTCCGTTTCTCTTACAATGCTCCCTGTGTTTTACCACATAGCAGTGTCATTGCTCGATGAAATGAAGTAATATTTTGTGTACCATTGAAACTAATCTGAAGTAATAATTTTGTCTTTTTGTCTAGCGTCAATATCAGATTTATATGGTATAACACTATAACTGAAGTTTATGGAAACAATAATATATTGTCTACTTGCTGCATTCAAGAATCATGATTTTGGATTCTTTTCTTATTGGCTTTAGTTTTGTCCTTAAATGCAATATTTTATGCAGCATCTGATATATTTTTTTTCTTCTAGGTACGTGTCACTAACTTGCAGGATGCTTCAGAACACATTGGAGAAGTTTTGAAACGAGTTAAGAGAGAGCACTTGCAAAGAGCATATAAGATAAAGGAATGGTATGTCGCTTTTTCTGTCTCAGAAGTTGATATTTATGTCCTGGAGTTGAGCAAATTTTTGTTTGTTTAAATCTCTTGTCACAGAAATCCTGCTAACTCTATGTTAGCTGCCTCCAAGTACTATATTGAAACCATGAGATTCTTTTCTTGTTCAGGGTGGATGATAATGAATTTCTACTGCAGTTATGCAAGTCATCCGGCAAGCTTTTGAAGGTAACTTGGTACTTCATAATGGTCACTTGATATCTCACTACTTCATGAAAATGAAATTGCAAATTATTCGTCTGATTGCTACTTCATAATGCACACTTGATATCTCACTAGTTAATAAATTACAAATTTTTCATCCGGTTGCTACTTGATAATGATGGTCTATTTATATCTCACTACGTAATAAAAATGAAATTCCAAATTATTCATCCGATTGATGTGATATGTTTTTCTATTATGCATTCTCGTGCGTTTAATTTGACTTTAATTTTTTGTTGTTATTTCTTCATATTATTATACTCGTCATTATTTACAAAATGGGTGATCAGTATTTCATATGGATTTTGTGGGTGTTTTGTAGGGAGGTGAACCTGACTTGATGACAGCAGCAAAGATGATCCTCCATGATTGGCAGAGGGGGAAGATCCCCTTTTATGTGCCTCCTCCACAAAGGGAATTATTATCTAAGGATACTCTTGACAATGAAGTGGAAAAGGATTCGGGAATGGATAGTAATCCTGCATCAGCATTTAGAGCCATTGCACATGTTATTTCATCGCAGCAGCAAATGAAAATGAGCTGGTGGAATCCAAGACAGAGAAGCTTCAAGGTATTGAAGCCGAGACACCTGATCTTGAACATGATGTTGAGTCCAAGTCTGAGGACTTGAAGGATGAGGCATCCGAGCCGTCTGAGGACGAGACATCTGAATAGATTTTTCCATCATAGATGACTGAAATTACTTGTGAGCTTCAAACTGTCAGACTGTCGTGTCGATGACTTAACTTAATGTGAGCTGCTGCCTATAATTATGACTTGTATTCCCTAATATTATTATCAAATTTTCCCCTTATTAGCTGATGATAATAGTTATGTAAGAGCCAGAGTTTGCGACTGGTCTCAAAATTCTTGAGGTATAAAACCTTTATTTTTCTTGTTGGAGAAGCACATATTCTGAGATCAGTAAACCTCAAGGCCTAAGGCTATAGTTGACCTCTATATTAATTCATCGCAAAAGGAAACACACCAACTATGAGAATAACACTGAGACAACTAAAGCATTGGAATGTAGAAAGAAAAGATGAAGAGACTAGATAAAGAGACAATTATGTACTTCTATTTCGACAATAGTTTACCCAGGCATGCAGCTTAAGCAACTGCGTAACGTCCCAAACACTCTTCCTGACCAGCATCGCTCCACTTGGATCTCCACCTCCGTCCTGTCGGTATCATCTTCACTGTCACTATGTGGCTCTGGCACCGATTGCAATATGTGGTTGTAGATTTCTGCTTCCCCCAACTCTGATGAATTCCCCATCCGGGAGCTTCGTCCCTCTCTGTTTCCTCGCTTCTCATCAGCAGTACGAGTTGTTCTATACCACTGATTGTCAATGTTTGCTTATTCCCCAAACAGTTGGGAAAGTCGGAAAGTTTTGAGCATCCAGCCAGATCGAGAAAAGTAAAGTGATTCATATTACAATTGCTGTCTGTAACAGAGACCAGGCTTGTGCAGTTTCTCATACTTAGTACAGTAAGCCCCTCAAACAATTCAACTGATACTGGAAGTTCTTTAATTGCAGTCTCATCTAAAACAAGCTCTGATAGCTCTTTCATGACTTCTGAAATATCAGGAAACTTCTCAATACTTGAACAGCCAGAAAGGTTAAGGGTCTAGAGAGATTTCATATGGATACTGGTTGGAAGAATCGCAAGTTCGCTGCATCCTTTTAGACTTAAGACAATGACTTTTACATGATTCCAAATGGACGGATGCACCTCTAACAAACTTGTACAACCATCAAGAATTAGCTTCTCAAGATTTGTAGCCTCAGTCAAGTCGGGGATTTTCTTGAGATTTTAAGAGTAACTTAAATTGATGAATGCCAAGTTCTTCAGAGGCTGCAGGTTGGAACAAACACGAGAGGCATTTAATAAGAGACTAGGCGTCTAAATTAAAAGAAGTACATGTAAAATGATGACTGTACCTTGGTTCCCTCCCAAAGTTGTTCAAGGTGACTAAAGCGCATGTCAAGGTCGACAAGATTCTTTGGCTGAAACATAAATGGAAAAGTTTTCAAGGGGTATCTATGCCAGATGAGGCACCCCAACTCGGCAGAAAGAAAGTCCAAGTCTCCAATCACATGTTGAGTACAGTAAATGGAGCCGTTATCATAGATTTGAAGCAGTCTCAAGTTTCCCATTCTAACAAAAGGGATGCGGGACAACCTAGCTAAAACCTAAACTAAAATGCAGATAGATATCTATAAATGTGAATGAAAATGCAACTAATAGGGGAAGGGATGAGTGGATGAGAGTGCAAACAGTAAGTGAGGTAGAAGTAAATGACAAACAGCAATGAAAATTGGTAAACTGACATAAATGGTCATTAATCTTTGCCCAAAATGACAGTTTCATAACTATCGTATGGCATATATCAAAATGGTTACTCGTTTTTTTCGAAAGTATATTAAAATGGTCATTTGCCCGATAAAAAAAAAACTATTTTTGTCAAGGGTATTTTTGTCTTTTTATCTTAGCAAAATTGCATGAATAGTCATTAATTTTTGTCCAAAACGACACTTTAGTCACTATCGTATGACATATGTCAATATGGTCACTCCCGCTAAGGTTTCATTTTCAAATTGGTCATTCGAGCTCAAACGTTCGTTAAAAAAAGAATATTCCGTTTATTTTCAGGGGTATTTTTGTCTTTTTATCCTCATTTGACAAAAAATAATCTAAAAATCTAAAAAATATAAAAAATTATCCTTTCCATCTCTCCTCCCCCGAGGCTCGCCACCACCGGTGACGGCACGTCGATCGACATTTTTAGTAGCACCGCAATCCATTGTCGATAGATCGATCGCTACCTCGACCAGGCTTGTTAGCACCTCAAGCCACATGCTCCGAGGCAGAGTGAGAAGCTTACGAGAGTGAACTAAAGGCGAAGGCGGCAGTCGGGAAGGTCGAGAGGAGCTGGTCGTGACTATGTCGAGCTCGGGGGAGAGATTGCGCAACGCTGGGGGGAGAGATGGTGCGACACTTGGGTTCCTTCATTTGGCTAGCCGCGAGGAGGCAGAGGATGCCATGAGGTGATTGCGATTGTGGAGAATCTAAGGGCGGCGATGGCGAGGGTGAGGGAAGAGAGAGTTTTGTGGGTCCTCATCGTTTAGGGTTTCGAGTTTCCGGCTCCTCCGTGTTGTGTTCGGGCTCAGGTTCAATCTCCATCGGCCAGCGATTGTGGGGTGGAGAGAGAGAGAGGGAGATAATAATTTTTTAAAACTTGTAATAATGACATTATTGTAAATAAAATAAAATTAAATGATGAAAAAACATTTGTACCTCTTATATATCAAGTATTTAACGTCTAAAAGAGAGAGTGACTAAATTGATAGATGGAGAACGAAGATGAGTGACCATTTTGACATATGTCATATGATAGTGACCAAAGTGTCGTTTTGGGCAAAGATCAATGATCATTTAAAACTTTTAGTAATGGCATTTTTGTAAATAAATACAATTTAATGATAAAAAGATATTTTTACTCCTAAAAAGCTGGCGGGAGGGACCAATTTGATAACTAAACGTTAGAAGGAGTGACCATTTTGACATATGTCATACGATAGTGACCAAACTGTCGTTCTGGACAAAGATTAGTGACCATTCATGCTATTTTTCCATGAAAATTTAAGAAATAGCAGATGTGAACGCAGAAACAGAAACAGAAAATATCTAAGTCAAGATGAGAAGTCACTAAATTTTTTAGTAGTTGTCCTCCCTTGAAGCCACACCAAGACTGAGATCAGATTGTAGCTAGTTGGATATGTTTAGTAGTCTAAAGTTGTAGGGACTGGTTTGGTAAACTGGAATTACTTAGGTGGAGTGGGTAGTTATTGGAACTTTGGAATCACATCAAAAAAGATTGTTCTTACAACCACACCAAGAAGCTAAGGTAACACTCAAAACTGCTGAAATCAAATTTTTTTTTTCATAGATGACATATACAAGTACATAGAGGCTCTTATATAAAGCTAAAGAAAATTCCAGACCCCATACAATAAATGACTCAGAATAATTATCCTAGGGATACTAAAAGTCTAGAAATAATGACTCATAAAAGAAGAACAAGATTCAAAGCACACTCTAGCAGTTCCTGAAAATAAGACTCAAAGCACTCTAGAAAATTCTTGACAACCATAAACAGTAAAAGACTCGAACAAAGCTGGAATATTAATTCTTAAAGTTATCCATTCTCCATCAACTCTCCCTTCTTGGCAGAATTCTTCTTCGGCGAATGAAAGCTCTGGTACAACTCATAAAGAGTTGGATTCAACCGGATTAGCTCTTCTTTCGCTATCCATGTGTAGTCTGTAGTTGGTCGATTGCTCCATGTAACTAAGAACTTTTGATAGCCTCTTGAACAAGTTGACACAATCTGTTCATCCATAATGTCAATAATCTATTTCTTTTTCTTGCAAAATGTTGGAATATGTGGTAGGCTTGTAGTTGGTGTTGTAGATGCAGGCATGTGTGTGGTAGGATCATGAACGAGGGGTTGGGGCTCATGGTAAGGTGTCAGGTCCTCTACATTAAAGGTTGAGCTGATTCCTAGGTTGGAGGGGATTTCTAAAATATAGGCATTGATATTGATCCTCTTAGCTACCTTAAAAGGTCCCATATTCTTGGCATGAAGCTTCTTGGAGGCTCCTTTAGGAAACCTTTCTGGTCGTATTCGCACCATGACCATATGCCCTTCTTGAAATTCTTGAAACCTGTGATGTACATCTGCAGCAGTCATATAATTATCATTGCTAATTGCTATTTTTCTTCTTACCTCAGCATGCAAATCATGAATATGTTGTGAAAAAATTGTGCAGACTCACCGGGCCTAGCTTCAGGTGGTAAAGGAATGAGATCTATAGATTTTCTAGGATCATAACCTATGACAACCTGAAATGGACTAAGACAAGTAGATCAATTGACAGAGCTATTGTATGCAAACTTAAGAGTAAGTAGGCATTGGTTCCAGCTGCTCACATGATCTCCTACGATGCATCTGAGCAAATTTCCCAAACTCCAATTCACTACTTCAGTTTGTCCATCAGTTTAAGGATGACATGTTGTAGAGAACTGAAGTTTTGTGTTGAGAATCTTCCAAAGTGTCTTCAAGAAATAACTCATGAACTTGACATCCCGATAAGAAATTATGGTTCTAGGTAAACCATGCAGTCTAACTACTTCCTTAAAGAAGAGCTTAGCCACTTGAGAAGCATCAGCGGTCTTGTTGCAAGCTAAAAAGTGAGCCGTCTTTGAATATTGATCCATGACCACCATAATAGAATCATGAACTCGGATAGTTTTAGGTAGCCCTAAAATAAAGTCCATGCTAAGGTCTTACCACAGGACATGGGGCACTGGCAAAGGGGTGTACAATCAAGTGTTTTGCTTCCTTCCTTTGGCCATCTAACAAGTTCGACACTAAGATACAACTTGTGCAACATCCCTTTTAAGTCTTGGCCAATAAAATTGATCTTTAACAAGGGCTGTGGTCTTATCCTGGCCAAAGTGTCCAGCTGTTCCTCCTGCATGTAACTGCCAAATCAGTTAGTCTCTTAAAGAAGTGGACGGATACAGAGGCAAGTCCCACGAAATAGATAACCATCATGTATAACAAAGTTGTTGTCTCTAGTGCCGTTAAGTATGGAGGTGTAGAAGCTCCTAAAATTTGAACATGAGAGGTATTCACTCTTAAGCCTTTCAAAACCAATAACCTTGACTTTCATGGTAGTTAGAGTTGCTACAACTCTGCTCAAATCATTAGCAACCTTGTTCTCGACTTCGGATCGGTGTTTGAGGAAAAATGTGTATTCTTGAAGGAACTCCACCCATTTAATGTGATGATGACCCAACTTCTTTTGGGAATTTATGTACTATAGTGCTTGATGATCAAAGAAGAGTACAAACTCTCGAGGGCAGCAAATAATATCTCTAATACCTCAAGGCATGAATGATAACATCGAACTCTTTGTCATAGATAGAGTACTTTTGTTTTGCTCCATTCAGCTTTTCGCTGAAGTATGCGATTGGATGACCTTCTTGGCTAAGGACTCCTCCAATTCCTACTCCAGAAGCATCACAAGCCACCTGAAAAACTTTTGAGAAGTCTTGAAGTCTCAACACAGGAGCATTGGTCATCATTTCTTTGATGTCTTTAAATGCTTGACTTGCAGACTTAGTCCATACGAATTCTCCCTTTTTAAGACAACTTGTTATAGGAGCCATGATGGTACTGAAACCCCTTATAAATCTCTGATAAAATGTCACCAACCCATGGAAACTTCTAGCTTCTTGAGTGCTCTTTGGTTCAGGCCATTCTTTGATAGCTCGAATCTTTTCAGGATCAGCTTCAACTCCTCTCGGAGAGATAATGAACCCCAAGAATTTCACTTCACTACTCATGAATATGCATTTCTTGAAGTTGATGAATAACTTCTCCTGACATAAAAATTGAAAAACTTGCTTAAGGTGATCCAGATGTTCACTTTGTGTTCTGCTGTAAATTAAGATGTCATCAAAGTACACAACCAAAAATTTTCCAATAAAAGGTCGGAACACTTGATTCATCACTCGCATGAAGGTGCTGGGTGCATTAGTTAAGTCGAAAGGCATAACTAACCACTCATAAAGGACATTCTTTGTTTTAAAAACAATTTTCCATTCATCATCAGGCCGGATTTGTATCTGGTGGTATCCACTTTAGAGGTCTATCTTTGTGAAGTATTCTGCTCTAGCCACCATATCCAACATGTAGTCAAGTCTAGGTATTGGAAACCTATACTTGACCGTAATTTTATTTATAGCTCGGCTATCAACGTACATTCTCAAAGAGCCATCTTTCTTGGGAGTCAGAAGAGCTGGAACTACGCATGAGCAAAGAGACTCTAATAAATCCTTTCTTTAGCAACTCTTTCACTTGCCGCTTAAGTTCTGCATGTTCGGTAGGATTCATCCTGTAATGCGGAAGGTTAGGTTAAGATGCTTCTGGAACAAGATCAATATTATGCTAAATATCTCTTAGTGGTGGCAGATCATCTAGTAATTCATCAGGTTTCAAATCTTCGAATTTAGTGAGTACTTCCATAATTTTCGGAAGGACTGATGTCCCAGCTTCTAGAGGCATTTGATTAACCTCTTTCATGACCAAGGCAAAGGCAAGTCCCTGTTTTCGACTTTCATATTCAAACTCCCTCCTAGTCATGATATTCTGAAAGTTCTTTTCCACCATTGACTGTCTTTGGTTTTCTCTCTGTCAGCTCACTGGGTTATGATGGATTCAGCACAATTTTCTTCCCTTCATGCTTGAATACATAAGCATTGGTCCTCCCATAGTGAGTTTCATCCACATCATATAGCCAGGGCCTTCACAGAAAAATATGCGCCACATCCATTGGCAAAACATCACACCATACTTTGTCTTTATAAGTGGAAAATAGAATGGTAACCAAACACCATTGTGTTAATGGCCTCAAAGTCTTATCGACCCAGGCCACCTTGTAGAGTTTTGGGTGACCCTCAAATTTTAGCCTTAAGCTCTCAACAACCTTTTTAGAAACTACATTCATATAGCTTCTATCGTCAATAATTACTTTGCAGGTCTTATTGCCACTTCTTATGTATGTGTGAAAGATAGAAGTGCGTCTCCAGTCGTCCTCCTCCTTTGGTGCGGCAAAGGCACATCTCATGACATTGACGTGTGCCATTTGGTCACCTTCCTCCTGTTCTTCCTCATCATTGGAAAACTCTTCTGGAACATTATATTCCTCCTCCAAATCATCATCCTTGGCCGGATCAATGTGAAGATTCCTTCACGGGCATTGGTAAGGAAAATGTCCGTTTTGGTGACATTTAAAACATTCAATCTTGTTGTTGCTGCCTTGCTTAAAAGACTCTCCAATCACAGCTTTTCCCTTGGTATCTTGGGCTCGGTGGCTGGAAAAGTTCACTCCCTTGCTAGTGGAGGCTTGATCTGCATATCTTTTGGAGATGTCAACTTGAGAACCCATTTTCTTGCTTACTTCTGTGTTCAACAACTTCTCATAGTCAAGGGCCAAATTTAAAACTTCCTCCAAAGAGTTGAAGTGATCGATGGAACAACAACTTTCTGTTAATATTTGTCCTCACTACAAGAAAATATCACTTAGACCACGGAAACGTAATTGTTCCGTGGTCCAAGTGACACTTGGACGACTGATAAGACTCCGTGGTCCAAGTACCACCTGGACGACAGAGAATAACGTCTCCATCGTCCAGGTGATCACCTAGAGGACGGAGAAGACTCTGAGGTCCAGGTGATAACTTGGACGACGGAGACGTTATTCTCCGTCGTCCAAGTTACCACCTGGACCTCGGAGTCTTCTCCGTCCTCCAGGTGATCACCTGGACAACGGAGAATAACGTCTCCGTCGTCCAGGTTATCACCTGGACCTCGGAGTCTTATCCGTCCTCCAGGTGATCACCTGGACGACGGAGACATTAAGACTCCGAGGTCCAGGTGATAACCTGGACGACGGAGACATTATTCTCCGTCGTCCAGGTGATAACCTGGAGGACGGACCGACACGCCGTCGTCCGAGTACGTAACGTACTTCCACTTAGACGACGTGCCGACACCTCCGTCGTCTAAGTGAAGCATTATATAAGCCCGATGCCAACTGAATTCATTCCATCCGATCCTGGATATATCTCTTCAATTCATTCCATTTGAAGAAGAATTGAAGGAGAAGGGAGAAGGAGAAGGGAGAGAAAGAGAAGGCCAGGAGAAGGCCGAGAAGAATCAGGATCGAGAAGGGATCTCCGCTGACTAGGCCGAGAAGAATTAGGATCGATAAGGGATCTCCGCTGACTAGCTAGCTAGCTTAATTAACATACAGATATCGAGAAGGCCAGCAGATACGTACGCATGCGGATCCAAATTTGCTTAATTAATATATATATATTTAGTGAAAACGTACGTACATACATGCAAGGATGTTAGCTATCTATATATATATATAGATCGATTAAATTACGTACGTACGTACGTAATTGATGGATCGATGTAGATCGAGTACGTATAATTAAGCGTAAATTAATGGACTAATATATATATATGTAATAATTAATTAATTATAATATTTTGTAACAGTATGGACAAGAGTTGGATGAAGTTGAAGAATAGATGTGATGTCCGGTATATGGATGGAATTAGCGAATTAGTGAATTTTGCGATAGAACATGGTCAGGGAAAGAAACGTTTCAGGTGTCCGTGTCAGAAATGTCTTAATTGTCAGTATGCGGAGGTTAATGTTATGGTGCAACACCTGTACGAAAATGGTATGATGTGGAGTTACACTACATGGAGCGAGCATGGTGAAGCAGTAGAGTTCAGCGCAGCAGACTTCAGCTCAGGGTACAGTTACCATGGTGCCTCATCCAGCGGCAGTGGTGCCGGACCCCCAGCTTGCAACCCAACTGCAAATTTGGTCTATGATGCGTTTCCGGGATGTAGTCATGGTGGACACCAACACCAAGACGGAGGTTACAGTACCACTAATGAGCATGATGACACATTCCCCACAGCTAGCTTGGCCACTGACACCAGTGAGATGGAAAAGTACAACCGGATGCTACTTGAAGCGCAGACCCCGGTGTTCCCTGGATGTCGAGAGAATGTGTTGCAATATGTGATGGAGCAAATGAAGATAAAAGTGAAGCACAAAATGTCAGTCAGTGCTTTTGACGAAATTCAGGAGCACATATGTAAGTTGCTTCCTGATGATCACAATCTTCCTAAATCTCATTATAAGCTTAGAAATATCCTGAGCAGCTTCGGCCTAAAGTACAGGATAATTGACGCATGTCTGAATGATTGTGTGCTATTTTACCAAGAGTATAAAGATTTGGACTATTGTCCCGTATGTGGCCAGTGCAGATTCCAGTTGAATAGGAAGAGTTCGAAAAAGAGAATTCCTATGAAAGTTGTTCGATATTTTCCCTTGATTCCCAGATTGCAGCGCCTGTACATGTCTCTACACACAGCAGAGGCGATGCGATGGTACGCAGAAAAGCGAATAGATGACGATGTCCTGCGACACGCCGCGGATGGGGAGGGTTTCAAATATTTCAACAGAGAATTTGGAGACTGTGCTTCAGAGGTTAGAAATGTTAGACTCGGCCTATCTACAGACGGATTCAATCCTTGGGGAAGTAATAGCTCCGCCGTCAGCACTTGGCCAGTTATTCTGATGCCGTACAACTTGCCTCCGTGGATGTGCATGAACAAGGAATTTAATTTCCTTACCGTACTAATTCCAGGTCCTAAATCTCCATCGAAGTGCTTAGATGTCTACCTCAGACCTTTGATCGATGAGCTGAAACTGTTGTGGGAATATGGAGTCCCAACTTATGACAAATTCACTGACACGATGTTCATGATGAGGGCTGCCGTAATGTGGACGATCAGCGATTTTCCAGCTTATGGGATGTTGGCAGCCTGCAGGACGAAAGGATATAATGGATGTCCTATATGTTTGGACGACGTGAACTCTAGTTGGCACGCGGGGAAGGTGTGTTACTTGGGTCACCGTAGATGGCTTCCTCACGACCACCCGTGGCGACAGGATGACGCTCATTTCGACGGTACGGTAGAGAACAATCCTAAACCCCGTAGTTGGTCGGGCGAAGAGATTTTAGAGAGGTTGAGCTATTTCGACTTTGGTGTGTTGAGCAATGACGCGGATGTAAAGAAATGCAATCCAATTCTTCCACATGATCTGAGCTATTGGGATCACAAGAGTATATTCTTTGAACTTCCTTACTAGTCGAAGTTGAAGCTGAGGAACAACTTGGACGCGATGCACATAGAAAAGAATGTGTGCGACAGCGTGGTGGGAATAATTCTCGGTATTAAGTTCAAGACTAAAGATACTCCCAAAGCGCGCAAAGATTTGGAATCAATGAATCTACGTCGTCCCTTGTGGTTGAGGAGGGATAGGAAAGGAGTGTACAACAAGATGCCAGATGCACCTTACACAGTGAAGCCGACGCTTAGACGTTCTGTATTTCACTGGTTTAAGGGCGTTCGTTATCCGGCTACGTATGCAGCTACTATAACTGGAGCAGTGGACGAGGTGCAACACAAGTTTGTTGGTCTAAAGACACATGACTATCACGTTATGCTGCAACGTCTGATTCCAGTGGTAATTCGACCATACTTGCCTCGGGACATCGTAGAACCAATAGTGGCATTGTGCAGGTGGTGGCAGAGATTATGCGCCAGAGAATTAAAGAAGTCAGATGTGGTGGAATTGCAACAACAAATTGTGCACATCATTTGCAAACTAGAGAGGATTTTTCCCCCTGCCTTCTTTGACATCATGATTCACCTAATGATCCACCTGCCCGAGCAGGTGCTCATTTCTGGTCCGGTCCAGTACACTTGGATGTATCCTCAAGAAAGGTACGTACAACTAATTAATTTGTTCCACTGGAGATTATATACTAGCTAGCTATATGTACTTATTCTTATTGTACGTTTGATTTTGTAGACAGCTTGGACAGTATAAGTCATTCGTCAAAAACAGGTCGGCCCCGGATGACTCCATAGCAGAGACATACCTAATGCATGAGTGTGTTACTTACTGCAACAGGTACCTCAAAGATCCACCACCTCCCACTGCCTCCGATCGCAGTGCCCGCATCAATCTTTCTGTCGTCACCAATGTCGTCCGACCGTTTAGAGGAGTATTAAAGGAATTGTTAACACGGGAAGAACTTATTGAGGCACATTGGGTAGTGTTGCGAGACTGTGACGAAGTTGAGCCGTACATGATGTCATACAGGGAGAGGCTTCAGGCGTTAAATCAAAACAAGAGTTCGGCGTGGATTGAGAAAATGGTTAAGAAGAAGTTTCCCGATTATTTCTTCCAATGGGTACGTACGTACATCTCGGTATTTAATTAGTAATTTATATACATATCGATCATGTTTGTAGAAAGTAAATTAAACCCTGATATATATTAATTTGCCATTTTTTGAAGATGATTGATCTGCAAAAATCTGAAAACCACGGGGGGTGGTGGTCATGGCCAAAGTACTTGCTAGCAGGGAAGCCGGTTAAACACTATATTTATCCCGGATGTTTTGTGAACGGTGTAAAGTTCCATTCATTGGCCCGAGACGAAGGAAGAAGAACACAAAACAGTGGGGTAGCGGTTGGGAAAGACAATGATCTATATTACGGGACTATTGTATATGTGGTTCAGCTATGTTACGGGAATGATGTCAACGTTTTCCTATTCAAGTGCAGATGGTTCAAGCGTACAAAGGAAGACCTGGGACTATTATCAGTCGATACAAACTCTAGTTGGTATGAGGATGAGCCATTCGCTCTCGCCACCTTAGTTCGGCAAGTGTTCTATCTCGACGATCCGAAAGCCGGTGGAGGGTGGAAAATAGTGAACCATATCTCTCACCGAGGAATATGGAATACAAAGACAATTGAAGGGACACTGGCGACGACCTCAGATGCTGCTGAACCAGAAAGAGACATTCCTGCCTATCAAGAGCCTAATATTTCTGTCATCCGCTTCGATATAATGAACCTGGTTCAAGATGATGAACGGTTACCCATGCCTGATGGTTGTACAGATCTAACTGAAGATGAGATTATCGATGAGGTAGATGAAGAAGACGAGCAGGAAGAGGACGCGGACGAGGACTCAGGTTATTCGTCGGACGATGTTGAGTTTGATGAGGAGGACGAGCAATCGGATACCGGGGACGAGGATGATGAGGATTATGATGATGACTACTTAACTAAGACGAGAAAAATTAATTGGTAATTAATTTATGTAATTATTGTAATATATGATCGATGCATCATCGATCAATAATTAATATAAATTAATATTATAAGGAGGAGAATGTATATATGAACGTACGTATATCTTCGCCTTTTTTTACTTAATTAATTAATAATTACACGCGTCCATGCTCGATCAGATATATCGGATCGACCGACGTACGTAAACTAAATTAAATTAACTCATTAATCCGAATTATATATATCGTGGACAACGGAGAAATTAATTGCAGGTTGTCGCCTTTGGGTGTTTTGGCTATCTCCCTAAATCATCGACCCTAAATCTAGCAAATCGGATCGATCGATCATTTTTAAAAAAAAAAAATTTTCAAAATAATTGAACGGACACACAAATGACCCTGGACGACCTAAACCCTAAACCCTAAGGCCCTAACCCTTGAATTCGGGGTTTTTACAGCTGGACGACGGAGATGGTCATTCTCCGTGGTCCAGGTACACGCTAGGACGACGGAGATGGTCATTCTCCGTGGTCCAGGTACACTCTAGGACGACGGAGATGGTCATTCTCCGTCGTCCAAGTTAACAAACCCTAAACCCTAAACAGTAAGGCCCTAACCCCTGAATTCAGGGTCTATACACCTGGACGACGGAGATGAGATTCTCCGTCGTCCAGGTACTAACCTGGGCGACGGATATGAGCGTTTCCGTCGTCCAGGTAATAACCTGGACGACGAAAACGGTCTTATCCGTCGTCCAGGTGCAGATATCGTAATTTTTTCTATGACAACGACCATCTAGACCTTCTTCCAATGCATATTCTTTTCGTCAAGACTTTAGAGTAAACAATTCTTGGTGTGTGAGCTTCGACGGTTCGAAAATCGGAGTTGCGAAATGCCCTGTATCCACGTTTCCGGTTTGTGAAATTATCGGTTTTGCGGTTGACTGTGCCGATGAAACCCTTCCCGAACTTATTATTTTATGGTCCTTTGAAGACAATTATATATTATGTTACGACGAACATATCCAACGGTTGTTTTATCCAAATTCAATTTCGTTAATACTCTGCTGCAAATAAGCCTCTACTCATGAACACTTAAGTCGTAAAGATTAGTCGATACTTAACATGTTTCAAGACGTAAAATTAATCGTCGGTTCCAAATTTAACTGTTCATATATACGATGCATTCATCGATATTGTACGACTATTTTACTGGAATGACAGATCGCTAAATTCGTAGCGAATTATTTTTTAAATTTTTTTTACGTAATTTGAACCTGGACGACGGAGATGGCCATTCTCCGTCGTCCAGGTGTTCTCCTGGACGATGGAGAATGACCATCTCCGTCGTCCAGGTTCAAAAACCATGGCGGTTCGAATTAATTTTTGTTTATTTTTTTCATGTAATTTTCACTTGGACGACGGAGAATGCCATTCTCCGTCGTCCAAGTCCAATTTTTATGGCGGTTCAATTTACCGCTTCCGTTTTTGGGACCGTTTGAATTTTCACTTAGACGACGGAGAATGAATTCTCCGTCGTCTAAGTCCAAAATTATGGCGGTTCAGAACGTCCCGCCGATTAATTGGCGCCGCTTCAATTTTTTTGAAACCGTCACCTAGACGACGGAAAACACTGTTTCCGTCGTCCAAGTGCAACTCTATAAATAGAGTTGCACCCCCCCTCATTTTCTCATCATTCCATCTCCTCCTCTCCTCTCCTCTCCTCCCCTCTCCTCTCCTCCGGCGATCCTCCTCCGGCGACGCTCTGACGACATTTTTTCCAGCGTGGTTCCTCCTCTCCGACGACTCAACTCCGGCGAAATTCCCGAAAACTCCGATTCGGTAAATTTCTATTTTTCCCTTATTAAAATAATTTTCATTTAATTAATTAATTAAATTCTAAATATAATTAATTAGTAGAATTTAATTTATTAATTAGTTTAAATATTTAATAAATTATTAATTATTGTTATTAATTAATTAAATCATAATTATTGTTATTAATACTAATTAAATGAATAATTGTAAATTTATTAATTATTATTCATAATTTATTAAATGATTCAATTTTTTATTAAATGCATGATAAATAAAAATAAATTATTGCATGTAATTAAAAATTATTAATTAATATTTACGTGTATTTTCTAGTAAATTAATTAGTAGTACGTGTTCGATTTAAATTTAGTACATAGGCTTGGTTTATTAAGTCGCACTCTTTGAAATAGATGGCGCATCTTTTCCTAGCTTATCTCCTTAACCCCTCGTGATGTGTGGATTTCATCACCGCACACCATAACCTAAGTGAAGTTATGGACACGAGGTTGAGGGCGGAGTTTGCAAAGGACTTGAGGGAGTGTAAATTTTCGAAAAATTGGTCGAATGTCGGACATGGTGTCTAGAAACGGGTTATGACTGGTGACAGGATTTGGACTAAGAAAGACTTTTGTCGAAATTAGTCATGCCTCTCGTGTTATCTATATCCCTAACTGGCCATGTTTTTCGATTTAATCAAGGCTGATTAATTAAAAATTTACACTTTATCGCGCAGGTCACACGTCCATTGAACGACCGAAAAAGCCAAGCTAGTGTACTCTATTTAAATCTTAAACGTACTTAATTAGCGTAAATTTTTAAGTTGTAATTATTATGGTAAGTAGGTATTTTAACACCGTACTCTTAGGTTTAAATGGCTCCGCCAAAGACAACATCCAGCAAGAAGAAAGCCCAACAGGAGGCAGAAGATGAGATGCTCCGAATGTTGGCGGCCCAAGTCGGTTGGGTTCAACAGGAGGGCAACGACGCTCTCAATCCGGACGGATCAGATAATGCCCTCTGGGGAAATTCCCGCTCCCCCATTCATCTCGAGCGGTGAAGAAGTCGACCCCTTCCAATCTCCGACGCCCGGTACCTATTCAACGGGAAGTACTCAGGCGTCCTCGACCGCCGAATCAATCATGTACAGCGCCCGCCGTAAGCAAAGGAGGGCCCCCACTGACCCGGAACCGAAAAGGACTCGGGGTCTCGTTAAAGGGGGCAAAGCGGAGCGTATTTGCAAGGCGACTGGGAAAAAGATCGACTTGCCCTACGACGAATTCATCGGTGGCCCTCCCACAGCTCAGCTAGCAAGACTCTCGGCGCATGGGATATGGTCAATCATCCGTAACCGGGTTCGTCTCACTGCCCCTACTTGGAAGGAGGCGCCGGATCATGAGAAGGCGAAAGTCTTCAAAAATCTTTCGGTACGTAATACGTCCAATTTTGTTATTATATAATATTGTTAATATTAGTTAAAATTTCATAACATATATATACGATTATAATTTTCTATTTATTTTTGATAGGAACAATTTGCGGTGGATCCGACACCGGCCATGTTGAGGCATATCAACCAAAACGCCAACTCCATCTACAAAGATTGGAAGTACAAGCTAGCTCCATAAGTACTTCCAAGATGTCGGTCCCGTGCCTCCCCCGGTAGAGTTGCAAGGGGATAGAGAAGATGAGTGGGAGTGGTTGTGTAACCACTTTGCCGATGAACAATTTAAGGTGTTAATTTTTTTTTTTATTTCAATTAAGATAATTGAATTATTTAAATTGTAGTTATTAATTTTTTAATGATTTAATTATGTTGTGTAACAGAAATTCTCCGGTGTCAACAAAGCCAACCGGGGGAAGAAGGAGAAACACCATACTACCGGCGCCAAGCAGTTCATTCAAATAGCCAAGAAGCACAAGGATAAGGGCTCCAAACACCCTTATCTTGATGCAAGCGTAAGTGCGTACGTGACGCCTGGACTCGATAATGAAGCGAGTCAATGCGGCGTAAGTGATATATTAACTATGTGCTTTTAATTATAGTAATTATTATTTAAATATGATTTCATTATAATAATTGGTATTATTCTTTTGTAGGCAAGGGTGATTGAGCATGCGTAAGAAGAGTTGACTAACACTCATCTTGCATTCCCAGATGTGCCGCCGGAAGACCTGCCTCCTCTATCCTTGGAGAGTCAAATTGCAATCGCGGATGAGGTCTACGGTCGTAGAGCTGGCAAGGAGGTTAGGCACTTTGGGCCTAGGGTGGTACGAGATTTGTCGACGACCTCCGGCTCATCATCTACGGGAGGTTCTGGGCAGCGGAGAAGGAGTCAGGCAGCGGCCGTCGAAGCAGCCATTCAAGAGGCTCGACTAGCACGAGAGGAGAATCGATGGACACAAGAGCAGAATGAGTCAATGCGGCAAAGACTTGACGAACAACAAGCACAAATAGTCCAACTCATCGCGCTCATGAACCAAAATCGAGAAGTATGTCAACCTCCTCCGAACCCATACCCCGACGACAACGACCCGGCTGGAGGCGGAGGACCCGACGACGCATCTGCTCCTCCAGTGTATTAGCTAGCTAGTTAATTAGCGCGTTTCTTTATTTCCGAGTTCCGAACAATATTTTATAATTTTTATGAGTTTTTAATTTAGATGTGTATGTACAAATTAATTAATTATTTAATTAATACATTAATTAATTAATATTAAAAATTTAGTTTAATTATTTAATTTCGACTATTTTTCATTATTTAAATTAAATTAATAATAAATTAAATTAATAATATTTAATTTCAATTTAGTTATTTTTTAATTTAAATAGTCACTTGGACGACGGAAAATCTAATTCTCCGTCGTCCAGGTGCACAAACCATAAACCCATAACCCCTAACCCCTAACCCCTAACCCCTAAACTCTAAACCCTAAACCCTAAACCCTGTTCACCTGGACGACGGAGAATTAGATTTTCCGTCGTCCAGGTGCATACATGGGCCACGGAGAAGCTAGCATTCTCCGTGGCCCATGTATACACTTGGACGACGGAAACGGTAATTCTCCGTCGTCCAGGTGCATACATGGGCCACGGAGAATGCTAGCTTCTCCGTGGCCCATATATGCACCTGGACGACGGAGAATTACCTTTTCCGTCGTCCAGGTGTATACATGGGCCACGGAGAATGTCTGCGGTCCAAGTTAACTTGGACGACGTAGAACTAATTCTCCGTCGTCCAGGTGCTTGGACGACAGCACTTGGAGCACGGACCTTGGACGACGGAGATTCCGTCGTCTAAGTACTTAGACGACGGAAAACTGCACCTAGACGACGGAAATAGTCCGTGGTCTAGGTGCAGTTTTCTTGTAGTGCCTCAAACCATTTTTAAACCTGGATACGGTCAGCCGAGGATCTTCTTGAATATTGCATCTGATCTTCATCTCATCAAACTGACTCATGTAGTCTTCTACGGACATGGTTCCTTTTCGCAAGGTGAGTAATTGATCCAAAATTCGGTCCTGATAACTCATTGGTAGGTACTTCTCCTCTAGTTTCACTTTCATTTCATCCCGATACTCAATAGGCTCCTGCCCCGACCTTAGAAGTTGTCGTTCAACACTAGTCCAGTAGTGTTTGGCCTTAGATGTGAGCTTCATCTTTGCAAATTTGACTTTTCGAGCTTCTGACATGTCATACCAATCAAAGTAATGGTCCATATCAGAAACTCAGTCTATGAAAGCTTGAGGATCCATCCACCCATCAAAAGTTGGTGCTTCCACTTTAACTCCTTTGGTGCCTTCATCAAATCCTTGCCGACCTTGCAAAATAGTTGCGGCCCTAGGTTCAAACATGTTGTAATGGTATGTTCGTTGCCCTAGTCCCAAATGAGGTGGAGGCCTTCAGTGTAGTGGAATGGCTCGCCTTTGATTTTCTGGGATTCGAGGAACCCTTCTCTCTTGGCGATTTTGGCGGTTCTGATTATTTTGCACATTCTCATCAGTTTCATTCTGCTCTTCTCTATTATGTGGTTCTTCAACTTCTCTATCCCCCACTTCAGTCTGTTCTTGAAAGTCTGATATAGCTTCTAATGCCTCCAATCGTGATGTCAGATCATGCATGTCATGTTGATGTTAGGCCATTAGGAGTTTCATACTTTCCTTGAGTTGACACAATAGCTCATCTCTACTCTGATCTGTCTTTAAACCTCTAAAAGGTCATCCTGAATGAGTTGTCATGATAAACCTAAGCTTTGATGCCAAATATGATACAGGACAACCGAAAACCTAAACTAAAATACAGATAGATATCTATATATATGAATGAAAATGCAACTGATAGGGGAAGGGATAAATGAATGAGAGTGCAAACAATAACTGAGGTAGAAGTAAATAACAAACAACAATGAAAATTTAAGAAATAGCATATGTGAACACAAAAACAGAAACAGAAAAGATCCAAGTCAAGATGAGAAGTCACCAAAGATTTTAGTAGTTGTCCTCCCTTAAAGCCACACCAAGATTGAGATCAGATTGTAGCTAGTTGGATATGTTTAGTAGTCTAAAGTTGTAGGGATTGGTTTGGTAAACTGGAATTACTTAGGTGGAGTGGGTAGTTATTAGAACTCTGGAATCACACCAGAAAAGATTGTTCTTGCAATCACACCAAGAAGCTCAGGTAACACTCAAAATTGCCGAAATCAGATTATTCTTTTCATAAATGACATAAACAAGTACATGGAGGCTCTTATATAAAGCTAAATAAAATTCTAGACCCCATACAATAAATGACTCAGATTAATTATCCTAGGGATACTGAAGGTCTGGAAATAATGACTCATAAAAGAAGAACAAGATTCAAAGCGCACACTAGAAATTTCTGAAAATAAGACTCAAAACAGACTGTAGAAAATTCTTGACAACCATGAACAGTAAAAGACTCGAACAAAGCTAGAATATTTATTCTTATGCTGATTACGTCTTTTATAAGTTATCCATTCTCCAACAAAAACCCTCTGCACTCAAGAATACTTCTTTTGAGTTCGACAAAACAAGTGTTATTACTTCACTGCTTTAGTGACCTGGATAACAATAGTGAATTTGTGAGTGCAGATATGCAGAAGACTATGGAAATATATAAGTTAACATATCAAGTATATTTAAGAAATAATTTCTTCTGAACTTTGAACTTCTACAAAAGAACCAGTTCCGTCTTTTCTGAATTATCATAATTACTTTTGATAAAGCTTATAGAGAAGATAGAAACAGAAAGGAAATCTTCATGTATGTGTACATTTTATATACTAACAATACTATAGATATCAGTAACTCACCTGATCTTGAGATGACAAACACCTAATTCCTTGGTAACCCTCTAGCCTACTGCGGTTCCCAGGTTCATGATCATCTTCTTGGCGAACGAAATTCCGAATAATTCCATGTAGCAAATCATGTTTTTCTAAACATCTCACTTTATGAACGGGTTGACTTTAAGAAGAAGAGTAGATCCAGATTTAAAAAAAACTAGGCGACGTAGATTGATCAATCTACGTCGCCTCGTTTTCTTTCCAAGTGACCAAACTAATCTACGTCGCTTCGATTCAAAACGAGGCGACGTAGATTGATCAATATACGTCGCCTCGTTTTGAATCGAAGCGACGTAGATTAGTTTGGTCACTTGGAAAGAAAAACTAGTCGCCTCAGATTTTTGAAGCGACGTACTTCAATATACGTCGCCTCAATTTTTTGAAGCGACGTAATTTGTGTCAAAGGTATTTTACGTCGCCTCGTTGAAAATCTGAGCGACGTAGAAATGTAACTACGTCGCCCCGATTCCTTCCTCCAGTAGTGTTCCCTATCTGAAATAGCTATGAGAGATCTATCAATTAGAACTCTCAATGCACTATAGGTAAAGAAGCCACCACTGAACAGAATTTTGGTTGCATACTCTTCTTTCATTCCCTTAAAGGACCATGCAACATCCAGAAGTATGTCCCTCTCCCAATAATGTAGGTCATTAAAGCTTGCTGCAAACACCCAATATAGCGTGCGCTCATACTGCAAGGCATATATATCCATTCGAGCATACTTTTATTATAAAGATTACCTCCCCATACTTTAAGATCTAAAGGCTAACCTTTAGCATATTGAATGGCCCACTGTGAGAGGTCATCCTGCTCTCTCGAGGGCTGGAGTGTTCTGAAGGAAAAATGCTTGAAGAGTTGAAGAGCTTCACCATCTGACAACAGGGGCTGATATATCTTAAGTGAGTCAATTCCAATACTTAATTCTTCCTCTCTACTTGTTATGATGATTTTACTCCCACCACCAAATGAATGTTGCTTGCCAAGTAATGTTTCAATCTGGGTTGTATTATCTACATCATCAAGAACAAGTAGAACTTTTTTCGTACTAGCCTTTCGATTAATGTATTGGTACCTCTATTCGAAATTCCTAGATCTTGCACATTTTCCTTAAATATTCTCGACAGAAATTTTTCCTGCACCATGCTTTGTGAAACCTTCTCTGACATTCTCAAGAAAGCAATGGTGTTCAAATAGATGAGCAATTTAGTCATAAACAGCTCTACGCGAGCAACCATTTCCCACATAAATTAACAAAGCAAATAGCATCCACTTTATCTGGACATAATCGCAATATGGCTTTTATGTGGCGTATTGTGTGTGGGTTTCACACTTGCTCGCGTAGCTCTTGCTTGCTTACGGTTGCTCGCGAGACCCATGTGATGTGCACGTGAGGTGCATGAGTCGTATGCTAGAAGTTTGGATTGGTGTTGTAGCGTACGTAAGAAGCTTGGTGATCTTTGGCAAGGAACAGTGTTCTTGGCGAGTAGGTTAGGTGTTAGTGAGAGAGTTGTATAAATACAGAGCATTGTGTGTCTGTAGTTAGCAGAGTGTGTGTGTGCAAACAGTGGGTAGTTTTAGGGCTTTGTTTGTAACCCTACTCTCTCTTTGTAACCTCCATTGATAGTGAAGATTCTCCCTGCTGCTCAGTGGACGTAGGCTATTGCCGAACCACGTATATCCTGTGTTCTTGTTCTTGTCTTCTCATCTTCTTTGTGTTCCTTGGGTTGCTTGTTGTTTAAATTGGTTCCCTTGGTATTGTGTTCATCTATCTATTTGGTGCTCTTCGTGTAGCACAACATGGCGATCCATTCCGACTAAGAAATTGGTCGAAGATGATAACTTGTTCAGAAAAATGGGGTCCTGCTGTACACTACTTCCCTCTACTTCAAGATCCATCAAGGATACTAAGTTCCCCAAGTTCACAGGCAAGGTCTTGAGATTTGAGCATCCTGAGAGAGTGAGACCTGTAAGGTATGACAAATTACACATGTTGTCCGGAAGAGAGATAAGCTGACTGCAGTTTCTCATGTTCACAAACATAAGGTTCTTCAGATGTTCAATTGATGGGAAAAGCATTTTGATTGATGTTCCATCCAAATGAAGCTCTCTTAGTTCTTCCATATCATCTTCAATTTCAGGAAACTTCTCAAGCTTTGAACAACCAGAGAGCGCAACATATTTAAGGGACTTGAGTCGACAAATGCTGCTCGACAGACTCCTAAGTTCTCCGCAATCTTCTAGCCTCAGTGTAACCAGGTTCTTAGATGTTTGATACACTTCAATTTCAGGAGACACCTCAAACTTCGAACCAGAGACAGTGATTGTAGTGAGGCACGCAAGTTGAAATATGCTAATCGGAAGGCTCTCAAGTATTCCACAATCTTTAAGGCTCAAAGATTTCAGCTTGTGAAGAATTTTAAATGAGGCAGGCAGTTCTCCAATTGTAGTTTCATCTATATTAAGTTCTAACAGGCTCCACATATTTCCTGAAATCTCTGGAAGCTTCTGAAGGGTTGAGCAGCCAGCAAGATCAAGCATTTTAAGAGATTCCATATCAATGCAACCTGGAAGACTCTTAAGCTCTTTGCAGTCTCTTAGACTCAGGAAAGTGAGCTTTTTAAGAGGTGAAAATGATGGCGAAAATTCTTGGATAGACGTCCTATCCAAATGAAGCTATAATAGTCCTTGCATATCTTTTAGCCCCAGAATTTCGGGAAACATCTCAAATTTAGAACATCCAGAGAGAATAACATATCTCCGGGACTTGAGTCTACAAATGCTGCTTGGTAGACTTCTAAGTTCTGTGCAATATTTCAGGCTCAAAGTGACAAGCCCCCTAAGATTTGTTATTGATGAGGGAAGTTCTTTAATTGCAGTCTTATCCAAACAAAGCCGTGGCAGCTCCTCCATAACTTCTGAAATTTCCGGAAAGATCTCGAGATTTGAGCAGCCTGAAAGCTCAAAGATTATAAGAGACTTCATATGCAAACTGCTCGGAAGAATCTTAAGCGCTTTGCACCCTTTTAGACGCATGGAATTGAGTTTTTGAAGGTTAGACATGGATTGGTGAACCTCAACTAAACGTATACAACCTTCAAGGTTTACTTTCTCAAGATTTATGGCTTCGGTTAAGTCGGGGGTCTCTGTAAGGTACAGAGATAGGCCTAACTCGATGTATTTCAACTTTTTCAGAAACTGCATGTGTGAACAAAGTAAAACATGCATTAAATAACATATACGCATTTATAACCTAACTGCGTTCTAAAACAAGTATTTAAGAAAATATCGTACCTTGGTCCCTTTCCAAAGTTGTCTGATGCGGCTGGAGCGCATGTCAAGGTCGACTAGATGCTTTGGCTGAAAATTGGATGGCAAAGATCTCAGGGGGCATCCATGCCAGAGGAGACACCTCAACTCATTCGAAAGAAACTTGAACTCCCCACTCACTTGTTGCTTACAGTCATCAATTAGATGGTATAATTCCCCATCATAGTGCCCAGATTGTGCACCTTTTCCTTTAAGATTCTAAACAGAAGCTCTTCCTGCATCTGTACTTCACCTTTTTTCTTGAAACCTTCCTTGACATTATCAAGAAAGACGAGGTATTCGAACTCACTACCCATTTCTTCATAACAGCTCTAGCTATTGTTGTTTTGCCTATGCCGCCCATACCCGATATCCCAACAACGCCGACGCCATACAATCCAAGACATGTTTTTCTTAATAGGAATTTCACTTGGTGTATGTGGAAATCCATTCCAACCAAGTCATTGGATTTACTGGAACTAGTGTTGATCAATGTCCTAAAAACATAATCAGGAATTTCAGTAATAAGCTCCGCATCATCCCTGACAAATTTGAAACAAACAAAAAAATGCATTATTACTTATGAAAGCTAAACATTATGTGATACAGTTGCAGTGCATAGTGATACTGATAGTCAAATCGCAGCAACCTATGATTTTATTTTATCAGAGCATGAAATATTTGAAATATAGCTTAGCAGGATAAAATCTGGATCCAAATAAAAATTAAATTAAAAAGTCATCACATGCAACAAGCTAGGTAGGAGCCTCGGAGGAGCATGCTTCAGAAACATTTACTGTCCAAAACATATAATTACAAGCTCCTAATAGTTTGGAAAGAGAATATTTCAAGGGACTGTGAGACGAAGAACTTTCAGCCCATGTATTAAACTAAAATGCTAAAAATGTAAAAAATTAAAAATGTGGTTTCAACCTCACCCATTAGAATATTTATCCCTCGCAAACTCTCAAAATCTGTCCCTCACTGTGCATAACTGTATTACTTAGAAGAAGAAACAAATGAGTGTGAAGGAAAATTACGTGTATGTGCGCGAATCCCAGCCACTTAACTGAGTGATAAGAACTAGAGCGTTCTTCCAACTCTGCACATCTGCAATAGCAACCCTAGTCTCATGTTTTTCAAAAGCTTTCTTAAACCTTCCTTTCTCATGACGAACATTAGCAGGATTAACTTGGTAGAAGATGGGTACTACTATCTGGTTCTTTGTATCTTTGCATTCCATGATTTTTGCCAGCTCCTTTAAACACCACGAGGAAGAGGCATAATTTTGAGATAAAACTACAATGGAAAGCCTTGAGCCGCCAATAGCAGTGAATAGCTCTGAAATCTTATAACCTTTACCCAGCTCTTCAGAATCAATGAAGACATTGAGTGATTTCTGTTGCAGAGCTTTGTAAAGATGGCGGACAAAAATTTTGCGAGTGTCAGGCCCTCTAAAACTCAATAACACGTCATATTTCTAATGGCCGCTAAATGGAGAAGATACAGCACTCACCAGCTTTATAGAAATATCTTGAGCAATGTGTTCAATAAGCGTGGCATCATCTGTTCAATCATATAAGGATGTCTCTCTTGTTTATTATTTACGGTTTCCTGAAGAGGGATCCCAGGAAAGAGAGGACAGCACCATGTTTTATGGTTGACCATTATTTAGGAACAGAGATTCACTTTTTCTAGCTTGCTTATTATTTGGATCTGTTGGTCTTAGAGTTGGTCTAGAGTTAGTATTTGGTTTCTTAGTGTTAGCTAGTGCTGTTTATAAACCCTTGCTCTCCTCTGTAAACATATATGGAGAATATATTTTATCAGCTCATATTCTCTCATTCATTCACCATTAAATCCAATATGGTATCAGAGCAGTGATCCATAAAGGATCTGCTTCTGTAAAATCATTCAGTTTCATATATCTGCAATCTCATTCTATTCATATTTCCATTCACCATGGCAGGAGGTAATGAGAAAAACTCTGTCTCATCTTCCAAATCAAAACTGGTTGATTCAAGTCCCAACCAGCGTCTCACCTCATCACTCCTAAATGAGTTCAACTACATTTCCTGGTCAAGATCCGTCACTCTTGCTCTTGGGGGAAGATCAAAGCTCAGCTTCATCAATGAGAAGAGCAAGGCCCCAACCTCCACCTCTCCAGAATTTGAATCATGGCAATCTCAAGACCAACTAGTAATATCATGGCTGCTTAATTCCATGGAGCCTAACATTGTTGACATCTTTCAACTACTCTGAATCATCACTGCATATATGGAAGGCTGTGAAGGACATGTATGGAAACATGAATAATGCTGCTAGAGTTTTTCAGCTAAAAAAGGAGTTGGCTGAGCTGCAACAAGGAAATCTAAGCTTTGTTCAGCATCTAGGAAACCTGAAAACTAGATGGAACGAGATTGACCTGTACAGGCTTCATACAACTGACCCTTCAATTCTCCTCAAGCGTGCTGAGGAAGATAAAGTTTTCCAGCTACTTGCAAGCCTTGGACCTGAGTATGAAGACCTCAAAAGTCATATGTTGATGACTCCTGAGCTGCCTACCTTCCAAATGGTGTGTAACACTATCCAAAGAGAAGAAGTCAGGAAGAAGGTTATGAATGCTAATGTTGTAGTTGGAGAAACAGATGGAGATACCACTAAAGCTAGAGCTTTCTCCAACAATAGATCATACCGAGGAAGAAGACTTAACCTTAAGTGCACTCATTGTGTACGTATTGGTCGTGCAGGCATAGGTCACCTCAAAGAAACATGCTAGATTCTTCACCCTGAACTCAAACTAAAGTTTAGTGATGACAACAAGTGTCCAAAGGGTCGGATGAAATTGTCATACACTCCCAAGGTTAACAATGCCAACTGTAGCACCTTTGAAGGCAAGCTGAATTACACAGACATTTCAGTGTATCAAAGACTAGTTGGAAAACTCATTTACCTTACCATTACTCGCCCTGACATTACCTATGCAGTGAGCCTAGTTAGTCAATTCATGCATGTTCCTACCTCAACTCATCTTCAATTTGTTAAGAGGATTCTTAGATATCTTAAAGGCTCCATAACCAAGGGCATTTTCATGAGAAAAAAAATGATCACTTCACCCTAGAAGGCTTCTGTGATTCAGATTGGGCAGGTAATTCTATTGATCAAAAGTCAACTACAGGGTATTGCATATTTATTGGAGGAAATCTAATCACATGGAAAAGTAAAAAACAGACTGTGGTAGCTCGATCGAGGGCAGAGGCAGAATACAGGGTCATGGCCTTCACAACCTGGGAATTAGTTTGGTTAAGATCTTTGCTGTCTGACTTGGGAATCAAGTGTTCAACTCCAATCACTCTACATTGTGATAACCAGGCAACCATACACATTGCTGTCAATCCTGTTTTTCATGAATGAACAAAACACATTGAAATTGATTGTCACTTCATTCGAGATCAAGTTCAATCAAAAGTTCTTACTACTGCTTATGTTCGCTCATGTGATCAGCTGGCTGATCTTTTCACCAAGATACTTCCCACAACTCAATTTGATCGTCTGTTGTTCAAGCTAGCTTCAAGGTACTCCCTTGATCCACCTTGAGGGGGAGTGTTGAATCATATAAGGATGTCTCTCTTGCTTGTTACTTACGTTTCCTGAAGAGGGATCCCAGGAAAGAGAGGACAGCATCATGTTTTATGGTTGACCATTCTTTAGGAACAGAGATCCACATTTTCTTGCTTATTATGTGGATCTGTTGGTCTTAGAGTTGGTATTTGGTTTCTTAGTGTTAGCTAGTGTTGTTTATAAACCCTTGCTCTCCTCTGTAAACATATACAGAGAATATATTTTATCAGCTCACATTCTCTCATTCATTCACCATTAAATCCAATATCATCCCTGTCAAATGTGAAAAACGGTAGTAAAGATCGAGAGCAAGACATTATATTCCAAATATTTAGAAGTTTATCAGATGGTGAAAAGCTAGAAGCCTGAGAAGTGCATGTATCTTGTGCAAAGATTCCCAGATAAAACACTTTTAACAGTACAGAACCAAAAGATAGAAACTAGCATCTCAGCATTGAGTATTATTAAGTGTAAATTGTAAGAACCAAATTATATCATCTCGTATGTTACTTATCCAGTACCAACTGACTAGGGATCGCATTGTAATAAAAACTATTACTAGAATCACTCGTTATCAAATAAAACCCAGATTAGGTGAGCACATAAAGGTGTAGGTGATGAAATTATGTACAATCTCGAGGAGTAAGCCAGGTAATGTTCATTATACCATCCTGTATAAGAACTTATCTTGTGGATTATATTTGCCAACTAAACCACCAAACTAGATCAACATTGTAATAGAGCATATTACTAGTTTTGCTAAATAATCTTCCTCCCTAAATTTATCATTTACTATAGTTCTAGAAATGAGAGCCCAGAATAGTCCAAAATTTGAGGTAGTATGAAGAAAAGTACTCATAACGCCGTGAATCCCAGACAACAAGACTCCCCACTATAGCTAGAAAAGATCTCCACCTCTTCCGATCTTCAGATGTCCCTCTAGATTTGTGCTCATGTTCTTCAAAAGCTTCTGAAACCTTCCCCTCACACGACGAACATCGAAAGGATCCACTTGGTAGAAAATGGGCATTACTATCTGGTTCTTTGTTTGCATGCATTCTATGATTCTGGCAAGTTCGATTAGACCATTTGGAAAATGCATAGTTCTCAGACAAAACTACTACAGAAAGCTTTGACACATCAATAGCTTTCAGTAGCACCCTGAGGACGTCGCCTTATCCAAGCTGTTCACTGTCTATGAAGACAGTGAGTGCTCTCCGCTCTAGAGCATTGTAAAGTTGACCAACAAAGTTCATGCGCGTGTCTTGCCCTCTAAAACTCAGGAAGACATCATATTTCCAAGAAGTGCTAGATACAGCAGCAGCAGCAGAAGAAGAAGAAGAAAAATCAGCAGCCATTTGATTAGAAGCACAGGGCGAAGCTGGTGGTGACCGATCTGGTGAATGGCCGTCTAATGCATATTACAGTTGAAAGACTTTCACTTTTTGATCAGAGAATAATTTCGACTTGATATGCTGGAAATAGAATGGTCCTCTTAGTCTCAGCCAAGTGAATTTTCTGATTTCGACTTGTTGTAGTTTGACCCCATTCAGTGGTTTGATCACTCTGGTGTGGTTTGTCAAGGTATAATTTACTCATGGATGCTGACATTGCTGAATCGAATTTACTGTATCGTGAATTTTCTGATTTCGACTTGTTGTAGTTTGACCCCATTCAGTGGTTTGATCACTCTGGTGTGGTTTGTCAAGGTATAATTTACTCATGGATGCTGACATTGCTGAATCGAATTTACTGTATCGTGACTCTCTCTCTCTCTCTCTCTCTCTCTCTCTCTCTCTCTCTCTCTCTCTCTCTCTCTCTCTCTCTCTCTCTCTCTCTCTCTCTCTCTCTCTCTCTCTCTCTCTCTGTACGACTATGACCGTGAGTTCCAGATTCCGATGATTCGAGCCGGCAAGGTCGATCGGAATTGGAACGTAGAAAGTGTTGTAGGATATTTGATGTTCCTAGTTATGGTAGAGATTACAGGATATGGCAAGTATAACTTATCCAGTATTGTAATAAGATTACTTTCCTGATTGTACCTCTTGTACTCTCCTATATATAGGAGTTGCTCATTCATTAATAAAGTTACACAATTCATTGCTTCATACTATTCTCTCCATATTCTTATTTCCTAAAACACGTTATCAGCACGAAGCCCTAAAATTGAGCACTACCGCCGACTGCAATAACTGCTGTGATCCCGAAGAAAAAAGAAGAAGAAAAAGAATTGTTCTGTAATAAAACAATAAGTTTTATATACTCAGCTTTGTCTTTTTCAAAATAACCTACTCTTTTGGGAAATTTGAATTTTTCCGTAGGGATTTCGGGATAACATCATATCCCTCCTTTCTACACCGCACCTTTCTTGAAGGTGGGCATTCTTGGAACTAAGAGCGTTCCCACATGAACTAAGAGCGTTCATGAGTGAACAAAGAGTGTTCATAAAAGCATCGATTAAAACGAACAAAGAGAGTTCGTAAGACCATATACATCAAAGTGAAGGTCTAATCCAAATATTATATTGGAAAACAAATTAGTTGTCGAGGAAGTCTCTAACGACTGCGAAACTAATACATCTTCTGTTTTCTCATGGTGTTTGATATGCAAAAGTGCATTGACACCATGCTCCCGGATCTAAAAGAGAAGTGGAATAGCATGTGGTTTTCCGACTTCAAGCAAATTGCATCAATCAACTATGAGATGCTTAAGCTTAGATCCATGCTCCAATTATGCGGAAAGCAATTGTAGAGCAAAATTTGATCGAGAAAATCCTCTACATAATCATAATTCAAGGCAAGTTGGAACTAAGAGTGTTCACTATGCGAATTATGAAAGCGCATCAAGAGAATAGCGTAAGGGGCGGAACCCTTAAGTTAAGGGAATCTTGATGAGACAGTTTTTTGGTCTCCACCACCGCCCACACAAGGAAGGACGCCATAAGTTGGCGCATGAAGGTCATGATCAATGACCATGATAGAGGAAGCGCCGGCCATAGAGGCCGTGGTGACCAAGGAAGCCATGGAGGCTGAGGTACAAATGCCAAGAGAGGCTAAGATAAGACGCATGATGTTTCTTGAATCTACTTGATCCTTGAACACATCAGTTTTCGGAACTGTTTTCTGCATACTATTGTACAAATTATTCGACCTAGCTACAGGTCTCGAAAAATTATGAAAATTTGCAGAAGTGTTCATGTACGTATCTAGTTTGGGTATGCAAAATTTAGTTGCATTCCGACACACCAATAATTCGGAAGAAAATCAACAAGCAAGTGTGCTCAGATTTTACGAATTTTAAGGATCAAAGAAACAACGAAGCAGAAGATAGAGATGGACTAGAGGCTAATCTCATTAAGGAAAACTTCAAAATTGGCCGAGACTCAATTACTGAGATACCAGATTTTGATTAGAGCTTTATGTTTTCCATTAATAAAGGCATGTGGCCTAAGTCTTATCATTGACATTGTAATTCGTCAAATTTCTGGATTAGTAAACTTTGATGTAACTCGTTGGCATTATTAATAAAGGCATTGTTTTGGCTTATTAATAATAGGCTTGTCTACATTTTCTGTGTAATATACATGTTTTGTGGTTGCTACAAACCTATCGTCTACTAGGGCTCACCTTAGTAACTTGTGATGTCTAGGACAAGAGATTTCGATAAAGGTATTTGAGCGGACTTTATGTCTCACCTACATTGATCTCTCTTCACCTGGTCATAAGTTAAAAGAGCTACCCAAACGACATTAGATGTCCTAGCAAACTTACAAATTCGTCCATGTATCTATTGGGATAGCTAAGAGTGCTATAAATCCCCAAAATCGCAGAAAACAGAATCTGCTGCACTATCAGCCAGCTTCGACAACGAACTGGAAATTTTCCAGAAATATTCAGCATATGAGTGGCATATGGCTGAAAAGGTACGGATGTCTAGTTTTCAGAACTACCTCCGGATTATCGATAGCTAATTTCTAGAAAAAGTTATACCTGTTTTACTAGACAAAGGTCAGAAACAGGGGACAACAGAATCTGCTCTGCAGATCAGTTGACATCGACGACAAACTGGAATTTTTCCAGAATAAACCAACATATGGATGGCATATGGCTGAAAATATATGGACTTCTAGTTTTTAGAATTATGTCCATCTCGTCGATATCTATTTTCTAGAAAAAGTTATGCCCGTTTTACTAGACAGAGGTCTAAAACCGACATAACGTATTTGGCTGTGCAGATTGCTTAGCTTTGACATAAATCTGGGATTGATTCAAAACGATCCAGCATATGAGTATTATATGCTCGGAAAGCTACGGATATCTAGTTTCTAGAACTTCATCCGGAACGTCAAAAGCTATTTTCTAGACAAAGTTATGCCTATTTAAGTACTCGGAGGTCAGTTTGCCTGAAGAAGGCCAAAACCTGAGGAAAACCCGAGGGGGGTGCTTCGATGGGTAGAAGGCATATCCCTAGAAAAAATTTTGAGTTAATTTTTCGATCTTTCCTCATACAAGACTTGTTTTCTTGTAGGTATGTTTCCAGGAGAGCGTGAATGCCTCATTGATAGCGGAACCACACATACCATTCTTCGTCACAGACAACTCTTCATCGACTTTATGCCTTGTCGAACATCTCTAACCACAATGATGGGTGGGTCTTCGGATTTGATCCAAGGGCGAGGGAAAGCCCAACTTTTGTTGCCAAATGGAACAAAACTCATCATTGATAATGCTCTCTATGCTCCTAGGGCTCCCAGGACCCTACTGAGTAGTCGAGACATCCGAGCCAACGGATTTCATATCAATACTCATTGTGAGAATGGAATGGAATATATATGCATTACTTCTAGTGATTCTGGCAGAAACCGAATACTAGAGAAGCTCATGTGTCAGCCAAATGGGTTATGTATTACAACTATGAGAGTTGTAGAGTCACACCATGTCATAAGAGATGACTTATGGGACTCAGACACATATATGCTTTGGCACGACAGGCTGGGACACCCAGGTCGTGATATGATGATCCGAATTTTGAAGAATTCAAACGGACATCCATTCTTTCGAGCGAAAGGAAGCAAGAACCAAAGAGCGGTTCACACAAACATGGAGGTGGGCACCAAGAGGGGTGGCGCCACCATCCATGGTCGGCCTCATACCGACGCCTCCTCACCCAAGAGGAGACGACTTGACACCAAGAGTGCTGCTCTCGTCCCCTATGATGCTTCCCAAGTCCATGGAGACCTTGAGCAAACGCCAGCATCCTCACTGGTGATGTCTAATACTCATCGCTCGTTCTGCAAAGCATGCTCTTTAGCCAAGGTAGGAGCGAGACCCTCTTACGCTAAAGACACCAAAGAAAATATTCCATTCTTACAACGTATCCAAGGTGATATTTGTGGACCCATCCACCCATCATGCGGACCATTTAGATACTTTATGGTATTGGTGGATGCTTCGACACGCTGGTCACATGTCGCATTATTGTCCACAAGAAATGCTGCATATGCTAAACTCCTTACCCAGATTATTCGTTTGAGGGCTCACCACCCCGATCATCCTATAAAGTCGATCCGTCTCGACAATGCTGGGGAGTTTACATCGCAAACATTCGATGATTATTGCATGTCCATCGGGATTGATGTCGAGCACTTAGTTCCCCATGTACACACCCAAAATGGTCTCGCAGAAGCCACCATTAAAAGACTTCAAATGGTTGGACGGGCTTTGGTCATGCGTACCAACCTACCCGCTTCTGCTTGGGCTTATGCAATATTACATGCAGCAATGATTATTCGTTTTAGACCCGCTGCTAGACAACCATTTTCTGCGTACCAGTTGGTTACTGGATATGAGCCGAATATTTCGCACCTACGCATATTTGGTTGTGCAGTCTATGTGCCAATTGCACCACCTTTACGCAATAAAATGGGTCCTCAGAGACGAATGGGCATATATGTTGGTTTTGTTTCACCAACTATAATCTGCTACTTAGAACCCTTGACAGGCGATCTATTTACCGCAAGATTTGCGGATTGTCACTTTGATGAGACAAACTTCCCGTCGTTAGGGGGAGGAAGGACACATGAACGACAGGAATTGTCATGGTCAGTCCCTAACTTGTCTCATCTTGATCCCCGCTCCTCATTAGCAGATAGTGAAGTAAGGAGAATTATAGAGCTTGGTAACGTAGCAGATTCGATGCCTGATACGTTTGTTGACCTTGCTAAAGTGACAAGATCACATATACCTGCTGCAAATGTGCCTGCAAGGATTGACATCCCACAGGGAGGATGTCATGCCGCCACCCCTATGATGGGAGAGAGCAGCGCCGCCACACATGGTGGACGTGTGGTGGCTGAGGCCACGGTTCCCCAAAGGAAGAGGGGGAGACTTGTAGGTTCGATGGATACTCACCCTAGGAAGAGGGGGAGATCGGCACAACAAGATCCATTGTTCATCAACTCTCAGAATCCATCTCATGAAATTATTCCTGACTACAGTTATGTCCTTGAGACAACCAATTTGAAGGGAGTTCCAACGGTTGATCTTAGTTCAGTGAATAAAGAAATTTCGATGAATTATGCTAGCATACATGAGATTTTGGAGAGAGAATCTATGATCATTGACGATGCATTTGCATTCTCAGTTGCACATGAACTCATAGAACATGATGACATCGAACCTCGATCTGTTGAAGAGTGTCAACATAGATTAGATTGGCCCAAATGGAAAGATGCAATCCAGGGTGAAATAGATTCACTAACAAAGAGACAGGTGTTTGGCCCGGTAGTGCTAACCCCGCCAAGTGTAAAACCTGTAGGACATAAATGGGTCTTTGTTAGAAAGCGTAATGAGAATAATGAGGTTGTAAGATACAAAGCTCGCCTTGTGGCGCAAGGCTTCTCACAACGCCCTGGTATTGACTACGAGGAGACGTATTCTCCCGTAATGGATGTCATAACATTCTGCTACCTTGTCAGTTTGGTAGTTTCCGAAAAACTGGACATGCAGCTAATGGATGTGGTTACTGCATATCTCTATGGGGATCTAGATTCAGAGATATACATGAGAGTCCCTGATGGGTTCGAATTACCCAAGTCAAGTAGCTCTAAACCACAGAGCGCATTCTCTATAAGATTGAGAAGGTCACTGTATGGATTGAAGCAATCCGGGCGTATGTGGTACAACCGCCTAAGTGAATACTTGATTGGGAAGGGATATGTGAATAACGAGCTATGCCCTTGCGTGTTCATTAAAAGAACAAGTTCCGGATTTGCAATAGTAGCAGTATATGTCGATGATATGAATCTCATCGGAACCCTTGATGAATTAAGGGATACTGCGAAGTACTTGAAATCCGAGTTTGAGATGAAGGACCTTGGGAAGACACGGTTTTGTCTAGGCCTTGAGCTAGAACACCGTAGTAGTGGAATATTAGTCCACCAGGCTGCTTATGTCCGCAAGATGTTGAGAAGGTTCAACATGGACAAGGCACATCCTGCTAGCACCCCCATGGTAGTCCGCAGCCTAGATCCAGAAAAGGATCCATTCCGTCCAAGGGATGAGGACGAGGAACTGTTAGGGGCTGAAGTGCCTTATCTAAGTGCAGTAGGTGCATTACTGTACTTAGCTCAATGCACAAGACCAGACATCTCATTTGCTGTGAACTTGTTAGCTAGATTTAACTCAGCGCCCACGCAACGTCATTGGACAGGCATTAAGAATATCTTCAGGTACTTGAAGGGTACGATAGATATGGGCTTGTTTTATCCCTACAGAGAGACAAGAAGGAAAGCCACCGTATCGAAAGGACGTGCTGAAAGGACCCAACCCCGATTTAGCCACCTAAACCGGAATCGAACCCCTTCGAAAACACGAACCAACAAAAACTTTTCAAATTTTGGGCAGAGTTTCGTTACTAGCGTGGAATTACCATAACCTGCACGCGGAAATTAACACTTCGTCCTATGCCACAAAAAGCAAACCGTGGGCACCAATCCCATCCGGATTTCTCAACAACAATATAATCAACAAACAGTAACATACTGTTCGATATATATGTATATCCAAGAAAATCCGTATAAACAAGTATCAGAATGTATCAGAGCGACCTCTAGTATAAAATATATACAACATGTACATCAGTAGGTGAAACTGAAACCTACTGGAAAACACAGGTGACTCTGATCACTAGCCTCCAACCGCGACGTGAAAACACCAAACCTGAACTGCAACTGGGCACGGAAACCGAAAAGCCCAGGTGAAAGACAATAAACACGTTAGAGTGAGTGGACGAAAATAAATGTCTTTCACCAGTTTATATAAGTTATAAAAACATATGCGAGTCCAGATAAATAAAAACAACATAGTACACGAGGTAAAACTCACACTCCTCCAGTGTACAGAGCATGCAAGTAAAAATCCCACGGGGTCGCTCATGGACACACACCGTGCTAGTACAGTCCGAATCACGGGATCCCGGACCCACACGTGATTCTAAGCCAGAAAGGCCTCGGTTCCGGGGATACGCCCCTCGCCGGTCAGGTCGGGGTAACGCCCCGCCTGGGATGCCTACCATCGGGGATCAGCCGAGAGGCTAAGTGTATCGATACAACAACGTAACCAAGACTGTACTCTGTGTAAACCAAATCATAAACATTTCGATGCAAATGCATGAAACAGCATATAAGTGTATGTATACTCGTATACGTATATTCGTATAAGTATATCGTATAATCGTAAAACACATGCTCATATATCCGAAATCTCATAGGCATGCTCAAGATCGTAAATCACATAAAAGACTCGCAAGAATTTCCGTGAAAAGAAATTGTCCACTCACAGATCCGCTAGCGCGAACTCGCGCTAAACTCGTGGTCCGGCGGAGGTACCCTCGCCCGAAGCACGATCACGATCCAAATCTCGATCTCGATCTCCTGAATACATACACACACAACTGATCAAAATCGTAATCCACAACACTGTACGGATGCACGGAAACCAACCGTTCCCGAAAATACAAAATGCGGTGCAAAATGAATTACGGAAATCCCGAAATCCCCACTCGAAATCTCAACTGAAAATCGGCTAACCAAATCAACCCGAAAACCTCCGCACGATAATCAGGGCGCGATTTCGAGAAAAATGACACTAATTACATCGAAATCTGAAAAGTTGACTTTTTGACCACCGTTGACCGCCGTTGACCGCCGCCGCCGGCGGCGGCGCGCCGTCAACGGTGGAATTCCAAGGCCAAAGCTTCCAGTTTTCAAGATCACACAATTCCGAACAACTTTCCCTTCTACCCCGAAGGCCAAAACTAAACGAAAGTCCTCCAATTTGTCCAAAATCCGATCGAAATACCCATCGGAAAAATCCATTCGGGTTCAAGTCAAAACCCAACCAACTTCAAAACCAAACACATGGGAAGCTCCACAAGGTTAAGGGGAGTCAAACCCCCCTAACCTCCACCCTCAAAACTGACCGGAACCACCGCCACCATTAACGGCGACGAAGCCCGACTCGGTCCAAACCGGGTGTCCCAAAATCCTCATCAATTCTTATCATACCATACATCATTCAACTCAAATTCATGCAAGGAATCTAACCTTACCTTCCTCGACGTCCAAGGTGGCCGGAATCCGGTCGCCGGAATTCAACTTCCCGTTTGGGAAACTTTCCTCTTTCGCCCCTTGGTCAGCTTTCCAAATATGGAAAGTCAACAGCAAACCAGTTTGGTCAACGCCCAATATGAAGTTTTTCGACTAATTCCCGACTATATTTCGACTTTTCGATATTTATACTCGTCCCTCGGGTCAAACAACGGTCCGAAATGAATATACGATGTGATTCGGATAAGCTCGAAACAATCGGATAAACTCGTCGGAACCCGAAACTTCAGATAATCATAAAATATTCCTCGGCTATCGGAAAAATCTTCCGAAACCATCCACGAGTTCGAAATCACGTACTCAACACTTTCCGTGAAGACACCCAACTCAAATTCTCGACCAAAAACAAAGTCGTAAATCGAATCGGCAAACCACATAATATCGCAAAACTGCGACTAAAACCAAACCTCGAGAATCGTGCCAAACACACATCTGATTCTGGTTCGGGTCGTCACAAATCTACCCCCCTTAAAGAAATTTCGACCTCGAAATTTACGTACCTGCTATGTGAACAGATGAGGATACTGCTCCCGCATACGCTGCTCGGTCTCCCAGGTGGCCTCCTCAGCTGAGTGGTTCTGCCACAAGACCTTCACCAGCGGAATCACACGGTGCCTCAACTCCTGCTCACGACGATCGAGAATCTGCACTGGCTCCTCAACATACGATAAGTCCTCTCTGATCGGCAACTGCTGCGGGGCTAACACATGTGAAGGATCAGAGATGTACTTCCGCAGCATCGAAATATGGAAGACATCATGCACACGAGCCATCTCTGTCGGTAACTCAAGTCTGTAAGCAACAGCTCCAACCCTCTCCGTAATCTCATACGGACCAATGTACCGCGGTCGAAGCTTGCCACGTTTCCCGAAACGCACCACTCCTTTCCACGGAGATAGTTTCAGGAAGACCCAATCACCGACCTCGAATTCCAAGCTCTTCCTCCTCACATCCGCGTAACTCTTCTGCCGATCCTGGGCGATCTTCAATCGATCCCGAATAACCTGAATGTCCTCCATCGTGGTTTTCACCAAATCTGGACCAATAAGCCAACGCTCGCCCACCTCACTCCAACACAATGGAGTGCGACACTGCTTCCCGTACAGAGCCTCGTACGGTGCCATCTCAATACTGGCCTGATAGCTGTTGTTGTAGGCGAACTCAATCAAGTGCAACTGCTGATCCCAGTTTCCACGAAACTGCAACACACACGATCTCAGCATATCCTCAAGAGTCTGAATGGTCCGCTCGGACTGCCCGTCAGTCTGAGGATGAAAAGCTGTACTAAACCGCAATTTCGTGCTCAAAGCTCGCTGCAACGCCCGCCAAAACTCAGATGTGAACTGACTATTACGGTCAGAAACAATGGTCACAGGCACTCCATGCAAGCGAACAATCTCTGATAAGTACAACTTAGCCAGTCTGCCCACTGAAATCTTCCCTGGAAGTGCAAGAAAGTGTGCGGATTTCGTCAATCGATCAACGATAACCCAAATGCCAGTGTTGCCCGCCGAAGTACGCGGCAGCTGATAGACAAAATCCATCGTAATGTGCTCCCACTTCCAAACTGGAATCTCAAGTGGCTGTAGTTTCCCTGCAGGTTTCTGCCTCTCCGCCTTTACCTGCTGACAAATCAAACACCTGCTCACGTACGCGGCAATCTCCCGCTTCATGTTGCGCCACCAATAGTACGCTCGAAGTGTACGAAACATCTTCGTACCTCCGGGATGCATCGCATACGCTGAACTGTGGGCCTCGTCCAGAATTTCCTTCTTTAAGTCCTCGTCTCTGGGTACACATAATCTACCTCTGAACAACAACGTACCGTCGTCGCTCAAACGGAACTCTGTAGGCACACCATTCCGTACCATGGTCTTCTTGCTCAGCAAGTAAGGATCTGAATCCTGTGCCTCCCGTACCTGATCAACCAATACGGGTCGTACCTGAAAGCTAGCCAACAAGGATCCATCATCCTCATAACCAAACACAGCACCCGTAGCCCGTAGCTCGGCTAACATCGATACTCTGGCCACACACATGTGAAACAATGAGGCTCCCGATTTCCGGCTAAGTGCATCTGCCACAACATTGGCCTTCCCTGGATGGTACTCGAAAGTGCACTCGTAATCGTTGATCAACTCCATCCATCGGCGCTGCCTCATGTTCAGATCCGGCTGTGTCCGCAAGTAAGTAAGACTCTTGTGGTCAGTGAAAATCTTACACTGAGCACCGTACAGGTAATGTCTCCAACTCTTCAACGCTAACACAATAGCGGCTAACTCCAAATCATGCGTCGGATAGTTGACCTCGTGCGGTTTCAGCTGTCTGGAACCGTACGCCACAACTCTACCATGCTGCATCAACACACAGCCAAGGCCCAACTTCGACGCGTCGCTATACACAACATACTCACCACTGTCATCTGGTAATGTCAGAACCGGTGCGGTAGTCAATCTCTCCTTCAGGAGTAAATAACTCTCCTCGCACGCATCAGACCACTCAAACTTGACGCCCTTCTTCGTCAATCTGGTCAGTGGTGTAGCTATCCGGGAGAAATCCTGTACAAACCGTCGGTAATAGCCTGCTAACCCCAAGAAACTCCGGATCTCCGGCACAGTAGTGGGTCGACTCCAATTCAGCACGGCCTCGATCTTGTCAGGATCGACACTAACTCCCTCGGCCGAAATCACGTGGCCCAGAAACTTCACATTATCCAACCAAAACTCACACTTGCTAAACTTCGCGAACAACTGATGGTCCCGCAAAGTCCGCAACACCGCTCGCAAGTGCTTCTTGTGCTGGCCCACACTCCTCGAGTATATCAAAATATCATCAATGAATACAATCACGAACTTGTCCAAGAATCGTCGAAACACCCGATTCATCAAGTCCATGAAAGCTGCGGGGGCGTTGGTCAATCCAAATGGCATAACCAAAAACTCATAGTGCCCATACCGCGTCCTGAAAGCTGTCCTGGCTACATCTGAATCCCGGATCCTCAACTGGTGATATCCGGATCGAAGATCAATCTTCGAAAAGACTGCTGCTCCCTTCAGCTGATCGAACAAGTCGTCAATCCGAGGCAACGGATACTTGTTCCTCACTGTAATCTGATTCAGCTTCCGATAGTCGATGCACAACCGCATGGACCCATCCTTCTTCCGCACAAACAACACTGGAGCACCCCACGGAGAAACACTCGGTCGAATGAATCCCTTCTCCAACAACTCCTGAAGCTGAATCTGCAACTCCTTCAACTCTGTAGGCGCCATCCGGTATGGTGTCTGGGAAATCGGTCCAGTACCCGGCAATAACTCAATGGTAAAATCAATCTCCCGCACAGGGGGTATACCAGGTAACTCCGCTGGAAACACATCCGGAAATTCAGACACAACCTCAATACTACCAAGCTCTGGCACTGCAGCTGTAGTATCCACAACATGGGCTAAGTAAGCAACACAACCCTTCTTCATCAGCCGATCCGCCCTCATCGCGGAAATCAAACACGGTAGGGAAGTGTTCTTCTCGCCGCGAAACAGTATCTCGGGTAACCCTGGTCGTCGAAATGCGACCTCCTTCCTGTGGCAGTCGAACATGGCCCAATGTGACTCTAGGAAGTCCATACCCAAGATCAGATCAAAATCCACTATATCAAGCAGTAACAAATCTGCGGCTAAACCATGGCCATCAACAAACACCTCACAATCCCGGTAAACCCAACCGATGCTCACAACCTCACCTGACGGATACAACACTCTCCACAACCCCGGAAGTGGAGATGCAGGTACCGTAGCCAATGATGATAGTCTATATGATATGAATGAATGTGTGGCACTTGGATCTAACAATGCAACTACAGGAATACCAAAAACATGTAACGTACCGATAACGACCTCCGGTGATGCTCTGCCCTCACGCATAGTCATAGCATGAACTCTCGCCTGTCCGGCTGGTCGTCCCCGCTGGGGCTGTCCCTGCTGTCGGCCCTGACCTGCAAACTGTGCTGGTCGAGCTCCCGAAGTGGCACCTCGCTCTTCTCCGGAACTCTGAGCCGCCTGTCCGTCACCGCCATATAACTGAGGACACTCCCTCGCATAGTGACCCACCTGGCCACAACGGAAACAAGTGACAGGACCTCGCTGGCATGGACCCACATGATGTCGACTGCAGAGACTACACAACGGGTACTCCCTCGGTACAGCAAATGTGCCACCAGCACGCCGAGGATAGCTAGAACCGCTAGAACCTGCACTAGCCTGTGGTCGCTGTGGTCTATCTCTCCATCTCCTCGGTCTCTGTCTCAATACACCAGCTGGTGGTCGATAAGATCCACCACCTGAGGATGAAGCTGAACCAGAAGTATCAGAACTCTGCCTCTTCGAAGGCCCCTGACTCAGTCCACCCTCCTCAAATCGTTTCGGCTGGTACCTCTGCTGTCTCTCCCGCTCTATATCCTCGCCTCGGAGTGCAGCACTAACAAACTCATCGAAGTTGTTCCGAGGCATTGTAGTCAGCGTCGCCTTGATGCTCAAATTCAATCCCAGCTCAAACCTGCGGCACTTGGCTTCTTCTGTAGCCACCATATCCCGCGCAAAACGAGACAAACGGGTAAACCGATCCCGATACTCAAGTACAGACAAACTGCCCTGCCTCAAGTTTGTAAACTCCTCGTACTTGCGCTGCTGGGTAGCCTGATTGAAGTACCTCCGCATAAACAAATCACGGAACACAGTCCACGGAGTATCCACAGGAACCCTGTCGGTGCTAACCCACCAAAAGTATGCATCACCCTCAAGTAAACCAACTGCAGCTACTGTCATCTGCTCAGGTGTAAACTGCAGACGCTCACAAACACGCTCAATCTGAACCAACCATGCCTCGCATATCTCTGGATCAACTGAACCCGAAAACACAGTAGCACCCGCAGTGCGAGCCTTGACCACAGGGTCAAAACGCTCTTCCAAACGCAGCACTCGCATCAGCAAGTCGCGCGTTCGGCGATCCTCATCAGGATCATCATCCCGATCAACACGGGGACCACGTCGAGGAGGCATCCTACTGATACAAGACAAACATTAGGTACAAGCAGAAAGAACGTAATCATGAGACCGCAGATATTTGAGGACACACAACACCCGAAGTATTGATGAGTACCGCTGGCCAGTCGGGTCATCACTCCAGTCATGCTATATCAACTCAAATACCCTAAGCGTCACAACTACAAGAGTCTACAGAATCTGACAACCTAATGCTCTGATACCAAGCTGAAAGGACCCAACCCCGATTTAGCCACCTAAACCGGAATCGAACCCCTTCGAAAACACGAACCAACAAAAACTTTTCAAAATTTGGGCAGAGTTTCGTTACTAGCGTGGAATTACCATAACCTGCACGCGGAAATTAACACTTCGTCCTATGCCACAAAAAGCAAACCGTGGGCACCAATCCCATCCGGATTTCTCAACAACAATATAATCAACAAACAGTAACATACTGTTCGATATATATGTATATCCAAGAAAATCCGTATAAACAAGTATCAGAATGTATCAGAGCGACCTCTAGTATAAAATATATACAACATGTACATCAGTAGGTGAAACTGAAACCTACTGGAAAACACAGGTGACTCTGATCACTAGCCTCCAACCGCGACGTGAAAACACCAAACCTGAACTGCAACTGGGCACGGAAACCGAAAAGCCCAGGTGAAAGACAATAAACACGTTAGAGTGAGTGGACGAAAATAAATGTCTTTCACCAGTTTATATAAGTTATAAAAACATATGCGAGTCCAGATAAATAAAAACAACATAGTACACGAGGTAAAACTCACACTCCTCCAGTGTACAGAGCATGCAAGTAAAAATCCCACGGGGTCGCTCATGGACACACACCGTGCTAGTACAGTCCGAATCACGGGATCCCGGACCCACACGTGATTCTAAGCCAGAAAGGCCTCGGTTCCGGGGATACGCCCCTCGCCGGTCAGGTCGGGGTAACGCCCCGCCTGGGATGCCTACCATCGGGGATCAGCCGAGAGGCTAAGTGTATCGATACAACAACGTAACCAAGACTGTACTCTGTGTAAACCAAATCATAAACATTTCGATGCAAATGCATGAAACAGCATATAAGTGTATGTATACTCGTATACGTATATTCGTATAAGTATATCGTATAATCGTAAAACACATGCTCATATATCCGAAATCTCATAGGCATGCTCAAGATCGTAAATCACATAAAAGACTCGCAAGAATTTCCGTGAAAAGAAATTGTCCACTCACAGATCCGCTAGCGCGAACTCGCGCTAAACTCGTGGTCCGGCGGAGGTACCCTCGCCCGAAGCACGATCACGATCCAAATCTCGATCTCGATCTCCTGAATACATACACACACAACTGATCAAAATCGTAATCCACAACACTGTACGGATGCACGGAAACCAACCGTTCCCGAAAATACAAAATGCGGTGCAAAATGAATTACGGAAATCCCGAAATCCCCACTCGAAATCTCAACTGAAAATCGGCTAACCAAATCAACCCGAAAACCTCCGCACGATAATCAGGGCGCGATTTCGAGAAAAATGACACTAATTACATCGAAATCTGAAAAGTTGACTTTTTGACCACCGTTGACCGCCGTTGACCGCCGCCGCCGGCGGCGGCGCGCCGTCAACGGTGGAATTCCAAGGCCAAAGCTTCCAGTTTTCAAGATCACACAATTCCGAACAACTTTCCCTTCTACCCCGAAGGCCAAAACTAAACGAAAGTCCTCCAATTTGTCCAAAATCCGATCGAAATACCCATCGGAAAAATCCATTCGGGTTCAAGTCAAAACCCAACCAACTTCAAAACCAAACACATGGGAAGCTCCACAAGGTTAAGGGGAGTCAAACCCCCCTAACCTCCACCCTCAAAACTGACCGGAACCACCGCCACCATTAACGGCGACGAAGCCCGACTCGGTCCAAACCGGGTGTCCCAAAATCCTCATCAATTCTTATCATACCATACATCATTCAACTCAAATTCATGCAAGGAATCTAACCTTACCTTCCTCGACGTCCAAGGTGGCCGGAATCCGGTCGCTGGAATTCAACTTCCCGTTTGGGAAACTTTCCTCTTTCGCCCCTTGGTCAGCTTTCCAAATATGGAAAGTCAACAGCAAACCAGTTTGGTCAACGCCCAATATGAAGTTTTTCGACTAATTCCCGACTATATTTCGACTTTTCGATATTTATACTCGTCCCTCGGGTCAAACAACGGTCCGAAATGAATATACGATGTGATTCAGATAAGCTCGAAACAATCGGATAAACTCGTCGGAACCCGAAACTTCAGATAATCATAAAATATTCCTCGGCTATCGGAAAAATCTTCCGAAACCATCCACGAGTTCGAAATCACGTACTCAACACTTTCCGTGAAGACACCCAACTCAAATTCTCGACCAAAAACAAAGTCGTAAATCGAATCGGCAAACCACATAATATCGCAAAACTGCGACTAAAACCAAACCTCGAGAATCGTGCCAAACACACATCTGATTCTGGTTCGGGTCGTCACACGTGCCATTGAAGATGGTGACGCCATTCCCTTTACCCCCTATACCAACAATCCTTGTGATGTGTTGACGGGTTTTGCTGATGCTGGATTTCTTTCTGATCCACATAAAGGTCGTTCCCAAACAGGATATGTCTTTACTATGGGAAACACCGTGATATCTTGGAGGTCTACAAAGCAGACCCTAGTCGCTACATCCACAAATCATTCTGAGATTATTACTCTTCATGAGGCAATTAAGGAGTGTATATGGCTGAGGTCCATTATTACACATATTCGTGAGACTTGTGGATTGGGATCCACTACTGATGAACCTACATGCATTTATGAGGATAATGCGGCCTGCATTGAGCAGATGAAACAAGGTTACATCAAAGGCGACAATACCAAGCATATATCGCCTAAGTATTTTTATAATCAGCAACAACAAGAGTTTCTCAAGATCCAGATTAACCAAGTTCGATCTGAGAACAATGTGGCAGATTTATTTACTAAGTCATTGCCCAAATCCACATTCCAGAAGCATGTGAAGAGCATAGGGTTGCTCAGCTTGTCTAAGCTGCCTTGATTATTGGTATCAAGGATAGATGCAGACATCAGGGGGAGTCTAGCATACACATAAGCGTTTCTGAATGTGAAGGACACGTTGCACTCTTTTTCCTTGACTAAGGTTGTTTTTATCCCACTGGGTTTTTATTACTTAGCAAGTTTTTAATGAGGCAACATAGCTATGTGTCATATCATTGTCTACGACGATCTGCACTCTTTTTACTTGGCGGGACCGATTTTTCTCCTACAAAGGTTTTTGGCTCGACAAGGTTTTTGATGAGGCACCAATGAAGCAAATGAAGAGGCATCACCACCATACACCAGCACAAGGGGGAGTGTTGTAGGATATTTGATGTTCCTAGTTATGGTGGAGATTACAGGATATGGCAAGTATAACTTATCCAGTATTGTAATAAGATTACTTTCCTGATTGTACCTCTTGTACTCTCCTATATATAGGAGTTGCTCATTCATTAATAAAGTTACACAATTCATTGCTTCATACTATTCTCTCCATATTCTTATTTCCTAAAACAGAAAGGCCTTTATATTTTGGTGAAGAATTGGGCTTTACTGAAACAACTGGGTTCCGACAGAACCCTCACTCCACTTTGCAGCAGAGAATCTGAATGTTGTCTTAGCATAATATAATAATAATCCCCAACTGTTTTTCAAGCGATGATGTCAAAATATATATCAAGCTACAAATTACACTCATCTACTACGAGTGTTACATTTTCTTCAAGTTGACATGATCTTCTACCATATGGAGAGCAAAATTATTTGCTCCTTTAAAGGGAGGGGTATCCTCATTTGTGTCCTGAGATTCAAGTCCCTTCTGCTACACTGGCTGATTAAACAGTAACATAATTTGGAGTTGGCATAATTTAAAAAGTGCAACAATCTCAGCATAATTCAAGAGCAGACCATCAATTTTAGAATCGGTGATTTGTGCAAATGCGGCAAAGGGGGACAAATCTTGAGATTGCCATAACTACACTCTACAGTTTACTTTACTTGAATTGCTGAATCGAATTTAATAACTTCCCGTATTAGCATTCCGTTGCACAACTGTGCTATCAGCTGCTAAAACTTGTTTCCACATTATATCACTTTTAAGACCTCTCCAAGAACTAGCCCCCACTGAGTCCAATGAGAGCCACCCTACATTCGAATATCCAACAAACATATTGGACTCGAGAACTTAATAACCGTAAGTAATTTAGTCAACTTAAAGAGCTTCAAACTGATCCAACTTCAGAACTGCAGACACAACAGGGTTTCAATCTGGAAAGTAACAATACAAAGAAAAATAATATGTACCTGGCAGAATACAGCAAATGGTTCTCTTAGTGGTCCATCACATGAAAGCTCACTTGTACTCCCGTCAACAAAGGTTCCATCAGCAAAGATTACCTGATACATGTAACCAACTCAGACTATTGAAATCGACTGCATAGCAGCAGATTTGAAACTAATTTTAAATGCAAGTCAAACTTGAACTGCAACTGCAAGATTTGCCACGATTCATACTTAAACTGTCCAGTGTAGAATGTTTAGAAATATTCAGTAATGCTATGCTGCAATCCTGGCTGCCTAAGTATATTAGTGTAAGGTAACCACAGAGCAACTAAATACTTTGGAAATATTCAGTAATGCTATGCTGCAATCCTGGCTGCCTAAGTATATTAGTGTAAGGTAACCACAGAGCAACTAAATACTTTTAAATTTTGATGCACACCACAATCCATGAGCTTAAATTTTTTTCTTAAATCAAGCGTGAATAATTTAACAGACGTTTCTCGCTGTTAAATTTTTTTATTGTTGACGGATGCAATATACTCAAAACATCATTCATTTGAATGTATATTTAATGTCACCAGACCTCTGATGCATATCCAGGTGTTGTCCCAGCAATTGGTTTCGTAAATGAACCGACTGGGGAGCTCCTCTGTACAGCCTCACAGAAAGCAAGAAGACGCTCACGATTTCCTAGCTGTACGGCCTGAAATGAATTACATGTATATGAAAATAATTCAGCAGCTGCTTTCTGCATACAGTGCATCTTTAAACCCAGGCTACATACATCCAGGCACCCATAGATATCTTAGCTAAAAATGATATGTATGACCTTTACTTGGAGAGGATATGAACCTGTACTGTGTCATGGCGAGGAACATGAGGAAGTGGCTGCACCTTATACCCTTTGGATGACATAACTTCAGCCACTAGTAAAGTTCCCTATTATTACATGGAAATTGCATCATTTACATGTTAAAATAGTAAAGGTCAAATGTGAAAGCAGGAAGCACAGATGTCAGTACCTTGATAGCCTCTCCGACCATTTGAGGTGATAGGAATAAACCTTGAAAAAATGCTCTCATAACATGACCAGGAGTTGAGCCACAATCAACTCCAAGGCCAGGTGCAGACAGACGAGCTGCTGCTGCTTTTACCCATATTTCCCTTCCGGCAACATATCCACCACAAGGAGCTATAGTCCCACCAGGATTTTTAATCAAACTTCCAGCAATCAAATCTGCACCCTGAATACCAATAACACTTCAATGCCCTTATCCAAAATACTTCTCTTTGTAAGACATGTAAGAAAAATAACAAATATGCCACGCACCACCATTGGAGGTTCAATGCTTTCCACAAATTCACCATAACAGTTATCAACCATCACCAGACAGTTAGGGTTCTGCATCTGTTTAAGAAGAGGAAGAACAGTAAAACATTCAAGACAGTTGAAGTGGGACAGGGGAAAGAGATAGCCAAATTAACTATATCAATCTAACATAGAGAAAGGTGGGTAGATATCAATATTTGGAGACGGGAAAGTACAGAATGACATATTAAACTAGCAGATTGCCAAGACAATACCTTAGTATCCTGTCTATTTAAGGACTAAACCAAAATAAAAAGCATGTCAATTTTGCAGCAGCAATATTTTGTTATTGTTTTTATAATAATTTGGTTCTCATCTACGTGATGTTTGTTGCAGTTATTCATCTATTGAAAGATTGCCATAAACTATTCGCATGCAATCTTAAGAACATTTTAACAAGTTTACCTTAATCATCTCAATTGCTCGCCTTATGTCATCTACACTTAAACTCTGACGCCATGAATAACCACATGACCGTTGTATGAGTGCACATTTTGTTTCAGGGTTCACAGCATGCTTAAGAGCATCCCAGTCCAGGCCACCAGTTTCAGCCAGCTAAAATGACACCAAATATGAGGAAGACTGCCAAAAATCTATTCGGGACCGTCTTATTATAATTATAGACATACCGGAACTTCTCGGTATCTCACACCAAAATCTATCAAGGACCCCATGCCATGAGAGTCTCTCTTTCCAATAACTTCCTCCAGGGTGTCATAAGGAGGGCCAGCAACTGCCAAAAGCTGACATTTAGATTAGTCTAAAAGTCCATTCTATATTTTATTTACAAACTGGACGATTAAAAGTTCATCCAACATCTATGTAATAGTTCACCTCATCTCCTGGCCTTAGAAAGGCAAACAGCGCACAGGCTATAGCATGAGTTCCTGAGAAAAACTGAAGGCATTGAAGACCAGAATTAACAAAAGATGCAAATATTCCTCTATAAAGTGAACATGACGTGCAACCTATGGCAAACCTGTGAGCGAACTATTGCAGATTCAGCCCCTACAATTTCTGCAAAAGCATGGTCAAGTGCTTCACGCCCCCCAGCTTCATCATGACCATAGCCCGTAGATCCAGCAAAGTGCTGATTGTAAACACAAAATGATAAATGAAAACGTTTTAAATAATTTTATCATTTTATAGTTGTCACTGACTATAACAAAAGGAGTTCTACTTTTTAAGGATTCAGGACATTAATATAAATGGTTCTGTCAATGGAACAAACATATAACATTATAGAACCATTATGCACCTTGTATACATTGGTCAATCCATGAATTTAAGAAACCATAACTAAATGATACTTCATAGAACTTTAAACAAATCCAGACATTCTTTCACACACAAACCAGGTATACTTATCAATCACATAACAACATGTCATTTACACTTGGTGATTCTCGAAACATGTCAAGGGTACCATATGAGTGAAAGTTTATGTTACAGGCACTAAAAACAGTTTATCATACTATCACCTAACACAGTTTTACCTCCAAGAATAATCTATAGTTCTATACCAATAGGCATCTCAAACATAACATCAAAATAAAATAAGTGCCTACTCACATGAGATCCAATTCTGGTATTCTGGAAAGCCTTAAGAACGCGGGTGGTATTGCGTGCCACCAAATTATCCACGGCTCTGAACTCTGAATGCAAGGACTTCACTGCTTCCACAACCTGCATTGTATAAAACATGAAGCCAATTTCCCTAACGATGCTTTTAGTGCTTCACAAAAACTCAGCTATTCAACCAAGATGAACTGTTATGTACCTCTACAGAAAATTAAAGATTGCCATATAGTGTATAGTGTCTAGGAAACACTGTGCTTTGTGGCCTATGCTATCTAATTCACCAGAAAATAGCCCACCTCAGTTGCTCATCAATATGAACAGCATTAGTCATAAAGCATAATCATATGAATAGGATTGAAAAAAAAACAGTTATCCTTCTCTAGCTTGCCCACATTTTTACAGCAAACCAAACCACAAATGGATAAAACAAATGGGTTTTTAGAGAACACATCATTTAATATTTTCTTTCTTTAATTACGAATTATCAATAGAAAACTTGGCATTTGTGACATAAAGAAACAGGTTAAGATATGGATAGCTATGAAAGCAAAGCATGAAGTAAGAGCAACTTACCTCTGGAACAAAGGGAGAGTCTTTCTGATAATGATGGTGAGTGGTAGACACTGAAACAGAGACTGGAGAGCAAGAAGGAACAGTGGCCATGGGAACCGAAGCTCTAAAAGTGAGTGCAGGATAAGCAGAAATGGCGCAGGATAAGGCCCACATCATCAACTAGTCTCTGGTTTCAAGGAGACGACGCTGGCTGTGGGTTTTGCCACTCTTGCCCAACCTTTGCTGAGAGAGACTCTCAGTCTCTCTAGTCACGCTTGCCGGTAACAAAGAAGGAAAGACGAGAAAAATATTGACACGGTAGGGACGGACTAACGTTGAGAACCTTAATCTGTTTACTCACGATTATGTACCTTAACTTATCAAGTTACTGGAAAAATTAATTAATCTTTTTTAGGTGAAACGGGAAAACTTATTAAGAGTTTATAAGTGATTATTGACACGATAGAAATAATAATATACTATTCTTAAGGGCCAGGTGGAGAAGGCAAATACAAGTAAGGTTGTTTGTTTATAGGAACTAAGTGGCACAATCTTAGCTAAGAAGTATTAACTATTATTCCATGATTGAGGTGGATGGGTACAAAGATTAATAACAAAAATTAGTGCCTCCATCTCTCATTAGTCCCATAAAGAGATGTTCTCTTCATTACTCAAAATTGAGAACTCACAATAACACTTTTGTTTTCTCATACTCACTCTAGTACTCCGCACTAAAAATAGGTCTCACTAACACTACTGAAGTTCACTCACGTTTAGACATGACAAATATTAATATATTATATTTAGAGAAATTATCACCAATAGTACCTCACAAATAAGTCATTCATCACTTCAATACCTCATTTTTGAAAATTATCACTTCAGTACCTCACATTCAAATCCCTACTTAGGATCAATATCTATCGTTAGTAACACCGTTAACTTATTGAATTTTATATTTGAAAAAAGTTCAATTTTATGGAGTAAATTTTCAATTCCTATTGTTTTCTTTCAAGTTTTTGTTTTCTTATTCTTTTTCTATTAGTTTTTCTTTTTTCTTCTCCTAAAAATTGAAAAAACTTTCAATAAGTTAACGATGTTATTAACGGCAGGTATTGATCATAGGCAGGGTTTTAATTGTGAGGTACAGAAGTGATAGTCTTCAAAAGTGAGGTACCGAAGTGATGAATGACTCATTTGAAAGATATCATTCATAGTAAAAACTCTTATATTTAAGGAGGTCCACAATATTTGGACAAAGAATGGCAATATTACGTACTCATAAGGACTAGTGACTTAAAGTTTGCCATGTGACAGAGACGAATTTAATTTTTGTCCTCTTATTTCTTTTTTCAGTTCAGTATATTTTTTTGTTCAAAATATAAAAAATAATTTTAAAAATTCTAAGTTTTCAAATTTTGAACATTTTCAAATTTTTTTCATCCTGATTTGTTTTTTGTTTTTATTTTGAATACAATAGTAGTTCTGGCATAACTTCAACACCAATTCCAATAAAATTCAGTAGTAGTTCGAATATAACTTCAATATATAGTAGTTCGATACGAATTCATAGGATTTTTTAATGCAAATTCAGTGGATTCCCGATACAACTTCAATAGCATTCAAAGACAAATTTAGTTGTTATAATATATAACTTCAGTACTGCTTCGATAGAAATTCATAGGATTTTTAATACAAGTTCAGTACAGTTCTGATACAACTTCAGTAACAGTTCCGATACTACATACTTTAATAGAAATTTTAAAACAATTCAGTAGCAACTTCAATACCACTTTGAGAATCATTCCATAGCAGTTGAACAAAACATCAAAAATAATTCAGTAGCATCTCAATGAACGATTTAGTAGCACTTCGAGAATGATTCAGTAGCAACTAGACGAAATATTAGTAGCACTTCAATAACAACTCGACAAACAATGCAGTAGCAACTCGATTAATGAGTTAGTACCAGCTCGATGAACAATTAAGTAGTCGTAGTTTGAAATGTACTAGCAGCAATTTTGAAAAAGAAAGTAGCACTCACAAAATAAAATGATAGCAATTTTGAGAAATGTAGTAGCAATTTTGGAAAACGCAATAGTACTCGCAAAATACAATACAAAAAATACTCGCAAAAAATGAATTAACACTTAATAAAATAGTAGTAAGAAAATTGGAAAACACAATAGGACTCACAACGAAACAACAGTAACAGCTTCAAAAAACGCAATAACACTCGAAAAATACAGTAGCATCCTCAAAATACTCGGTAGCAGCTTTGTAAAAGCATTTCCGGCCCTATTCATATTTAATAGCGATGTAGCACATTAATAAAAATATAGTAGCAGATCTAAGAAAAATATCAATACCAACTTTGGAACAACGCAGTAACACCTTAAAAAAATTGAACAATAAAAAATTTGATAACTTCATCGATAAAATATATTGAAAATTATTATTACATAATTCAAAATAAAGTACAGGCGTTTCCAGTAAATCTTGTGGTTCATACAAAAATTTGAACAACTGGTAGTCATACCTACTGTTAGAAAAAAAAAATGATAGCACTACTTTAAAAAAAAATCAGTAGCATCATTTTATAAAATGTTAAAGTGGCAAGAGATAATCAACCAATATTTTAAGCCAAACAACTACAACAATTCAAATTTGCAGTTCTTAAGCTGAATACACTCTGCGTACTCATCATCAGCAACACAACAATCTCCTTAAAATTATATTAAAGCTATTGAGAAAAATAGTAAAATCTCTATCACTCTATGAATATTTTCTTCGTGATTGAGTTACTTCTTCAACCTATCAACTTATCGCAAAAATGAAGCACACAAGAGAGTCTCTCCAACAACCAATTCAAGTGCACACAGAGGCGGATCCAGCCCAATGGCAGGATGGGCTGTAGCCCACCCAAAATTTTGGGGCAATAGAAAGAAAAAAAATTGGTATACAGCCCAGCCCATGAGCTAATGCCCCTTACCTCTCTTGCTCTCTCATTCTCTCGCCTGTAGCCAGACCCAGTAGCCGTATCATCGATCAATACTCCGCCTTGTTTCAACTTGAGCTCTTTTGCAGCTTCTTCGTTTTTTTCTGCGAAATTTCGGTGAGTAGCTAGTTTCCGTAACTCATCTTCTTCCTACATTGCGTTTCTTTGTTTTTTTCTTTCGTGCATTTCCATTGTGATTAGAAACTGGGTCCTTTGAGTTTGGGGGTTTTTGTGTGAAGGCCGAGGAGGGTTTTGAAGTTTAGGGTTCTTGGTGTTTGAAACGAGAGGTTTATAAGTAAAAAGTATGAATCTTTAAGAGTAATGGTTATGAACAATTTGGTCCTTTGAGCCTAACGAAAAGTTATTCTAATCTAGTCCTAAAAGGAAAAGGAGACGATTTGAACAGCTACATTATGTTGTGGATAGAATTATGTTTAGGATTGACGAATATGTAGTGAGAATCCTTCTTGGGTTGTTTTGTGTTTCTTTGTTTTCTGCTGTTAAGCTGTTTCATTGAGTTTCTTTACCTGCATTTTTCTTTTAGCTATAAAATATATATGGAGGTTAGGGTTCTCTGAGGTTTGATAGTCTAATTGCCGGAATGCTCCATATCTTGAATAGCTAAGGTTTATGAGCTAGGATACCAAAATTTTCGATGAAATAAATTATTTGAATCTTAGAAGAAAATTATGTGCAATAGGGTTGTTGTACTTGATCGACACTGTGTATGGTGTCCTTGATTTTATTTAATTGTGCCAATGTCGAATGAGAGTGGCCAATTCAGTAGGATTTGTTGGGCGTTTGATTAGTTCTATTCATAAAATTGAAACTGAAATTGGTTAGTTTATTATATGAGTTAAGTAACTTTGTTTTCGAAAATTAGTTTATTATATGAGAATGATGATGTGATTAAAGAGTAGGTCTTGAAATTGATGTACTGAGATTAGTGATCTAAACTTAACTTGCAGCCTTCAAAATGATGCCGGTTAAAGGCAAGTTTTATTAATCAGTAACAACATTTTATGCAAGCGCACTAGTAAGGCTCATTAATTCAATGAAGAGAGATGAGGACACTGTTCTTCTGAATATGAACGGACATGGGTTGCCTCTTTTTTAGAAAATCCAATTTGGATAAACTTTAGCTGTTGCTCTGTATGAGCGTTAGTAATAACGGTACTTCCAAATTCTTGTTTAAGTTCAGATATTCTAATTCTGCTTCATGGTAATTTTCATAGTTTCATAGAAATTCTTCAGTTTAATATGAATTAACTATTCAAAAATTGTGTTTAGATTCATATGTCCCCTGCTTCCAGGTAGGATCTATTGAGTGGGTGGAACAAAACCTTTTCAATCTGGGCTCTAAAGCTGTTGCATACCTTAATGTGGACTGTGCAGCTCAAGGGCCAGGATTCTCTGTTGGTGCCACTCCTCAGCTGGACAATTGAAAACTGAAAACTGAAAACCCTAAAGGTTGGTTATGGCAGCTTTGATTCTTTGTTTGCTGTGAGTTTTAGTTTGTAGTGTTTTTAAATTTCAATGAGGAGTTTAAACGTATGTGCTACTAGATCCACCGAGACTTTTTGTTCCCAAGAAATTAGGCAATTATAGTATTTTGGTAAACATATGTTGATATGTATAGACCTGCATATAATGTGGCTTTGATTAATTGTAAGTGTGATATTTCAGATAGTGATGCTGCTGCGGCGATCTATTGGCTTCAATTACGTTGTTGGTACACTATTAAAACCTCTTAAGTACATAAAAGCTTGCTTCTTTTTCTGCTGCTGTGTTTTTTGTTTCCCTTCAAAATATATGAGATTGATGACATGCTATTGTTTGTGGAATTTTGCCATTGCTACCACACTGTCGGTTTTTCTCATTTTCGGGTATGTTTACTGTCAACTTAATAAGCTTTTGGGTAAATTTCTGTGTGGTTTGGCCGTTTGGAAATTGAAGTTGTATGCTCGAATATAACGTTTACCACAATGAAGTGAAAATGTCGAGTACGGAAATTGAAGCTGTGTGCTCGAATATAACGTTTATATGAGTAAGTAATTTTTTTTGGATAACTTGGAGTAATGGAATAATGGTTAGTGGTTCAGTGGTTGCATCACTTGCATATGTATGATTTGAACCCATAATTTTGATTTACTATGTGCAAAACTATAATGTCCTAATTAAATGTATAAAACTTTATAGGTTTGACACATTAACTACAATGGCGGATCACCGTAAACCCAAACGTTACAAAAATCTTCTTTCATGGTTTATAACAAATAATTCGTCAGGTGAAAGGAATGATAATGAGATTGGGAATGAGGGTGGGAGTGGGAGTGGAAGTGGGAATACACCTGTGACTGAAGATTCGGTTAATGACATACCTAATTTTGTGAATGATGATCATGTTGATCCTTTGGCATCCTTCCCATCAGAAGAACGTCATTTTGATTTGACTTGCCTTGAACATGATCCGGGAAAGAGAAAACCAATTTGTTCATATCCTTTGAACGATCGTGAAAATATTCGAAGAGCATATGTGGTTATGGGACCGTTTCAACCCGAGTTGAGTGTGTATCAGGTCTCTACTGATAGTGGGAGTCAAGGTTGGAGATTCAATTTTAAATGGTTTAAAAATTGGCCTTGGCTTGAGTATTCTTCTATAACAGATGCAGTGTATTGCTTTCCTTGTTTTCTCTTTGATTCTTATCCATCTCAACATCCTGCATTCACTGAGAGCGGAGCTCGAGGTTGGAAGAATATGATGTCTAAGCAATCTATTGCTCTCAAGCATATCGGGATGGACATTAACAGTGTGCATAACACTTCTATGCTCAAATGGTAAAACTTAAGGAACCCATCTGTACATATTGAAAGAGTGATTAGCGCCCAATCAGCTCAGGAAATTGTGGATAACCGACTTCGACTTCTTACCACCATAGAGGCAGTGAGGTTGTTAGCAAGACAAGGATGTGCTTTTAGAGGTCATGATGAATCAATTGACTCGTTAAATGGGGGTAACTTTGATGCAGTTATAGATTCATTTTCAAGAGTAAATGTGGAAGTCAAGAAGGTTGTCAAGTAAAATGCTCCCGGGAATGCCAAGTATATTTCTCCAACAATCCAAAAGCAGATCTTGAATATACTTGGCAACAAAGTCAGAACCAAAGTTCGTGAAGAATTGGGAGATGCAAAGTATTGCATTCTTGTTGATGAGTCGGTTGATTCTTCTAAAAGGGAACAAATGGTTATCATTCTTCGGTTTGTTAATCGTGAGGGATTTCTTATTGAAAGGTTCTTCAAAATCGTTAGTCTCTCAGATACTTGTTCTCTAACTTTGAAAATTGAGATTTCCAAAGTTCTTGCTCAGTATAATATTCCAGTGGAAAATATGCGAGGTCAAGGATATGATGGTGCTAGCAACATGAGGGGTGAGTTTCATGGACTCCAAGCATTATTTTTAGAAGAGTGTCCATATGCTTATTATGTGCATTGCTTTACTCATCGGTTACAACTGACATTGAATGCTGTTGCTATGGGAGTTGATGATATTTGGGAGTTTTTCTCTAAACTCAATTCGGTAGTGACTTTTGTGGATTCTTCTGCAAAACGACATTCAATGCTAAAATCTATCAGAGAAGAAGAAATTGCAGAGTTAGTAGTTGCGGGTACACTTGAAACAGGTTCAAGAGTTGATCAGATTAGCGGTTTGCAACGAGCAGGAGCTACTCGTTGGGGATCGCACCATCGCTCTATCTCAAGTTTGATAAAGTTGTTTAGAGCTACCCGAATGACTTTTGGAGATTTGAAAGCAAATGGGCCGTCAAAGGTGAGAGGCCAAGCAAAAAGTGTTGGTAAGATTTTGAAGGACTTTGATTTTGTGTTCTGTTTATTGTTGATGCATGATGTCATGAAGATTACTGAGTTTCTTTGTCAAGCATTGCAACATAAAGCCATAAACATTTTAAATGCTTTGAGCTTTCTCAGTTTAACAAAATCTAAACTTCAGGCGATGAGAGAGAATGGTTGGGATCAATTGATTACAAAGGTAATATTATTTTGTGAAGAACATGGTATTGTTATGCCAGATATGTGTGCTCCCTACACGGAAGGTACAAACCCAAGAACATGCCAACAAAAGTCTTTTATTACAAATGAGCATTATTATCGAGTTAGTGTTCTAAATGATGTGATAGACTTTCAGTTAGCAGAGTTGGATACTAGATTTACAGAGACTTCATTGGAGCTCCTTGTTCTTAGTGCAACATTTGATCCTCGTAATAATTTCCAATTTTTCAATGTTGAAGATATTCGTACTCTTGCTGTGAAGTTTTATCCTGGAGATTTTACGACTACTGATATACTTTCTCTTGAGATGGAGTATGGATATTTTCTTGAAGATATTCAGAGGGATGTACGATTCAACATGACATCATCTTTATCAGACTTGTGTCGACGGTTGGTAGAAACAAGAAAGTATGCATTCTTCCCGATGATCTATAAATTAATATGTTTTGTGTTGATTCTTCCTGTGTCTACTGCAACAACAGAGAGATCATTTTCATCTATGAAGATCTTGAAAACTTCGAAATAAGATGTGTGAAGAGTTTCTTGATGATAGCATGGTTCTCTATATTGAAAGACAGTATGCTGATAGTATTGATAATGATTCGGTTGTTGATGAGTTTGAAGTTTGTGGACCTCAAAGGGTGAGATTTAATTAGTAATAATGTAGATCTTTTAATTCACGGAGTTTGATTTTATGTTCCCTCCGATGTATGTTTTTCTTATATATAATAATAAAGGCGTGAGGATGAGCCTCCCAATGGGTTACAAACCTCAAAAAGAAATTTGTGCGTTGCACAATAAATTACAGCCGACCCAAGATTGAAATCCTGGATCCGCCCCTGAGTGCACAGGCAACACATTCTGATTATGTGATAAAAAAAACAACAACAAAAGAAAAAGAAAATCCAAAAGGAACAAAACAAGATAATGCTTCTGCTAGTGTGCAAAAAAACAATTAAAAAACAAGGAATTTCAATTTAGGTCCTTTTTCTTCAGTGTAATATTAGATTTTGTCATGTTAATATTGAAGTCCTTTCATTAATTTTTTGTCCATTTTTTTTCTCACTACCAGCATATGTACTATACCCGACGAAAATAGGAAAAACAGCCCGACTATAATTCAAACCGTCGGGTATAGTGAACTTTAGCCGACGGTACAAATCGTTGTCGGTAAAAAATACTATAGGCGACTGTACAGAAATCAACCTCGGGTATAGTTAAAACTCATCGTCGGGTATAGTTTTAGGATAGCCGACGACTGGTTTTGCAAAACATCGACGATATGATCAACTATAGCCGATGATCAATTTTTATGTCATCGGCTATAGTTCCTTATCTAAACAGATTGGGCAGCAGCTCAACCATTCAAAAAAATTAGAGGAGAAAAACTCAAAACACTCTCAAATTGTTGGGTGTTGTTGGTAGCTGTCCAAAATAAGTTCGTGAAGCTATTTCCTGCTATATAGGTACGTATATATATGAATTTTGTAGATTGAGTTGATTTAATTAGATGAAAATATATATGTATAAATTTTGGAGATTGAGTTGATTTATGTGTTATATATATATTAATTTTGGAGATTGAGTTCACTTAATTAGATGAAAATATATATGTATAAATTTTGGAGATTGAGTTTATTTAATTAGATAAAAATATATATGTATGTGTGTTTATATATTAATTGTTGATATATAGCTAGTATGCATATATATATATATGTAACTTTGTAATTACATAGCTAGCTAGCTAGTAGATGATCGAATTAAAGATGTGTATATATATAAATTAAGTTGAAATTTTTAGGATGGACAAGAGTTGGCTTTTGCTTCTAAGATGAGATCGAAATTATAAATTTGGAATGAAGAGTTTTGTGGAATATGTGAAGGCTAATTCTAATATGAATGATATTCATTATTGCCAGTGTAAACGCTGTCAGTGTCGGAGCGATATATATCATTTTACCATTGATACAGTATGGGAACACCTGAAGAAAAACGGGTTTTGGGATAAGTTTACGTGTTGGATTTATCACAGTAAAACATCATCAGCGAGTCAGCATGATCATGGACAATATCCTCAGATGGCCAGTACATCCAATGATTCAACAACGAGGTTGATCACCGATGTGTTTCTTTATGAGAGCGGTGTATTACCTCAAACAGCAGATAATGATCTCACTGTTGGGGGCTTCCCTCATATTGAACCAGTCCAACAATTACCTACAACTGTCAACACTACAGATATGAACAAGTACAACAATCTGATTGCATTTCAACAGACTCCGTTGCACAACGGGTGTAATAAGACTGTTCGTAAAAGTTTCATGGGAGTAATGAAGCTCAAAGTGGAGAACAAAATGAGTGTCAAGGCTGTTGATGATTGGCTAAAGTGGACTGCTTCGATGTTCTCCCTCCATGCGGGTCATCGTCTTCCTACCACTCATTGTAAGGTGCGACATATCTTGAAATATCTTGGCATTTCCTACATCAAAATCCATGCATGCAGATATGATTGCGTTCTCTTCTGGGGTGAAGATGCTGACGTGAATGATCTTGACCTTGATGCATGCCCAATATGTGGTACGGATATGTATAAATTGAATCCTGCAGGAAACAAGAAAGCTGTGAAGATACTTCGGTATTTCTCGCTGATTGATATACGAGAGCGGTTGTTCATGTTTGCACACACGGCCGAAGCTATAAGATGGTGGGCTGAGAGGAATTTGCCTGATGATGATACTCTTATACACCCTGCTGATGGAGAGGCTTGGAAGCACATGGTCAGGGAGTTTTCTCATTATGCATCAGAGGTCTGAAATGTTTGGTTGGGGCTCTCATATGGCGGATTCAACCCTTTTGGCAACATGAGTCTTCAATACAGTATATGGCCAATTATTTTGGTACCGTACAAGTTTGCTCCATGGATGTGCATGAAGAAGGAATACAATATGCTTACTTTGTTAATTCCAGGGCCAGGTTATACATGAAAGTGTCTCGATGTGTATTTGAGACCCTTGATTGAGGAGCTTAAGTATCTGCATGAATTTGGCCATCCCACTTATGACAAGTACAAAAACCAGATTTTCCAGATGCATGCCATGGTTGTTGGCACCATCAGTGATTTTCCTACTTGCGGGATATTATCGGGTAACCTTACCAGGGGATACATGGCTTGTTCAGAGTGCATGATTGTTGAGTGTTGCATACCTCATTGCAGGAAGATTGTCCAGATGCGTCACCGTTGTTGGCTTCCACAAGATCATCTATAGCGACAGCATCCCTAGGTTTTTTATGGGACTATAGAAATGGGTGTGCAACCCAGGAGATGGACAGGAGATGAAATTTTGGAAGTGCTGAACGAATACGTTTTTGGGAAGATGGGCAATCTCCTGAAATAGTGGCATCAATACCTGACAAATCCGACAGGTATAAATTCTGGACACACAAAAGCATATTCTGGGAACTCCCGTATTGACCCAAATTACCGATAATGCACTACCTAAATGTCATGCACATAGAGAAGAATATGTGCAAAAGTGTGGTGGGCACAGTGTTGAATTGGGAGGGAAAAATTAAAGTCGGCCCTAAGGCACGCAATAATCTGAAAAGAATGAATTTGCAAAAATATTTGTGGTTGAGAGAAGGGAAGAAAAAAATTCATCAAGCTCCTTACACGGAGAAGACTTCGGCCAACTGATGTGTGGCATATGGGAGTTTGAAGGGGCGAGATATCTAGAGGCAGCGAGTGAGGGGTTGGGGGCGTCTTCGTTCTAGAGCTTCCTCGTGTTGGCAGGTCAGCGAGCATCTACTTCATGTTGCAGCGTCTGCTGAAGCAGTTGAAGGTGTCGAGAGGTCCTAGGGCTGTTATATGTGTTACTGATAGAGGTGGATGATGAACTATCGCCGCGAGACCCTTTTCCTTTCTTAGATCCCTTCGATTTATTTAACCAATTGATGATTCCTAAAATAAAAACCACCCATAAATTTGTGATAAAATTCATAATACAAATTCACAAAATTCTGAAAATTCACAAATTCAAAAAAAAATCACAAAATTAACATAAGAGCTTAATCAAAATTCTCAAACCTTAATCCAACATCACAAAAATCATAACATCTCAAAACTCACAACATCACAAAAATTCAACCAAATTCTCAACCTTAATCCAAACATCAACCTTAATTCAAAAATTCAAAACAAAATTCACCCAATTTCAAAACTTTAATTCAAATTAAAAAAAAAAACCTAAATTTAGGGTTTAGGGGTTTACCAGCGAGGTGGGTGACTGGGGTGCGCAGCGGGCTGGGCTGGGCAGCGTAGGTGGCGAATTTAGGTTTTAAGGATTTTTTGGCGAAAACAGTAGCTATCCGAGCTGCTATTCCAGTTTAAAAACTCAAAAAGTATAGCCAACAACATTATACATGCATGTCATTGGCTATACTAGGTCAAATGTCGTCAGCTATAGTCAGAAAATATTTTTAAAAATTAGGCTCATGTGAAAACACGTTTCCCACAATTACTTGTTTAACTAATTAAATAACATAATCAGAATCATCGTTATATTTAGAAGTTTGAAAATACTTTACAAAATTAGGCTCATGACCTACTAACACGTTTAACACAAATTCATGTTTAACTAAGGCTCATAATCAGAATTACCACTTGATTCCTCCTCGGTGTCCAAGCTAATTTCTGGTAATATGTGTCGTTCCTCATCATTGAAGTCTTCGTTGTCTTCATTTAGATTAACATCAATAAGACTTACATCTGCTCGAGGAAGTCGAACCACATTACCCTGTCTCACATTATTAAGGCAAATTGTAGAAGATTCAAGAATACCAATTGCGTTCGTCTCTTGGTATGTAGTAACTTCTCTTTTCATTATCTGCGGCCTCACTAAGTGTAGCAGCACTGTATATGTTTTTAGGAACAACATGGTTGACTACTTTCCATGCGCTTTTGTGCACAAGATCATCAAGATAAAACACTTGTTTTACCGATACAGCAAGAACAAAAGGGTCATCTTCATACCAGCTTGTAGTAGTATTCACCGTAAAAAATTTCGTATTGATTGATCCTTGTGTTCCCAGGGTTAGTATCATGCATTCTCCATAAATTAGTTCAATCACTGAATGGAGAACACTGTAATAGTCAATGTCATTCCGCCCACCATGCACCATTACCCCAAAATTATGTGTTCTCTGTCTGTCGTCTCTATGTTGACATATAAATTACACGTCATTAACCTTACATATACGATAAACTCTTGAAGTTATCGGCTTCATCGCCAAAAGCCTCAATTCACATGACCAGTGTGGGTCACCATCACATTGTACGTGATTCATCTGGAAAAAATTCGCAATCATTAACTTTAAATACGAACATTGAAATTAGTTTATATATATAAGTAAATATATATGTAAACATACCCAGCCACCAAAATAGTTTGCAAACTCCCTATTGTGGTACTCAAGATCACTGGCAACCGCAGGGCAGTAAAGATGGATGTTTTCCCAGTATTAAACTTCTGGACAGTTAAACAATACCCAACAGTGGGCCATCTAGCTCATATGGTTCCAACTGGTACGACTTTGGTGACTGTCCATATATTTCAACATCATTGGAGAGGATAGAAAGATTGAAATGTGGTTCATCTACCTGCATATGTTGTGGAGGGTCTTCCAACGCTCCCAAATATAACTTGGTGTACATTACGCACTCGTGCACAAAATATGCTTCAGTTATACACCCTTCAGGTGCGGATTTATTAGCCACATAGTCTTTGTGGTCCCTCAGTTGTCTATCAAATTGCAAAGTGCATGTGATGATTATTGAAAAATATAATTATATAAAAACAGACTAAAAATTCAGAATGTATCTTTATAACACTACGATGATATATTTATGACACTGAGATGGTATATTTGTAACACTGAGATGGTATCTTTTAAACGTTGTCATGGTATCCTTATAACACTTTCATGGTATCTTTATGACATTGCGATAGTATCTTTATGACACTGAGATTGTATATTTAAAATGCTATCATGGTATCCTTATGACCTTTTCATTGTATCTTTATGAACGAGAGATAGTCTCTTTATGAACAAATGATGGTATATTTTCCAATTTATTTTAGTATCTTTTCGAATTTGAGTTCATATCTTTCTTATATTATATTGGTATCCTAAACTTTACACTCTATACCTTAAATCCTAAACCATATACTACACACCCTAAACCTTATACCTGACATCATACACCATATACCCTAAACCCCTTATACCTATACCTGACACTATACACCCTATACCCTATACCTTCGACTCTCTCTCTCTCTCTCTCTCTCTCTCATATCATGATATCTTATAAACACGACACAATATCCTTGTTAATTGAGTTTATGTTGAGTTGTGAAGAAAAAAATGAAAATAAGACAAGGTATATTACAAACTTATGTTGGTATATTTCCGTTCTTGAGTTGGTATATTTATTTTTTCAATTTATGCTGAGTCGTGAAGAACAAAATGAAAAAATAATTGCTATAAATTTTTTTTCTGGGAATAAAAAAAATTGGACAAAAAAATGGAGGAGTAAAATGGTCCATGCGGAAAAAGGCTTTTATTTCAAATTGTATGCTTTAAAGTGCTTTTTTGGTTACTAAAATTTAAATTTGATGACTCGTGAGTAGTTTCAAAAAAACTAAGTGACTTTTTTGGCATGTTGAGTTTGTTGCGTGTTTCCTCTCCTCTATCCCTTTTCCTCTCGACGAGAACCTTTAAAGTACCAAACCCTAGCGGCGCCGCCGCCTATCTTCTCATATTACTTTCCTCATTTCCTTGTTCCTTTATTCACAGTGCTAATACACATGTTCTATTCATTCCCTAAAGATCGAAATCCACACCCAGCTAGTGGCTTGGCTACCATGATTGGCGATGTAGATGCCACACAGTTCGAAGCCGGCATGGGTTTCTCGGATGATGACGACGACATTTTTGATATTGTCAATCTGACTCTGTTGGTTGAGGCAATAGAAGGTGGAAATGAAGCCAGAATGTGCTATGCGCGTGACTTTTTGGACCGGTGGCTTTGCTGGAGGTCCGAGATCAATCACCGAAGGCTGCCATGGTGCGTTTGTGGCATGACCCACTCGGTCCAGGTTAGGTTGTGATGCACCGACATGATGAGATCCGATTCTTTTGCAGGTTTGGAGATCCGGCTGCCCTCAAGTACATCATGCGTGGTCCATTGTTATTCCAAGACTATATGGTGGTGGTTGAAGAGTTTGATGGGTTCTCCGACCCTTCCGCGGTTGCGGCAGCGATGACACAGATGTGGGTGGTGGTCCATAACGCCCCAAAGGAAACACTCACTCGGGGATAGGTGGAGCAGATCAGGACTTTTATGGGCGAATATATATATCAAGCATGATCCGGCTTTGCTTGCCAATGAGGTAATGAAGAACAAGATTCAGGTTGATCTTTTCTGAGGTGTGGCGATGAAGAGAAATATCCCATTTACCTCGGAATGCGTCATGTTAATTGCTTTTGAGTACCCAAATATGAAAGGGTTTTGCTCTCTCTGCGGATTATTTATGCATGGTGGATTCAGGTGTGTGGTACAGCGAGCTCGGGAGGAACGACGAGCGGGAAGGGCAGCGACTTAGGCCACACAGCCACCTCCTGCATTTGGAAATAAGATTGCATTCACCACGACGGCGCAGCCACCACCAACGGCGGAGATGAAAAGGACCTCAGTGTGAGTTTCATCGATAGCCGAGGTTGTGCCAGGCACGTGGCAAGCATGCATGGTATTCGGAAGAAGGCTTGGGACATATGTCCTATATGTAGGGTAACCCTCTTTTTGAGAGGGACCTATTAACCCTTTTGTTTTTTTGTTTTTAGGTTTCAGGCTCACCTGGTAATCTACAGTTAGCCCCATCTAGAGTAAACCCTACAGCCCAACAAGCAATAGGGGATGCTTATAAGGGTAAGAGATCTAATGTCAGGTCAGACTGGCACAAGAAAAAAGCGGCATCGCATACCGTTGGATCCTCTCTGAGGGATGCGCCCCCAGTGCACACATATGGGGCATTTTTGCTGACTAAAGGTAACGGACGGCGCACAGATAGGGCATCATCCCTGACTTCTAGAGGATCAAAAAAGACTATTCTGGTCCCAACGAGCAGAAAGAAGAGAGGAATGCGGGAGGAGACACTACCACCAGTAGCTAGTGGAAGCAGGGCAACGAGTGACAGTGTGTCAGAGGTGTCTAAGTATGAGTCCCCTCCGAAGAAGGTGACAGTAACTCTAGTAATTGAAAAGACGGCTAAAGAGTAACATGCGTTGCTGTAGTTTGGAGTGTATAACTAGATAGGATGTGGGGTCCATATTTTTTCAGTCATTTTCTTACGTTTAGCCCTTTTAGTTATGTTAGTGATAAGTTTGTGTCGTTCACCTTGTAGTATATGTTGTTATAGGGAGTTATTTCTATTAGACCGAAAAACGGTGTTCTCTTTTGTATCTTATCAGGATCCAATATAATCTATATTTCATCTAAAAAAAGTGACTTTTTAGGTAAAATGATTATTTTAAATAATTTTTGGGTAATTATCCTAACTGGTTAAACTTGTTCAGAATAAGGCCACAAAGAAAATTTACATTTAAACACAAGACTTTGAGCTGACCACTTTTGGGTCATGGCTAGCTTGCTCTCCAAACCCAAAACTGAACAATCTTTCGACAAATCAATGGAATAGCTAGGGACTTTGAGGAAATATGTGATCGATTTTATGATTTTTTTTTCATTTAATCGCAATCACACTGTTTCTTTTGGAGATGGGAACGCAATCGAAATCACACACATTTTTCATAGATGAGATCATGCCAAAGTGTCACCTCTCTCCTATCTACCAAGAACAGATTGAGACTCAACTCGATCTAATCAGCAGCATCGGCATGATTTGAACCTAAGTCTAGTTAGTTAATTCGCGAATTATTCGTGAATAGCCGAATTTTTGAAGAAGAAAAAAACGTCCGTTTCCCGATTTTTTCGAAAGATTCGGGAAAAATGTATTTTTTTACTCACTCGAATTATTCACGAATTTTACGTTTTTTTAATAAAAAATTTAAAAATATATATATATTTATTTATTGAATTTCCCTAGTTTTCTTCTTTTAAAAATATTTTTAAAAAAATTGACCGAATTTTATTCATATAAAACTACCGAATTGTACACGTACGTATTTTTGGCGTTTAATTCACGTACTATTTTTTACTCATAGAGAATCTAAGAGAAAATTGTCAAATTAATGTGGTTGATTTATTATAATTTTATTTAGTTGACAAAGTTCATGAGCGACTGTTATATATTTCTTCTACTCGGTGTCATTCCGATCAAACAAATATCATGTACCCCATCGAATTATATACGCACTAGCAGTTTCAACGTAATTATCCTATACTAAAGTCTCCTAATGTGCGTGGATCATACTTCATTTGCTAATCAGTAGTTAGAATAAGAAGTTGTCAGTAGATCGGAATGAAATACATATAGGGGTTTTTTCTATCCAGTCAAATTATAAGAAAAAAAATTTCACTAGTTAAAATGAAATATATATATAGGGGTTTTTACCATCCACCCAAATTATAAGAAAATCTTTCCCATTAGTCATGAAAAGATTGCAATATTATTATCAGTCAACTTGCTCTAAGAGATTTTTTTTCCATCCACTTAAGATCACTTAATCTCCCATATTTTCTTTCTATTTTTGCCCTCCTTTGTATGTGGTCCAAAACTCTTCCTATTTTCAAATCTGTTTGATTTGAAATTTGAGAGTTACAGCCGATGGATCGAGAGAGATCGAGAGAGATCGAGAGAGATTGAGAGAGAGAGAGAGAGAGAGAGAGAGAGAGAGAGCGAGCTTTGAGTTGAGATTCAAATTGTTGACCGAATCTTTGATTTCGTGAGAATATAGATTCAAACCCATTATTGAGTGAAGCTTTGATTTTTCGATTTGTAATGGGAATAGCAATATGCGATTTTCTCATCGATTCAAACACTGCAGCTAGGTTCAATCTCTCTTCTCTCTCTAGTTTCGTTGTTGTTAAATTTTTCTTTTGATTTTGGATTTTGATATAGTTTGCGTTTTTATCTCTGAATTTGGATGTGTGAAGATCAGTGATGCTTCTGATATAGAGTGTTTAATTCATTGTTTTTGTTATGCTATGATATTTTTGAATTTCTGGAAATTTGCAGACATTAAACATATATTCAGTTTAGCCTCAACTGGTAGTCAGTTGAGCCTCAACTGATACTCAGTTAAAGGCTGCTGTGTTTAGATTATGGATGAACTAAATATGAGTAGACCCTCAACTGAGTATCAGTTAACCCCCAACTAATACACAGTTGACCCTCAACTAAGTTAGACCATTCTGAATATGAGTTGCTTTGTTTAGATTTTGTTGAACTAAATATGAGTTGACCCTTAATTGAGTTAGACCATTCTGAATGCTTTTGTGTTTCAATAATAACATTTTCTGTTATTATTTATGCAGTAGTTTTGTTGTAAAGTTCTTGTATTCAGGGAAGGGATTCATTTTATCCTTTAATGAGCACATGAGTTATGTCATTCTTTTCAAGTACATTTGTTACAGATTTGAGTTTTGTCAAAGTGATGTAATCAAACTTGATTACTCACTTCTTGGATGCAGCGGTTGTTCTCTGAATAGCGAGAACGATTTCAAGATACTGCTGACCGGTGCAAATTTATATAAGGTGAATTCTGTTGATGTCAATGTGTCTAAGAATGGTGGAAGCACAAGCAAGAGATTTGCTGCAGATGATGATGAGATTTCTTGTGTAATTGATGAAGATTATTACCTCATTGAGGCATATAGAGATAAACCTAGCAAGACCTACTTATCGAAAGAGTGGGAGACTTACATCCATTCTCCAGGGCAAAAATTCTGAGGAAGTGCTGATAAGTTTAGAGAAATGCTTACTAAGTATTCTATTCAAGTTGGTTTCGAATTTGTCTATTTAAGGAATGATTGGTATAGGATTGTGGCCGTGTGCTCAAATGTTGGTACGGATCATTATGATTGGCATATTGCAGGGCACTAAAATTCCCCAAAGGGCTATTTTTTTGTTAATGACATCAACAACTTTCATACTTGTCAAGGTGTTATGAGGAAGGGGACTCATCCTTTGTTGGGTTTGAAGATTGTTAAGACTTGCATCTTGGAGGATGTGACGTACAACATGGCAAGAAAGCCGAAGGATATCATCAACAAGTTGAAAATAGAATATGGTCTAAGTATATCCTACAAGGTTGCTTACTTAGCGAAGCAAAGAGCCAAGGAAATGATATATGGATCCGAGACCAAATCTTTCAACAAATTAAGCTGGTATAGAGAGGTTGTTTTAGAGAGTAACCCTAGCTCTACATTTGTTTTGGACGTGGATCCAGAAACTAGTTAATTTCAAAGGCTCTTCGTTGCGTATATTGGCTATGTTAAAGGTTTCAAATACTGTTTAGCCTTGTTGTATGTTGATGGCATATTTGGGAAGAGCTTATACAGAGGGTAGATTCCTGCTGCAACTGGGAGAACAACAAAGGTAAATTTTTCTTTTTATGAGCCTCAACTGATATGAGTTTTCTATTTGTTGAACTGAATATGTAGACTTAGCCTCAACTGAGTGTTAGTTGAAGGCTATTGTGTTGTGTTTTTGTTGAACAGAATGTGTTTTAGCCTCAATTGATACTCTGTTGAGCCCCAACTGAGTGTCAGTTGAAGGCTGTTGTGTTGTTCAACAACTAATACTCAGTTGGCCTTAAACTGAGTGTCAATTGAACATTATCTGTCGAGAAATAGACTAACTGATCTTTTTGTGTTTCTGTTTGTGCTTAATGTGTGTAGGTTCTTTCCTTTGGTAACGTGTGTATGTGATTTTGAGACAGAAAATAACTAGTTGTATTTCTTCCAACACTTGAAGAGTTTGTTGCAACCACAAGGTAGAGAGATTACATATATCAGTGATCGTGGAGCTGGACTTTTGAGTGCTTTTAGTAAAGTGTTTCCTGGTAATCCTCACATTTTCTGCTACAAGCATTTGGTACAAAATCTTATGGGCAAGTTTCAGTATACAACTACTGAGCAAAAAACTATAGTGAGAGATAATTTTTTTCGGTTGGCATATTCATATTCTGACAAAGAATACCATTTCCATTTGAGAGAGCTGAAAGAAGTTGGTGAGGATTCTATACTAACTAATTTTGTAAAAGACATGCCTCTTGAATGTTGATGTTGTGCTTTTTTTTTGGGATCCCGTTATGGAGTTATGGCAAACAGCATTTTTGAATCTTTTAATTCTTGGATTTCAGTTGAGCGCGAGATGCCAGTATATTCCATGCTTGACCAGGCTCAAATCAAGATCATAGAGCTAATGGTTAAGAGAAGAGATAAAGATTTTCAATGGACATCATGACTCACTCTTGCAATGGAACAACGTTTGAATGAGAAGATGGATATGGCTCTGAAATACCATGTGCATTACTCACATACAAATGTGTATGAGGTGAGATCAAAGTACTCGTATGTCGTCGACCTTGGATCTTGCACTTGTTCTTGCCGGAAGTGGGAGATTGAATGCTTCCCATGTGTGCATAGTCTTGCTGTTATGCATGCTTCCAAGGCCAACATCTTTGATTTTATTGACAAGTATTTTCATGTCAACTACTACTTGAAGTGCTATGATTTTCCTATCAATCCAGTTGGCAATGTAGATATGGTTGCTTCTGAGCCTTTAAATGATTCTTTAATACTTCCTCCCAATGGAAAGAAATCACCAGGCAGCCAAAGAATAAATGGATCAAGTCTATAGAAGAGATGGAGAAGAAGCTGACTCGATGTAGTCGGTGTCGAAAAATGGGGCATCATAACATGGCAACTTGTAATGAGCCTATGACTGCAGTTTTTGCTGAGTAGAACAATTCTTTCTTTTTAGCTTCAAGGTTGTTCTTTTCTTTTTTAGATTGATATTCTTTGATTTGATGGATTGAGAAAATTTGATTGTTATGACTTTATTGGTAAATCACAAGTATATATCTATACTATAATGTCTTTTATTCGTTGTATTTATGTTGTTGAATCTGTTAACTAGACCACTTGTATTGTGAGTACAGTGAATCAGTGTGACAACCCGAACCAATATCTACGTATAAATCAGCACGAAATAGAAATATCGCAAATTAGTGGTATCACGTGGGTTGTTAACGACTATTTCACTAGGCAATAAATTGTGTTGACTTCCTTCGCGAGAATTGTAGAGTATTTAATTCCGAACTCGTGGAAATTTTCGGGAAATTTTTTAGATAAACGAGTAATTATTTAATGAGTTTTGAAGTCGGTTGGTGAATATATATAAAAGTGTTATTTTTATTGTTGATTTAATCGTGACTGTTCGATCTTGATCAGATTGAACCGTGGCCGTTGATTTGAGCTGTATGTGTACGGGTATATATATGGTATAAATACGAGAAAAATTGGGAAAGTTTCCATTTTGGAGAAATTTGGGTTGACCGAGTTGACCATGGGTCAAGCTGACCCGTTTTGCACCGTGAGATTGTTGCCGGCAGTGAGCTATTTTCCGGCCACCTTTGGCCATGACTCCTTGATGAAAGTTGTTGGGCTCAAGCTCCTCTTCAATTTGATAGGTGGATCACCGAGGATGGTGGCCGGAGGAGGAAGAATCGACGCGAAGACAAATGGAGTTTTCCGGCCGGATTTCGCCGGTGACGGTGGTGGCGGAGACGGCAGCGTTGAGGGTCAACCTTATGAAGTTTTTGAAGCCCATAGAATGGTGAGTTGAACCCATGTGGTCTTGGGCCTTGCCGTCGCCGGACGGAGCCGATCGGAGAATGTGAATTCCTACGAGGTTTTTCAATTTCACGGTGAGTTTTGGACATTTTTCGGTTAGAATGAGCTTAGAATTGAACTACAAAGTTGTTAGAAATGTTGAGATCTTCAAATTGATGTATTGGTTGAAGAATTCTGGGCCGGTGGGATTCCCGCGGCGGCGGCCCCATGCGCTATTGTATGCGGCGGAGCTCTGGCGAGGTGGAATTTTCGACAAGTTTTATGTCGTTTCATTCATTTTCGCGTGCCAAACGTAATGGTGAGGTCCATATTTGGATTTGAGTTTAATATATTTTGGCGAGTATTTAATTGGAAAATTATCAGTTTAATTGCGAGTCGTTTGATATTCGAAATTTGTTTGCGACTCTTAAAAGTGTGGGATTACGGGGAATTGAATTCAGAATTTGGTTAAGTCAGTAATTTAATATAAAATACGTTCACTACAAGAAAACTGCACCTAGACCACGGACAATTTCCGTCGTCTAAGTGCAGTTTTCCGTCGTCTAAGTACTTGGACGACGGAATCTCCGTCGTCCAAGGTCCGTGCTTCAAGTGCTGTCGTCCAAGAACCTGGACGACGGAGAATTAGTTCTCCGTCGTCCAAGTTAACTTGGACCGCGGACATTATCCGTGGCCCATGTATGCAGCTGGACGACGGAAACTCTAAGTCTCCGTCGTCCAGGTGACTACATGGGCCACGGACATTGCTCGTTTCTCCGTGGCCCACGTGTTCACCTGGACGACGGAAAATTAGCGTTTCCGTCGTCCAGGTGAACACGTGGGCCACAGATAATGCTAGCTTCTCCGTGGCCCAGGTGTTCACCTGGACGACGGAGATTTAGTTCTCCGTCGTCCAGGTGAACACCTGGGCCACGGAGAATGGCAGGGTTTAGGGTTTAGGGGTTTAGGGTTAGGTTTAGGGTTTGTGCACCTAGACGACGGAGAACATAATCTCCGTCGTCCAAGTGACTTTTTAATTTAAAAAAAAATTAATTGAAATTAAATATTATTAATTTAATTTATTATTAATTTAATTTAAATAATGAAAAATAGTCGAAAATAATTAATTAAACTAAATTTTTAATATTAATTAATGTATTAATTAAATAATTAATTAATTTGTACATATATACGTACACATCTAAATTAATTAACCCACAAAAATTATAAAATATTGTTCGGAACTCGGAAATAAAGAAACGCGATAATTAACTAGCTAGCTAATACACTGGAGGAGCAGATGCGCCGCCGGGTCCTCCGCCTCCAGCCGGGTCGTTGTCGTCGGGGTGTGGGTTCGGAGGAGGTTGACATACTTCTCGATTTTGGTTCATGAGCGCGATGAGTTGGACTATTTGTGCTTGTTGTTCGTCAAGTCTTTGCCGCATTGACTCGTTCTCCTCTCGTGCCAGTCGAGGCTCTTGAATGGCTGCTTCGACGGCCGCTGCCTGACTCCTTCTCCGCTGCCCCGAACCTCCCGTAGATGATGAGCCGGAGGTCGTCGACAAATCTGGTACCACCCTAGGCCCAAAGTGCCTAACCTCCTTGCCAGCTCTACGACCGTAGACCTCATCCGCGATTGTAATTTGGCTCTCTAAGGATAGAGGAGGCAGGTCTTCCGGCGGCACATCTGGGAACGCAAGCTGAGTGTTAGCCAACTCTTCATGCGCACTCTCTATCACCCTTGCCTACAAAAGAATAATTAATTTATTATAATGAAATCATATTTAAATAATAATTACTATAATTAAAAGCACATAATTAATATATCACTTACGCCGCATTGACTCGCTTCATTATCGAGCCCAGGCGTCACGTACGCGCTTACGCTTGCATCAAAATAAGGGTGTTTGGAGCCCTTATCCTTATGCTCCTTGGCTATTTGAATGAACTGCTTGGCGCCGGTAGTATGGTGTTTCTCCTTCTTCCCCCGGTTGGCTTTGTTGACACCGGAGAATTTCTGTTACACAACATAATTAAATCATTAAAAAATGAATAACTACAATTTAAATAATTCAATTATCTTAATTGAAATAAAAAAAATAAATTAATACCTTAAATTGTTCATCGGCAAAATGGTTACACAACTACTCCCACTCATCTTCTCTATCCCCTTGCAGCTCTACCGGAGGAGGCACGGGACCGACATCTTGGAAGTACTTATGGAGCTTGTACTTCCAATCTTTGTAGATAGAGTTGGCGGTTTGGTTGATATGCCTCAACATGGCCGGTGTCGGATCCACCGCAAATTGTTCCTATCAAAAATAAATAGAAAATTATAATCATATATATTATGAAATTTTAACTAATATTAACAATATTATATAATAACTAAATTGGATGTATTACGTACCGAAAGATCTTTGAAGACTTTCGCCTTCTTATGATCCGGAGCCTCCTTCCAAGTAGGGGCAGTGATACGAACCCGGTTACGGATGATTGACCCTATCCCATGCGCCGAGAGACTTGCTAGCTGAGCTGTGGGAGGGCCACCGATGAATTCGTCGTACGGCAAGTCGATCTTTTTCCCGGTCGCCTTGCAAATACGCTCCGCTTTGCCCTCTTTAACGAGACCCCGAGTCCTTTTCGGTTCCGGGTCAGTGGGGGCCCTCCTTTGCCTACGGCGGGCGCTGTACATGATTGATTCGGCGGTCGAGGATGCCTGAGTACTTCCCGTTGAACCGGTACCGGGCGTCGGAGATTGGAAGGGGTCGACGTCATCACCGCTCGAGATGAATGGGGGAGCGGGAATTTCCCCAGAGAGCGCTACGGACGAACCAGATGATCCGTCCGGATTGAGAGCGTCGTTGCCCTCCTGTTGAACCCAACCGACTTGGGCCGCCAACATTCGGAGCATCTCATCTTCTGCCTCCTGTTGGGCTTTCTTCTTGCCGGATGTCGTCTTTGGCGGAGCCATTTAAACCTAAGAGTACGGTGTTAAAATACCTACTTACCATAATAATTACAACTTAAAAATTTACGCTAATTAAGTACGTTTAAGATTTAAATAGAGTACACTAGCTTGACTTTTTCGGTCGTTCAATGGACATGCGACCCGCGCGATAAAGTGTAAATTTTCAATTAATCAGCCTTGATTAAATCGAAAAATATGGCTAGTTAGGGATAGAGATAATGCGAGAGGCAGGACTAATTTCGACAAAAGTCTTTCTTAGTCCAAATCCTGTCACCAGTCATAACCCGTTTCTAGACACCATGTCCGACATTCGGCCAATTTTTCGAAAATTTACACTCCCTCAAGTCCTTTGCAAACTCCGCCATCAACCTCGTGTCCATAACTTCACTTAGGTTATGGTGTACGGTGATGAAATCCACACATCACGAGGGGTTAAGGAGATAAGCTAGGAAAAGAGGCGCCATCTATTCCAAAGAGTGCGACTTAATAAACCAAGCTTATGTACTAAATTTAAATCGAATACGTACTACCATGCAATTTACTAGAAAACACACGTAACTAACAATTAAATAAATGAATAAATAATAACAATAATAAATTATTATTTATCAACTAATTAATTATGAACTAATTACAATAATAAATTTATTCATTTATCAACTAATAATAAAGAATTACAATAATAAATTTATTCATTTAAATAATTATCAACTAATTACAATTATGCATTTAAATAATTATTAATTACAATAATTAACCACTTTTTTCATTATTATAATTACAATAATGAAATATTTAAAACTAATTAATAAATTATATTTAGAATTTAATTAATTAAATGAAAATAATTTTAATAAGGAAAAAAATAGAAATTTACCTCACCGGAGTAATCGGGAATATAGGCGGAGTTGAGTCGTTGGGGAGGAGGAACCACGCCGGAAAAATTATCGTCGGAGCGTCACCGGAGGAGAGGAGAGTAGAGGAGAGGAGAGGAGGAGATGGAATGATGAGAAAATGAGGGGGGGGGGGGGGTGCAACTCTATTTATAGAGTTGCACTTAGATGACGGAAATAGTGTTTTCCGTCGTCTAAGTGTCGGTTTCAAAAAATTTCAAGCGGCGCCAATTAATCGGCGGGACGTTTTGAACCGCCATGATTTTGGACTTAGACGACGGAGAATGAATTCTCCGTCGTCTAAGTGAAAATTCAAGCGGTCCCAAAAACGGAAGCGGTAAATTGAACCGCCATAATTTTGGACTTGGACGACGGAGAATGACCATCTCCGTCGTCCAAGTGAAAATTACATGGAAAAAATAAAAAAAAATAAATTCGAACCGCCATGGTAATTTGAACCTGGACGACGGAGATGGCCCTTCTCCGTCGTCCAGGTTCAAATTACGTTAAAAAAATTTTTAAAAATAATTCGCTAGGAATTTAACGATCTGTCATTCGAGTGAAATAGTCGTCCAATATCGATGAACATATTGTATATATGAACAGTTAAATTTGAACCGACGAATAATTTTTCGTTTTGAAAGTTGTTAAGTATCGACTAATCCTTACGACTTAAGTGTTCATGAGTAGAGGCTCATTTGCAGCAGAGTATTAACGAAATTGAATTTGGACAAAACAACCGTTGGATATGTTCGTCGTAACATAATATATAATTGTCTTCAAATGACCATAAAATAATAAGTTCGGGAAAGGTTTTATCGGCACAGTCAACAGCAAAACCGATAATTTCACAAACCGGAAACGTGGATACAAGGCATTTCGTAACTCCGATTTTCGAACCGTCGAAGCTCACACACCAAGAATTGTTTACTCTAAAGTCTTGATGAAAAGACTTTGCATTGGAAGAAGGTCTAGATGGTCGTTGTCTTAGAAAAAATTACGATATCTGCACCTGGACGACGGAAATGAGCGTTTCCGTCGTTCAGGTAATCACCTGGACGACGGATATGAAGTTATCCGTCATCTAGGTTCTAACCTGGACGACAGAGAATGACGTTCTCCGTCGACCAGGTGTATAGACCCTGAATTCAGGGGTTAGGGCCTTACTGTTTAGAGTTTAGGGTTTGTGAACTTGGACGACGGATAATGACCATATCCGTCGTGCTAGTATGTACCTGGACGACGGATAATGACCATTCTCCATTGTCCAAGTTCTAAACCCCGATTTCAGGGGTTAGGGCCTTAGGGTTTACGGTTTAGGTCGTCCCCGGTCATTTGTGTGTCCGTTCAATTATTCTGATTCAAAAATATAATTAAAAAATTGATCGATCGATCCGAACTGCTAGATTTAGGGTCCAGGATTTAGCTAGAGTTTTATATGAGATTGAGATTTGGCGACAACCTGCAATTAATTTCTCCGTTGTCCAGGATATATAATTCGGATTAATTTCTTACCGTAAACCGGCATCGATCATATATATATTACAATAATTACAGTAATTAATTACCAATTAATCTCCCTCGTCGTATGACCGTACTCTTCGTCATAATCATCATCGTCCTCATCCCCGTTAGACGACGGCTCATCCTCGTCATCGTACTCAACATCGTCCGACCAATAACCTGAGTCCTCGTCTGCGTCCTCTTCCTGCTCGTCTTCTTCATCTACCTCATCGATAATCTTATCTTCAGTTAGATCTGTACAACCATCAGGCATGGGTAACCGTTCACCATCTTGAACCAGGTCCATTATATCGGAGCGGACCATAGAAATATTAGGCTCTTGATAGGCAGGAATGTCTCTTTCTGGTTCAGCAGCATCTTCAGTCGTCGCCGGTGTCCCTTCAATTGTCTCTGTATTCCATATTCCTCGGTGAGAGATATGGTTCACTATTTTCCACCCTTCACCGGCTTTCGGATCGTCGAGATAGAACACCTGCCGAACTAAGGTGGCGAGAGCGAAAGGCTCATCCTCATACCAGTGCGAGTTTGTATCGACTGATAATAGTCTCAGGTCTTCCTTTGTACGCTTGAACCATCTGCACTTGAATAGGAAAACGTTGACATCATTCCCGTAACATAGTTGAACCACATATACAATAGCCCCGTAATATAGATCATTGTCTTTCACAACCGCTACCCCACTGTTTTGTGTTCTTCTTCCTTCGTCTCGGGCCAATGAATGGAACTTTAAACCGTTCACAAAACATCCGGGATAAATATAGTGTTTAACCGGCTTCCCTGCTAGCAAGTGCTTTGACCATGACCACCACCCTCCGTGGTTATCAGATTTTTGCAGATCAATCATCTGCGAAAAAGGGCAAATTAATATAAGGGTTTACTTTCTACAAACATGAGCGATATGTATTTAAATAATTAATACCGAGACGTACGTACGTACCCATTGGAAGAAATAATCGGGAAACTTCTTCTTAACCATTTTCTCAATCCACGCCGAACTCTTGTTTTGATTTAACGCCTGAAGCCTCTCCCTGTATGACAACATGTACGGCTCAACTTCGTCACAGTCTCGCAACACTACCCAATGTGCCTCAATAAGTTCTTCCCGGACGACATTTCTCACGACAGAAAGATTGATGCGGGCACTGCGATCGGAGGCAGTGGGAGGGGGTGGATCTTTGAGGTACCTGTTGCAGTAAGTAACACACTCATGCATTAGGTATGTCTCTGCTATGGAGCCATCCGGGGCCGACCTGTTTTTGACGAATGACTTATACTGTCCAAGTTGTCTACAAAATCAAACGTACACATTACATAAGTACATATAGCTAGCTAGTATATATATAATCTCCAGTGGAACAAATTAATTAATTAGTTGTACGTACCTTTCTTGAGGATACATCCAAGTGTACTGGACCGGACCAGAAATGAGCACCTGCTCGGGCAGGTGGATCATTAGGTGAATCATGATGTCAAAGAAAGCAGGGGGGAAAATCCTCTCTAGTTTTCAAATGATGTGCACAATTTGTTGTTGCAATTCCACCACATCTGACTTCTTTAATTCTCTGGCGCATAACCTCTGCCACCACCTGCACAATGCTACTATTGGTTCTACGACGTCCCGAGGCAAGTATGGTCGAATTACCACTGGAATCAGATGTTGCAGCATAACGTGATAGTCATGTGTCTTTAGACCAACAAACTTGTGTTGCACCTCGTCCACTGCTCCAGTTATAGTAGCTGCATACGTAGCCGGATAACGAACGCCCTTAAACCAGTGAAATACAGAACGTCTAAGCGTCGGCTTCACTGTGTAAGGTGCATCTGGCATCTTGTTGTACACTCATTTCCTATCCCTCCTCAACCACAAGGGACGACGTAGATTCATTGATTCCAAATCTTTGCGCGCTTTGGGAGTATCTTTAGTCTTGAACTTAATACCGAGAATTGTTCTCACCACGCTGTCGCACACATTCTTTTCTATGTGCATCGCGTCCAAGTTGTTCCTCAGCTTCAACTTCGACCAGTAAGGGAGTTCAAAGAATATACTCTTGTGATCCCAATAGCTCAGATCATGTGGAGGAATTGGATTGCATTTCTTTACATCCGCGTCATTGCTCAACACACCTTCCCCGCGTGCCAACTAGAGTTCACGTCGTCTAAACATATAGGACATCCATTATATCTTTTTGTCCTGCAGGCTGCCAACATCCCATAAGCTGGAAAATCGCTGATCGTCCACATTACGGCAGCCCTCATCGTGAACATCGTGTCAGTGAATTTGTCATAAGTTGGGACTCCATTTTCCCACAACAGTTTCAGCTCGTCGATCAAAGGTCTGAGGTAGACATCTAAGCACTTCGATGGAGATTTAGGACCTGAAATTAGTACGGTAAGGAAATTAAATTCCTTGTTCATGCACATCCACGGAGGCAAGTTGTACGGCATCAGAATAACTGGCCAAGTGCTGACGGCGGAGCTATTACATCCCCAAGGATTGAATCCGTCTGTAGATAGGCCGAGTCTAACATTTCTAACCTCTGAAGCAAAGTCCCCAAATTCTCTGTCGAAATGTTTGAAACACTCCCCATCTGCGGCGTGTCGCAGGACATCGTCATCTATTCGCTTTTCTGCGTACCATCGCATCGCCTCTGCTGTGTGTAGAGACATGTACAGGCGCTGCAATCTGGGAATCAAGGGAAAATATCGAACAACTTTCACAGGAATTCTCTTTTTCGAACTCTTCCTATTTAACTGGAATCTGCACTGGCCACATACGGGACAATAGTCCAACTCTTTATACTCTTTGTAAAATAGCACACAATCATTCGGACATGCGTCAATTATCCTGTACTTTAGGCCGAGGCTGCTCAGGATATTTCTAACCTTATAATGAGATTTAGGAAGATTGTGATCATCAGGAAGCAACTTACATATTTGCTCCTGAATTTCGTCAAAAGCACTCACTGACATTTTGTGCTTCACTTTTATCTTCATTTGCTCCATCACATATTGCAACACATTCTCTCGACATCCAGGGAACACCGGGGTATGCGCTTCAAGTAGCATCCGGTTGTACTTTTCCATCTCACTGGTGTCAGTGGCCAAGCTAGCTGCGGGGAATGTGTCATCATGCTCATTAGTGGTACTGTAACCTCCGTCTTGGTGTTGGTGTCCACTATGACTACATCCCGGAAACGCATCATGGACCAAATCTGCAGTTGGGTTGCAAGCTGGGGGTCCGGCACCACTGCCGCTGGATGAGGCACCATGGTAACTGTACCCTGAGCTGAAGTCTGCTGCGCTGAACTCTACTGCTTCACCATGCTCGCTCCATGTAGTGTAACTCCACATCATACCATTTTCGTACAGGTGTTGCACCATAACATTAACCCCCGCATACTGACAATTAAGACATTTCTGACACGGACACCTGAAACGTTTCTTTCCCTGACCATGTTCTATCGCAAAATTCACAAATTCGCTAATTCCATCCATATACCGGACATCACATCTATTCTTCAACTTCATCCAACTCTTGTCCATACTGCTACAAAATATTATAATTAATTAATTATTACATATATATATATTTGTCCATTAATTTACGCTTAATTATACGTACTCGATCTACATCGATCCATCAATTACGTACGTACGTACGTACGTAATTTAATCGATCTGTACATATATATATAGCTAACATCCTTGCATGTATGTACGTACGTTTTCACTAAATATATATTAATTAATCAAATTTTAACTGTGTACGTACGTACCTGCTGGCCTTCTCGATATCTGTACGTTAATTCAGCTCGCTAGCTAGTCAGCGGAGATCCCTTATCGATCCTGATTCTTCTCGGCCTTCTAGCTAGCTAGCTCCCTTCTCCTTCTCCCTTCTCCTTCAATTCTTCTTCAAATGGAATGAAGAGATCGATGAATGAATTCAGTTTGGCATCGGGCTTATATAATGCTTCACTTAGACGACGGAGGTGTCGGTACGTCGTCTAAGTGGAAGTACGTTACGTACTCGGACGACGGCGTGTCGGTCCGTTGTCCAGGTAATCACCTGGACGACGGAGAATACCATCTCCGTCGTCCAGGTGATCACCTGGAGGACGAAGAAGACTCCGAGGTCCAGGTGATCACCTGGACGACGGAGAATGCTGTCTCCGTCGTCCAGGTGATCACCTGGACCTCGGAAAATACTCTGTGGTCCAGGTGACCACCTGGACGACGGAGATGGTATTCTCCGTCGTCCAGGTGGTACTTGGACCACGGAGTCTTTTCCGTGGTCCAGGTGTCACTTGGACCACGGAACAATTACGTTTCCGTGGTCTAAGTGCCGTTTTCTTGTAGTGCGTTATTCGAGTATACGAGATTCTCGAGGTTATTACTCAACAGATTATGATCTTAGCTATTCAGTACGAACCCGATGATCAGATATTAATTTTAATCGTGGTTTCAGGATATTGAGTTAGCGAGCGTGTCAGATGATTAATTATGCCGATCGACAGGGTTTCAGCTTTGTAATTATCCCGGCAATCCTATGAGTGGACCTTTGTTTTCACAGTCGTAGCGAGTTTAGTTATTTTATTCGCTTTCCAGTATAATTTTAAGCGTTATTTTTTGGAGGTTTCTTTGTGATGGTTTGATTAGGTGCATCGATGCTCTAGCTATTCTGCTGATCACCGGATAGTTTAGTTAGGGGAGGTTAGGTGGCCTCGTCTGACTCAAATTGACTCAGTTCAGGTTGCCTGGGAACGATCCTGCCACATTTATTTTATTTGTGTTTTCTATCGATAGTCGTACCGGGTGAGAGGCTCAGAACGACTATCCCTCCATTGCATATCAGTTATTATTTTGAACTAGCAATATTTCCAGAAAATAGCGGAAATACATGAAATTAAAGTTTAGCAATTTATACAGATTATTATTAGATTTTGTCCACTCATGCTAACATTTTAACGTTTTATTTGTCTTTCCCTAGGCCCTTCGGTTTATCGATGCCCAGATTGCAGTGTGTATAATGGGGATGCTGAATGTCGTTGAGGGCGTCGAGTTCACCATTTCACCAGTCAATTCTTTCAGCAGTAGGTTCCAGCTCACTGTCAATATGTCTCTTGTGTTATCGAAGTCAGTCTGGATACTGGTTTGGTAGTATTGTCTTAGCAAGACTCTTATGAATAGGTTGTCACTCGTATAGTTGTCGAGTTGAGTTTCTTGTATGTGAACTCGTATTTACTGGAAGTATGTTTTCGAATTCTGATTAATGTATCAATTTTGAATTCCAATTTTATGTTGAGAAATCCGGATGGACATCGGTGGTCCATGGTATTGTTTGTGAGTTTATCTGCGGAGTGTCAGTTTTTCTTGCAGGTTTTTTGTGGTCTCCTTTTTAGGGGAAGCTTTGTCAAAATTTTCACAGAAAATCATATATTAGGGTCATTCATTATGGCTTGATTCTAGATTACTAGTTAATCTAGGGTCAGGTCCTCTCAATAAGATATGAAACTGAGTATCAGGTGACCATAAACGGATTGCCAGTTAACCCTCAACTGACTATCAGTTTACCCATTTAAAACGATTCTGTTTTGAAAATTATTGAAATGACTATCAGTTTACCATCAACTAACTATCAGTTTACCACTATCAGCTTACCCTAAACTGATACTCAGTTTACCCATTTTGGAACGACTGTGTTTTGAATTTTTTTGAACTGACTATCAGTTTACTATCAACTAACTATCAATTGACATGCCAAACTGCTACTCAGTTAGAACGATTTTGTTTTAAAATTTTTGCACTGACTATCAGTTTACCCTAAACTAATATTCAGTTTCCCAAATATGAAAGAAAAACATAAGTATCTCAACATTCATACCAAAATCTTTTCAATCTGATATATTCACACATCATTCTAGTTAAATCTAAATTGTCAAGTACAATTCAAACTGATAAACTAGTTAAAATATAAACTGTTAAGTAGAATTTTCTCAAGATCAATAAAGATTCCCTAAAACATACTACTTTTGTACAACTCTTTCATTTCAGGCATTCTTCAAGTACTTTTGCATTCGATTCTCAAGTTTCCATGAAATATCTTATAATCTTAGCCCTCGTCTCGTCCGCTTCATCTTTGGTAAGATCTCTTCTAGATGCAAGTGCCTCGATGAAATGCAAAAGTTATGTGCCACAATCTAACCTGCAAATTCATTCATTTTTAGTCATTTTGATTTTGTAAAACATTATCTCGGATCTGCTTATTAATCAACAACGGAACATAAGAGCCTTGTACTTACGATTCTAGATTCTGCTCAATGCAATCCACTACTTCACAAAATTAGTATTTCTCTTCTCGAGCTTCTTTTTCGATGATGAAGTTCCTTTATCTTCTTTCCATCTCTTCTATTGGACGCCTTTCAAAAAAAAGTTCGCCTTCATCGTCGATTTTGGTAGCAACCTCTATGGAGTTTTCCACATCTTGGCTGTCTTGATCTTTGAACAATAATGAATTTTGGATCTCAGCCAAGAATATGCCATTGTGTTTCCTCTATCCAATTAAAATGAATAAAAATATAAGTTCAACAACTCTCACTTGATGTTAAACTAACACTCAGTTTTCCTCAACTGAGTATCAGTTGATGTAAAACTGACACTTGGGAAAGAATAAAAAACATACTATGAATTCCACGTTCTTGCGGTACTTGTGGTTAGGTTTGTACTTGTTTGTGAGATTTTTGTGTGAGTTGAAGTGGAAGATGCGCATTCGGTGGTTGTCAATCATGATTTACGCATTTTATGCTTGATTCTTAACGCATTTCTGTCTATATTTAGCTTAGTTATGACCTTAGTATTCATGATTCTAACTTATTTTGTTGTTTTTAGGTCAAAAATAAAGAAGGAAGAATAAAGAGGCATAAATAAGCTAAAATTGTGCTAAGGATGAATGATGAAGAACAATGAGCCATGATTTATAAAGAATGGATTAATATTCATCAAGATGGGTCAAAACCATGTACATGTGTCCAAGAAGGTCCAATATCATGAAAAGATTCGGCCACAAAGAAGCCCAAAAGAAGAAGATGGATTACAAGCTTGAAATCAGGAAATTTGCCCGTGCAGATCATAAGCAAATGCATGAGAATGGTTGATTGTAATGAAGACGAACTCATAAGAAAATGTTTCCAGAAGCTTCATGATGAATTGAAGATAAATTGTATTCTTGAACCCTTTGAAATCTGGGTCACACACACTCTTCCCTTTCTGTTTGAACTTCAGCACCTTCTTTTCATGGTCAATGATGAGACCCTGTAAAAGAGCCAAAAACCATATTTTACGAATGAATGAGAAAACTGGAGTGCTTTTTATCAATATTTTTTTGTTACGTCCTATGGCATAGATGCTAAGTATTGGGTATTGGAAGTTCAAATTAGCTTCTATCTTCTCTTTGTAAGCCTCCATTACCTGCGATAGTAAGACACATACTTATTTCAACAACAACAACAACAACAACAAAGAAACATACAACAACTTCTATGAAATTCTCATTGATAAGATCTATGATATCCTGAATATTGACAATGAGTCCATTGTTAATAATCGAACACCAGTACGCGAAGCTGCAGAAACACAAAACACAATTTAGTAATTGAGAATGACTGATTATCAGTTGACACTAAACTGACACTGAGCTAACCCTCAACTGACACTCAATTAAGCCACAACTGAGTGTTAGTTTTAAAAGGATCCAACCCAAGTTTAGCTAGTAAACTAGATAGTTTAGCTAGTTTACTAGTAAACTAGAATTAAATCCTAACGACTAATTAAACTCTGAGAATTTCTACGAAAATTTTGACATAACCCCCTTTAAAAACTAGACAACCCAAAAACCTGCAGAAAAATAATACTCCACAACTAATTCCACAGACACACCGTGGACCACCAGTGTCCGTCTAGATTTCTTAACAAATGGTACAAACTAGAACCAGAAACTCAACTCAGGAATTAAAGCATCATAACAATATACTGATTCAGAATACAATGGAAGCTGACTCAACTATTTACATGGACACTCTATATACATGAATACTACAGGAATCGACATAAAAAAATAGTACTCAAAGTGACCTTTACTAGCATATATCATATAAGATACAAATCGACAGTGAGCTGAGACATACCGCTGAAAAGATGACTAGTAGACTCGAAGCCTTTGACGCTACTAGGCACTCTCAGAATAAAAATTGCAGCCTGGGCAACAAAAACTGAAAAGTTCAAGGAAAGACAATAAAAGATAAAATGTTAGCGTGAGTGGACAAAAATAAAATAATCAGCACAAAACGATAAAGGTGTCATATCCTGCCTTTCAACTAATTTCTAAGAAATACAAAAAGTTCAAAAATTATAAGCTGAAAACAATGGAGGCGCTCACCCAGGCCACCTAACCTGAGTCGATCTAGGTTAGACGAGGTCACCTAACCTCCCATAACTAAACTATCCAGTGATCAGCCGAATAGCTAAAGCATCGATGTAATAAAATAAACCATCATAATAAACCTCCAAATTTAAAAGCTAAAATAAAACTACAGAGCATGCTATATTAAATAAGAACTCGCTACAACTGTGAACATAAAGGTCCACTCACAAGTCTGTGACTACTACTGGGGTCCAGCAGAATGCCCCTTGCTGCTATATATGGTCGCGATCGCGTTGTCCTGTAAATGAGGACCATCCGATATTAGAATATACATAAAATTACTGAAATCAGCCCAAAAAATAACCCCGAAAATCTCGTCGAAGAATCCCTCAACTTTCCTCGTCGGAGCTCTGCCGAGGACGGCAGCGCATGGGCCACACATGCCCCTATGAAACTGCTCTATTTCCAAAAAAAAATTGACACATCGTTGGAAAGCCCTCACCGAGCTCTACAACTTTCATAGCTAGACCTCCATCCAATTCCGCAGTCTTGGGGTCCGAATCGCCGCCGCGGACGGCGGTGCCGATCATCGTCAACTACCACAGATGGCTACGTTTAACCCCACATTATCTTCCTCTCTCCAAGCCCAAAACTTCTCTCCAACGCACCACCCTCATCCAATCACCACTGTGACCAGAAATAACCCCGAAAGATTTCGAGTCAAAAACTCCTCGTTTTACCCTTGCCATCGAACCTCTGTCGTAGAGCTTCCTCAGCTAAAACTACCTATCTAGGAAGCACCAGTAGATTAAGGGGATCCGAAACCCTGAAATCTCTCCTCCAATCCTCGCTAGAATGCCACCACCGACGACGGCGAAAACCGGTGCCTAAACCTTAATCGGGTTCACCCAAAACCTCACTATTTCCCACAATGATATCACATCAAACAACTCAAGAAAACAAGGGCTTCAAGAATTTACCAATTCTGTTGCCAAAGATGGTCGGAAAAGCCGGGTCAGGTCGAATTTTCATTCGGGTCGGTGGAAAGGAAAACGGGTCAGGTCGGCGGAATTTTCTGATTTTTATTTTTAAAAAAAACAACCTATTTATACCCCTTGATCAGATCAAATCTAACGATCCGGATTCAATCTGATCAAGAACCAATGGTCCAAATCAAACCGTCGTAAATAAATAATATATATATTTTTTTCTTCCACAAAATTCTGATAAATATTAAAAATACCTCACTTATCCGAAAAATTCCCCCAAAATTTATACGAGTTCAAAATAAAATTCTCTACGACTTTCACGAAAAAAGTCAAGTCCAATTCTCGTCTGAGGAAAAAGTCATTAACAAAATCGATAACCCAACTAATTCGCGATGGAGCGTAAAATGACGTAATTAACATATAACCTCAATTCGGTCGTAACAAATTTAGCCTCAACTGACACTCAGTTTAGATCAACAGAAACACTTTAATTTGAGTAATATGAATTGAAATAGCAGGTAAGTAACTTACTCTAGGGTTATATCTTTGTTTGTCTCAAAGAAATTCTTGATTTGGTGTTGCTCTTCTTCAGTCAGGAGTATTCATGTGCCTATTTTCTGATTGATACTCTCAAATTTGCACACATTGGAAACCACTTTCACCTCCTTGTTCTCTTTCACTGCCGGCTCTTTTTTTTTTCTCTGGTCTCTACTTCGCTTCCTCAGGCATGTCGTAGCAGTAGTTTTCCTCGTCTTGGACTTTTTTTGTGCCCATTCTCTTGTACTGCTTGACACCCCTCTCTATTGAACCAACTTCAACATTATGAGGCTTTTAAACCATTTTATCAACCATCTCATCTCTTTGAACCGGTGGTTGCTGTGGCAGACCTTCAACTTTGTCTACATTGTCGACATCCCTTGATGATTTACAAGAATCTTTGCTTCATTGTTGTTGCAGTATTTTCGTTGTTGACTCACCTACCACTTTCTTTGCAACCACATTTCTCAAATGCCACTAAAGCGCCGACACTTGATTCCTGAGTGACCTGTTTTGTTTATCCTTTTGATCCATCTCAGCTGCCATTTTCAAGATCTGGCCATCAGCTTTGTCAAGCTTGCTCCATAGTTCTACTAAATGCTTTGCAAGAGTGTTTGAAGTTTTGAACAGATTCTCATACTTCTTTTGGATCTGCTCTTAGTCATCACTCTTGCTTAACTGATAGATTAAAGTTTGAAGTTTGGTAGTCAGCTCAATGTTCAATTTTTTGACCTCTTGGCTTGCTTGGGGGACCTGTAATCAGGAAGGGAATAATATAACAATAAATTTCCAAAATAGAACAAAAAAAACTATAGAGTAACCTCATTTTAATATCAGTTGACCCTCAACTGAGTATCAGCTAATCCTAAACTAAGTTTCAGCTAACCCTTAACTGAGTATTAGTTTAGCCTCAGCTGAGTATCAAATGACTCTCAACTGAAACCCAGATGACTCTCAACTAAAAGTCAGTTGACCCTCAACTGAGTATCAGTTTATCCTCAACTAAGTATCAGTTTAGTATCTGCTATTCCTAAACTGAGAGTTTGATAGAAATTAAACATCAATGGAACATCAAATCAGTATCAAAAACTTACCCTTATGTTGAATGTAACTTCTTGTTGGTCAGTCACATCTTCATCCTCATCGTCCAACAAGTTGATTACTTGATCTTCCCATGATCGACCATTGCGGATCAGTTCTTCTACAAGTATTGGGTTTCTGGCCACCTCTTTTCAGTTGAAGATTTCTCTAATGTTCCATCGAAGGAATGTTACTTTTTTTGTCTCTTTCTTGCTGATCGTCTTCTTGGCAGCACTATTCTCTAAGAACCAGTACTACAAACACAAATGATGTTGATGTTATTAATTAGTCAGTATATAATATCAACTAATTATGGAATAATTGATTAGAAAAGTAAACAAAACAGTTGTGTAGGACTTACATAGATAAGAAGCAAGTATCCATGATATGTTGCTGGTTCACTTTTTTTTTTTCATATTTAGGCCAGCATACAAGAAATTCAGAGTCGATGCACACCGATTGTAGCTGTTGACGTTGTCCAAGGCTTCACATATTTCTACTACATTTAAACTGATTCTCAGCGACGATTTTGGGAAGAAGAATGTAGCACCGAGATACATGAGGAGCATAAATGCTATCTTTTTTGGATCTGCCCTTTTTCTTCTTTTCAACTCTCTGTCTAGATCTTTATCTATGTCTTTTTTCTCCAAGCTCTCTTTCTTGCCAATGTCAGTAAATATTGAACAATGTAATTTCTTGTCCTTTTCCCTAAGTTCTGCATCAAAGACAACCACTTCGCTTGGCAAACCAAGGAGCTGTTGCACAAATTCTTCTGTCATCTTCATTTCCTTATCCCCGAAGATGAACTGCTTCCCTTCATTGTCGTAGTGGTTCAAAATAATCTCCAAATTTACTTCATTCTTCATTAGTTGGTCTAATGTTACCGTTCCATCTTGAACAGGCTACAACATTGGCTAGAAAATATATTTTTTTCAGAAGATCCCACGCCTCCTTTGGTATCTCTGTCACTTGAAGCATCTTGTAGAATGATGTGAGTTCACATCTCTGTTGCAAGTGTCGAATTGTCGGTTCCTCCTCCTGTGATGCCTTAATTTTCAGCTGATTTCCGTCTACTTTCAGCTTCTTCAATGTCGTCTTCACAGGGGAGCTCTCCTTCATAGGCTTATTTCCCTTCCCATCATTCCCTTTTCCTTTAATTGTGCATTGATTTCAAGTTTTCTCTAATTATTAGATCTCTTATTTTTAGATTTGATCTCCTGTTATCCACATCATACAACAATGACATCTTAGTTATTAACATAAAACAAAAATAATTGAGGTCCAAACTCAGTGTTAGTTTACCCTAATTTGATACTCAGTTTACCCTCAACTGACACTCAATTTATCCTCTACTGAGTATCAGTTGAGATCAAATCCCATCAATTCCAAAACAAACAAGAGCCTAAATTGATTGTGAATTAAGCCTAAACTGATACCCAGTTTACACTCAACTGAGTGTCAGTTTAATCTCATATCACATCAAACCCATAACAAACAAATTCAAATTCAAAATCGTATCACACTCAAATCATATCATACCTTGACCAACTTCATAATCCCAACTATCAAACACAACACAACCTCAAATTCTATCGAAACCCTAAACTGATCTCAGTTGAGGATAAACTTTCATAAACAAATTTACAATTAAAAACAGAAAAATTATAAACTTGAAATGTAAACTTTAGTCCTAGTTGAAAGAGAATAGTTATTGTAAAGGGTAAACACTTAATTCGAGATTGAGAAGTAGTACAAACGATTTAGTTTCTCCTTTCTGTCGAAGTGGAATCGATCAGCGAATGTTTGAGTTGTTGTTTTGAGTTGATCGATGATGGACTAACGGCGATTCGATCGATGGCGACAGGCAATTTAATCTAAAACGTGAGAGAGAGTTTTACAGAATCGTGTGTGTGTGTGTGTGTGTGTGTGTGTGTGTGTGTGTGTGTGTGTGTGTGTGAGAGAGAGAGAGAGAGAGAGAGAGAAGTTCGATATGAACGAGGGAGATGAGGAGGTGGGTGTTTAAGGTTAAGGACACGCTAATAATTTTGCCTAATAATTGATGAGAATTTTTAATTTTTTGGGATCCTATTCTTGAAATTTGGAGAAAGATATCCCTATATATACTGTATAGCGTAACGAAGAACTTGCGCAAATAACTCGGAAGTCTTAATGGTCGATACTGTGCTCCGAAAAATTAAGAACATTGTTTACATGCATTGTTTGGAGCGTTACGCAAGATGTAGCACCAAAAATAAGCAACTAATTACAGGAACCAACATCTTTGTTCTATCGCATTGGCGACAGGAGGGGGCATCCATCACATGCCCTGGGCTCTCAACCCGACCCATTTAAAATTCCCTACAACAAAGTCGTACGTACCAACAGCTAAGTATTGACCTAAGATTAACCATGCATTCCGCAAAGGAGATCCAACGTAACTCATGCCATGTTCCTCTGCCAGACTCGGAATGTGTTCAGTAAAAAAACTAATGCCGAAAATCCCACTTGTTAGATTCTATATATAACAAGATAGATCTTACATGAAAGAGACAGCTAGCTAGAGCCCAGAGATCGATCAATATGTTAGCAGGAAGCAACAAAAGCTTGTTGATCGTTTTGCTCTCCTTTGCAATTGTTTCCGCTGTAGTGCACAGTCAAGCAGAAACTAAAGCCTGCTTCAGCAAGAAAAGTCCATGTTTTCTTAAGAAGATTAAGTGCCCTGCACAATGTCCATCCTCTACACCAACTCCTAATGTGAAAAAAGTTTGCTATGTCAACTGTAATTCCCCCATATGCAAAGCTGAGTGCAAAAGTAAGAACATCACTCTTTACTTTCTTCCATGTTTGATCTCCATTTCAATTCATGCATGTATATATGCAAAGAGCATGTCAATTCTAGCAAATTTTCCTACTAATGATCGATGTTTTGTTGTTGTTGGTACGTAATAGATCGGAAACCTAATTGCAATGGTCCCGGATCGGCATGCCTGGATCCTCGCTTCATAGGCGGAGATGGCGTTGTCTTTTACTTCCACGGTAAGAAAAACGAGCATTTCAGCTTGGTTTCTGATCCCAACCTCCAAATCAATGCTCGCTTCATCGGCCTCCGCCCTGAAGGCCGAAGCAGAGACTACACATGGATCCAAGCACTTGGACTCCTCTTTGACTCTAACACCTTCACTGTTGAGGCCACCCCATCAACAACTTGGGATGATGAAGTTGACCACTTGAAATTCTCTTACAATGGAGAGGAGCTAGACATCCCAGAATCCGATCTCTCTGTTTGGCAATCTCAGGAATCTTTTATCAGAGTGGAGAGAACATCAAACAAGAACAGTGTCTTGATCACTCTCGCAGAAGTTGCTGAGATTTCAGTGAATGTGGTACCTGTGACAAAGGAAGATGACAAAATCCACAATTATCAGATACCATCTGATGACTCTTTTGCTCACCTTGAAGTGCAGTTCAGATTCTACGGCCTATCCTCAAATGTTGAAGGAGTGCTCGGAAGGACATACCAGCCGGATTTTGTGAACCCAGCAAAGCCAGGAGTAGCCATGCCAGTCGTTGGAGGTGAAAGCAAGTACAGAACAACATCGCTTGTCTCTGCTGATTGCACAGCTTGCATGTTCACTCAGGCCGGGAGGTTGGATCAGACAGAATCAAGAGTGATGGACTATGGAAATCTGGACTGCACCGGTGGTACCTTCAGTGGAAATGGAGTAGTTTGCAGGAAGTAATGTATAGCTGTCACAAGCTCAGGGAAATAATTTAAGTTTTAACATCTAAATTATAATGCAAAGTTGTTGATCATTCATTTCAGAGAGTTTGGCCACTGTATGATGTATCCTAGCATGTCAAATTGTTAGATTCTCCTAATAAGTCAGATTATGCAGTTTATGAACGCAGTTCAAGTTTCATGCTGTCTTTCAGCAATAAACAAGGTCAAGCTCGCATATATTAACACAGATGAAACAAAGAAGACATATGACATATAAGATTTCAAATGGCAGACAAGAAAAGGGTGGTTTTGGGAGATCCGATCTATGAACTAGAGTTCAGAGCCTTTAGACAAGAAGAAAGAAACTAGTCTAAAACTTCAGTTCTAAGAATAGAGAGGAACACTGCATCAAAAAAAAAAAATTGGGACCTGGAGAACCATGAGTTCTTAATATGTTAAGAAATAGAGGAGTCAACGGCTATAGAGGAGATCATATCTCAGCTTTCAAACACAGGCCTAGTGAAGCAAGTCACAGTTCCTAACTTCCTAATATCAACAGGTCTCCAGGAATTACAATAACAGTACGAGGATCCATTAACTTATGAGCAACAAAATTATATGTGAATACAATGACTTCATTTACCTTTGTAAAAACATGGGGAAACTCTGAAACCCATATCACTTCATATCAATACAACAGTAAAATATTTGGGCACCTCATCAGCAATTTATGATGGACTAATTGGCATCTGCCACAACTATATTACAATATAAATCTTGGAAAAAAAATTAATTGTGGTAACAAACTAAAATAATGATCCAAGAAGTAACCTTATCCCTCGCTGAAGACTTTCAAGGCCATGATGACCAATATCTCTTTCACTGGGACATCGAAAGGCTTCAAGAGCGTAGACAGCGATAAGGAAAGAATACATCTTCTCATCTTCCACGAGGATTGACTAGCTGAGAGAACACAGCACTTGTGGCAGCGTCTTCTCCATCATCATCTGTGCCAGAGTGGCCCCCCTCAATCATACTCACACTGTTATCAAATGGCTCAAGTGGTGTCAATTCAATATCCTGTATGTGGTTTGTGCTGTTATCTTCTGGTTCCATCAGTGCAGACGAAGTCTCCTCAAGTTGAAGAGTATATTCAAGATTCCACAAGACATCTCCCATCGATGGCCTGTCAACACCATACTCAGCAAGGCATTTCTCGGCTGTTTCCCCAAACTTCTTAAGAGAAGCCAGATTGACCTTTCCAGCAAGATTCGGATCCATGATTTGATCAAGCATGCCCTTCTTTTGCCAGGTCATTGCCCATTCTGCTATGTTCACTTGCTCTCTGGGAAGAACTGGATTCAAAGCAGGTCTTGTGCAGAGAACTTCCATCAGAACTACACCAAACGAATACACATCTGATTTCTCAGTGAGCTGCTGTCTTCTAAAGTATTCAGGATCAAGGTAACCAAAACTTCCCTTAACAGCTGTACTGACATGAGTCTGATCTATAGCTGGACCTGCTTTTGAGAGCCCAAAATCTGCAACTTTGGCTACAAAGTTTTCATCCAAAAGAATATTCGTCGTTTTCACATCTCTGTGAATTATGCTCTGAGCTGCACCTGTGTGAAGATAATGGAGCCCTCTTGCAGCCCCGATGCAAATTTCAAGGCGTAGCTTCCATGGCAAGGTTGGTAGATCTGTTCCATACAAATGGCTACGAAGGGGACCATTAGCCATGTATTCATAGACCAGAATCATCTCTGACCTTTCATCACAGTAACCAATAAGAGATACAAGGTGGCGGTGACGAAGCTTGGATAACATTTCAATCTCAGTTCGGAATTCAGCAATACCTTGTTCGGATCTGGGGTTTCCTCTTTTAACAGCTACTTTTGTCCCATCTTCAAGGGTTCCCTTGTAAACCCTGCCAAAACCACCAACCCCAAGAAGTAAGCTCTCATCAAACTTGTTGGTTGCATCCAGAATTTCTTGGAACATGAATATACGACCAAGATTGGATGAAGCTAGTGAGATGCAACTAGCTGATGCACTCTTCTGTGAAGTTGTGGACATTTTTGTCATCGTCTGAGAATTAGTAAATGGCAGCAGCCGCCATGGATGCCCTTGGCTAGGCGTAGTCTTTGACTTGCGGGATGCCAGGCAGCAATAAACGAGAGCCATAATTACCAGAAGAGCTACAGAACACCCAACAATGATGAATATCTTATTACTCTTCGAGGGTGAACTAGGGAGGAGACTCTGAACTGACAAAGACCCATCCAAGCTCCCCAACTCATTGCTGATCCTCATAATCTCCAAGCCATTCAGAATTGCATTAGTCACATCAGCCATTGAATCTGGACCGACACTGACTGTCAAAGTATTTGAATCTGCCGAGGAGTTGGATACAAAGTCTTTGTAATATGGCACAGCCAAATCACCAGTAAGTGAAGAGAGGTCAAGACTTGCCAGCACATTGTCAAAATTTATGAACACATTGAAAACTAGGTTATTCAGTGACTTGCTGACAATATCACAGAAATGCACCCGAACGAGATACAAATAATTTGGATCTGCGGGGAAGACCCAAGTAATGTTAAAATTCCCATTTGGCACATTTGCATCTCCCATGGCTTCAGCAGTGGCATAGACCCAATTTGGAGCAATGTCAGGTGTGATGGCCGCCGGATACCTAATGTTCGCAGGGTTGGTTGACACATTCACTGCAGAGCTATCGACATGAAGGTACTTCACATCATTCTCCCAAGTTCTTCTCAGGGTATCATTCTCAGCTGTGAGCAAAGGACCCCCCATGTTTAGTCGGTACATTGTTTGAAGAGCAAGTGCAGAAAGGCCACTAAAAGGAGCAGATGGATTTACCGCATAAGCCTGATCAGGAATCAGCTCATCCGGGGTAGAAACAATTTCAATTGCATTGACAAAAGCAACTGAGCTGTTGGAAGGAATAATGGTGACGATCAAACTATCTGAAGTGACATTGATCGCATACTCCTTGAACAGGTAGGAACCATTATAGTTCTCAAAACTGAAGTTGCTCAACAGTACAAAGCTATCAGTGACCACAGTTATCGGAGCAGAGGTCAAGTTTTGGCCTGAATTTGGTAGAGGGTAGAAATAAAGGCGGACCCAATGCCGGCCTTCTTGCTGGATTTTGAATTTATAGGAAGATGTTTCCTTGAATATTCGGGAAGATTGGTAAATAGAAAATGGGGCAGTGGTGGAGCTAGCAACTACAGAATTTTCACTCTTTAGTACAAAGGGTGTATCAGGAACAAATGTTCGACCTTGAAATGTGACATTCTTGGAAGAACCACAAGCAATCAAGTAGTTATCAACAGGATTGAATAAACCAGAGGCTCCATGACTCATAAACACAACAAAAGCCAGAACCAAAGGCACCCAACTTATCAATTTCATCTTCACCATAGCAATACCCCCCACAATCCAAAATGCCAAAACTTAAAAACTCAGATCTATTCAACTCAAACCCAAAAACCCAATTCTTCTAAGCAAAGTGGGAAAGTCCTAGCACTGCCAAAACAATAAAGACATTAACTTTGCTCAAAACATATCTAAACTCTCTAACATGAACAGAAACAAAACTAAAGATTCAAGCTTTCAAAAGAGCCTTACCTCTCTCTATTAGAGATACAAAATGGAATAGGGTCTGATACACCCAGTTGAGACTTGAGAGAGTAGAACGTGAAGCCCACCACCATAGAAAGGTTTGAGCTTTTTAGTGAGTCTCTATGAGCAACCAGCGACCCTTTCTTTCCAGGCTGTTATGATTAGGCTGTCAATTACAGAGCCTAAACACAAAAGATGAGGACCCCACACACAATATGGATATGGAACCTCAGAAACTAGTTCAAAGCACAACCCATGAAACCAGCTGTGTTACACAATTAGCAAACAAAGATATTGTAGTTTGATTGGTGATGCTCTCGAAATCTTGATTAGAAAGGTTGGAAATATAATAACAGAAAAAGCCATGAAAGCTCTCTGTAGAGTAGTAACTGAGCGAGCCCCAGAGTTGTTTCCGTAATTTATTTGTATATTAAATATGGAATAGGATTTTGTAACCATATTCCATATATTTTAGATTTAAAAAAAAAAAGAACATATATGGAGTTATGGATGCCATTTTCACTGAATGTTTCGAACAAAATGGTCGCTGTGCTGGGCCGTGGGACCCGCCATGACGCGGTTTGGAGGTGCGGAGAAGAGGGGGAGAGGTGGGTTCAGGGATCGTTTGCTGGCCCCTGTTCTTCATCCCATCAGTCATCAACGCCGTCATGCATGGGTTGGTTAGCACTTTAGCCAGAAAAAAATTGTTATTGGGCTAATTGTAACGTGATAATGTTCTGTGCGGGCCCATAATTTTTTAAAAATATTTTTGTTACTTCTCTACACGCGTGATTGAATTTTAACATTATAAATTAAAAAAAAAAATATAAACATAATACACTAAAGTTTTAAGTTCTAAATTCGAAAGGGCTGAGGGAGTATAACAAACACTAAAAATAGATTAAAATCCAAAGATAAATGCTTTAGATAAAGAAAAAGATTACCACCAGAGTCTGAATTTTTGCAGGGGCATTAATATGATGCGTGAACTTTAAAAATTATCAAAATGGTGTCCAAATTCTTTAAATTATATTTACGTGATGCTTAGAATTATTTTCCGTCACATATCCGTCTATGTCGATGACGTACCAATTTTATTTCCAAAAATAAAGGGGAAAAGACAATAATACCCTCACAATTTTTATTTTTTAAATATCTCTCTCGAGTTCGACTTGTATGCTCACCCCCTCTTTTCACCCCCACTATTTGTAAAAAAAATGTATACGTGGCAGCACTGGATAGGTTAATAAAGTCAACCGTCAACGAGCTTAGGATAAGTTCAACTCACGAGATCCTTGTCCTCGCCCAGATTCATCGGCCACTCTCAATCGACGACGACCGCACTCCACTGTCAAAAAACTTCGTTGGAAACTATTGACACCAGTGTCTCTCTCCTCTCGCCGTCGACATCTAGAGATTACTCTGCGCACCCACAATTTCGTCGATGAAACCTTCACCATCGATCTATCTCTTTTCCGACCTTCATCCCCCTCTTCGCTTCTCGCTCTGTTATTGGCACTGAGAGCTCCATAACGCTCTCTCTCCCCCCCCCCTTCGGCCTCCTCTTTTCTCTCGCTCTCTCCGCATCGACTACATCGCCTCCGCTGCTCTGATCTCGTTCCCCCCTCGCGTGAATATTGCTGCATTCATGTTGAAGATTTTGTACCCCTTAAACTTATGAAATAAAGACGAACTCATAAGTACAAAGAGTTCTTCACTCGCAAGTGCACGATGTCAAGTTTTAGTATAAATGTAGGAAGTTGAGTGTCGTACCTACGAGGATTAAGTACTTAGACTCCTTAGCTCACAATTTTTAGCACAAAGACTACGACTAACTAGACACGATTTGACACAAAAACTAAAATAAAAGATAAAAATGAATCTCACACCGCTAAGTCCTTTGGAGACTTAGCATTGCGAGGGATGGTGAAATTATGATGAGTGATTAACGAAGTTGATTGGTTGATTTGATTATACTAAAATGTGAAAGCTAAAATAACACGAATTCAATATAAGGAAAGATGGCCGACTAGGAAAATCCCCACTAACCATATGGTGCATTAAACAATGTCCTGATTTATGTAATGCATTAAAGTCTGTTCACACAAGTTAATATCCAAATCGTGATCTTTTGGGTCACGTTTGGTTTTGAACTCAAGTTCCTAGGTCATTTCGAACTCTAGATAACACCCAACATTGAAATATTTCGTGAATCGGAACCAAGACCCAAGCCATTTTGGGCTTGCATCTCGATCATATGTCACGTTGTGAAGTCAACAAGCACATCGTGTGATATATGTGGAAGGTTTCCCTTCTCGAATCTCTATTGGAGAATCTGAGAGAAAGTCTATATGCTTCCCCCAACTCACACTTATTGGGTTACGAGTCAAGTGAGTCTATTATAGCCACAATAACTTTTCCGATTTAATGTGTGCTTGACTAGAGTCCCTCAAGTCTATTGAGACTCAAATGAGCTTTAGTCCATGCAAGGTGCTAAGGAAACCAAGTCTCAAGGTAAACCTCTTAGAAAATATCATAAACATGTTTACATACTCATCTAGCCTTAAGTGAGTAGCTAATTCAATTAAGGTTCATTTTTAGTCTCTTTACACATACATTAACTTAGCTATGGTCAACACATCCATAAGTGAAACAAGACATGAAGCTCAAGCACAATAAACATCCATAAATACACAATTTCTCATTCACAACATGCAATCACATAACATACACTAAAGTCATCAATCATACATAATCCAGACATCATTTGTTCATCACATGACTAGGGTTCTAACCCTAGCCTTTGAAATAAAACTACTCACTACACATAATTAAAATCAAGTTTAAATACATCAATAGAGTAAATAGGATGAAGAAATAACAAGAAATCTCCCCAAAGCAAGCCAAGCTTCTTCAAGTCCACCATTGTGCTTCTAACTTCACCTTCTTTGTTATAAAGTGTCTTCAAGCTTGTAAAAGAGAAAATGGAGGAAGATTGAAAGATAAATCTACCTTCTCTCTAGAGAGCCCAACAAAAAACAGAGAAGCTAGAGAGAGAAATAGCTCAAAACTTGGAAAATGAGTGAAATGAAGTGTGTTCTGTGTGGGTGAGAGGGGAGCTCGAATTTGGCTGAGTTGGGAGGCTCCATTTCGACCCTAGGATGATGATAATAAAAGAGGAGGTGGAAGATATAAGGGTTAGCTTTGAATTAGGTAGACCATGATCCACTATTTTAGGCTATGGAAGGCTAAGCTCCAAATTAGTGACATCATGTGATCCAACTTCTTCTCTTTCTCTCCAAATCAGATTGGTAAGCATAAATGGACTGAATGGGCCTCTATTGGGCTGGACTCCATATGATTGGGCCGGCCAGCTGTGGCAAATTTCGGCTGGTTCCGGGCAACTTTCGATGAAGTTATTTCGACATTTTCTCAAAGTTGCTCCAACTTCTCTCGTGACCTCGGAAATATATACGTCTTCTCCAATAAGTATTTAATTCTTCATATTTAATGCATTTTTGAGCCAACTCCACATTTCCTAGCAAGAACAAGAAACGTCATAAGAACAATGTTTTATTCATAGAAAATAAGCTATAAACATAAAGTTATGAGCGTAATAGACACATAATTATGGTCCTAACAATTCACCGCTGCCAATTCGAAGCCTCAACTCGGATCATCTCCCAATTACATAGCTGCCATTCCTTGGAGTTCAACTACCAATTCAAAATCACAAACATTTTCTCACAAACCCAAAGACGCAACAACATTGCTGGAAATTGAAAATCTCAAACATTCAAACTCAATTTCTTATCTACCGATTCAAGCCAGCTTGAAACTTTTAACTGTTGATAAGCTACACTACAAATTCGTCCTATTCAATTTTAAATAACTACCTAAAGCCTACCTTTCGAACTCTGCGAATCATGTGAGAACACCCAAATACAATTCTCGCCACCATAGCCACATCGCCAACGGACAACATCACCGGCAACCACAACACGGCTTTAACGACGGTGGAGACCGACGATGGGAAGTGAGAGATGGCGAGGAGGGAGAAGGCGGCGTAGGCGAGCCATGAGAGCTGAAGGAAGTCCGGGAGCAAGTCGATGTCGAACCTGAGGATTTTGCACGCGTAAGCTCTTTCAAACTCGCACATCTATTTTGCTCTACGATTTGGCATAATAAGAGCCCCCTCAGATCTACCCTATTTTTAGGGTGAATAAACCACTGTGCTCCTCGCGTGGGCGGTAAATATTGATTAATTTGGTCTGTTGTTAAGTACCACAGAGACAACGATGTTGAGTGGGACCCACCTACTTTTCTGGCCTGACCCACTGAATGCAACAGAACTCGCTGGGAATGGGATCAGAGTAGCAGAGAAGATGTCATCGACGCGGCGAGGGCGAGGAGGAGGCTTGAGGGAGGGAGAGTTAGAAGGTGGATGGCGGTGGTGTTAATTGAGGTTTTCAGCCATAGAGTTTCTAGGTGATGGAGATATGGAGGAGGAGGCTGGAGGAGAGAAAGGAAAGAGAGAGAGAGAGAGAGAGAGAGAGAGAGAGAGAGAGAGGATGCCGGTGCCAGAGGGAGAGAGATAGTGGAGGTCGACGGCAGCGGCGACCAAGCTCTCGGTGTCCAGGGCCAAGCTGACGGCAAAGGGCAAGTGGGGAAGAGGCTGGAGGGGAAAGATAACAGTGGCGAGAATTCTGGCGACGAGGGTTGTTGATGTTGCAGCAAGGACGAGGATCATGTACCCATAGCTTATTGTAAGCTATATTTGACTAAATGAGTTTGACAAATCGACGGCTGAGATTTTAAAAGGGGGGGCATGCGGAGAGGGAGCGAGCATACAAGTCGAACTCCTCTCTCTCTCTCTCTCTCTCAGATCATGCCTTGATTCAACTCCAAATTCTTATACTGCCTCGTCAACTGCTCCGCTTCCTTCAAATATTCCTCCATCATCTTCGGCAACTCTTCTATCTCCCATACCGCCTGGTTAAATCTGTTAGTCACTTCTAATACATCGAACACCTTATAATCAGCATCAGTGGGACACGCATCCAAGGAATCACGGCCTCCTTGCTCAAGCTCGAACAATCTGGGAACGGAGAGATCATAGTCGACTCGGACACGTCCTTTACTTGGCTGACCCGACCCGCTTACAACTCTTTAAGGGAAGCGTTCCGGGATGGGATGACTTCACTAAACTAGGTGCTCGAGTTCTCTTCATTCGACATGTGCTTCAGTCTTTTCCCTTTTGTAAGGTCAAAGTTTCGATGATGCTGAAAGTGTGGGTCCCGTGGCCATCTTAGTCATGCGGCGACTCGGGTTCTTTGGACTTCCAAAAGCTTCCATCGGGGGCCATGTGGAAGTCGCAGAAGCGATGGACTGAAGTCGACGTCGAACTCACATTGCCCATGCCACCGCGAAGGGATCTCGGGCAGTACCACTACTAGAAAACTGGACTTAGTCGACGAAACCTTAATAGGTTCGTTGCCTAAGTGCGACTTGGCCGATGAAACATAAGTCATCGCCTCAGTGTGCACTTAGGTGACAAAACATGTTGTTTGGTCGCCTAAGATGCAAACTCAGATGACGGTCATTTGTTGTCGTCGTTTAAGTATTACACACTTAGACGATGATACACATTTCGTCGCCTATGTGAACTCTTAGATGATGACTTGGGTCATTCTTCACCTAACTGAACACCTAGGCGACACAACAATTTCGTCATCTAAGTGATAACCTAGGCAACGGAACATGAAACTTAGGCAACGAAATGTTTCGTTGTCTAAGAAAAGTCAATTATTAGATCTCTTGATCATATTTCCTTATCTTCTCATCACTTCTCTATCTGTCTCTCCCTTTCAACTAGCTCTCTCTCCTCACTCAATCAAACCCACCGCCGGCGGCTCCGAATAATATCCAGAAAAAAAATTCATCAAAACTCAATTTTTCAACTCCCAGAGTTCTAGTTTTACTCACTTATCTCCTTATCGGTGAAGGTATTAACTCGTTTCTCTCGATTAATTTTTTTAATTTAATATCGTTCGTAATTATGTACGGTGATTAATTTTTCTGACGAATATATAATATTTTCCGGCGAGCTTAGCATTACTTCCATTGTTGTATTGCATTGTTAAGCTAATTGTAAACTATATCATAATTAGTTAATTAATTGAATTGGTATATATGTTTTAATTTGATTAATTAGTTAATTAAAACATGTATGTGCTAGGTAATATATATAGTTAATATATATATGTTAGAATAATTAGTGTAAATATACATATATAATTAATGCATGTATTTATATAAATTTAATAATATAATATATACATAATTAATATATATTATCTAGATTAATTATAGTATAAGATTAATTAATTCATTACAAGTACGTGTTATGTGCAATGGATTTGATAATATATAAAGTATATTAGATTAATGAATTATTGGTTGAAAAATTATATAATTAGTAGATTGATTTATTATCTTTAGGCAGAAATATGGACAAGAGTTAGATACAGTTGGCGAACAGAAGTGATGTGCGATACATGGACGACATCAGAGACTTTGTGAATTTTGTGACGGAACATGCTCAGGGAAATAAGCGTTTAAGATGTCCGTGCAGAAAATGTCTCATCCATCAGTTTGTTCTGTCTAACGTTATGACTCAACGCCTGTATGAGCACGGTATGATGTGGAGTTACACTACGTGGAATGAGCATGGTGAAGTAGTAGACTTTAGCTCAGGACCAGACTTCAGCTCAGGGTACAGTTACCATGGTGCCTCATCCAGCGGTAGCGGCGTCCCTGTTTGGAACCCAATTGTAGATTTGGTCCATGATGCTTTTCCAGAATTTAACCATGGTGGACACCAACACTAAGAGGGAGGTTACGATACCACTCATGATAACACATTCTTCGCTGCCAACTTGACCAGTGACACTACAGAGATGGATAGGAAAAACAGGATGTTACTCGAAGCTCAAACCCCGGTGTACCCTGAATGTCTAGAGAATGTGTTGCAATATATAATGGAGAAAGTTAAGATAAAAGTGAGGAATAAGATATCAGACAGTGCTTTTGAGAAATACATGAATGTATATGTAAGTTGCTACCTGATCATCACAAACTTCCGAAAGTCATTATAAGGTTAGAAAGATCTTGAGCAGCCTTGGCCTAAAGTACAGGAAAATTGATGCATGCATAAATGATTGTGTGCTGTTTTACAAAGTGTATGAACATTTGGACTATTGTCCCGTATGTAACCAGTGCAGATATCAAAACCAGAATAGGAAGAGTTCAAAGAAGAAAATTCATGTGAAGGTAAGAGACATATATAGATGTTGTAATCTGAGAATCAACGGAAAAACAGGAACAACGAGTAAATGACGATGTGCTCCGACATGTAGTAGATTGGGAGGCTTTTAAACATTTCGATAGGAAATTCGAAGAATTTGTAGCAAATGTTCGAAATTTTAGACTCGGCCTATCTACAGATGAATTCAATCATTGGGTATTAATTTCGATAGTGAATTCAAAGACTTTACAGTAGAGATTTGAAATGTTAGACTCGGCCTATCTACAGATGGATTCAATCCTTAGGGTAGTAACAGCGTTGTCGTCAACACTTGGCCAGTTATTCTTATGTTGTACAACCTGCCTCCATGGATGTGCATGAACAAGGAATTTAATTTTCTTACTCTGCTAATTCCAGGTCCTAAATCTCCGGGAAAGTATTTAGATGTCTACTTCAGACCATTGATCGATGAGCTCAAGCTGTTGTGGGAACATAAAGTTCCAACTTATGACAAGTTCACTAACACGATGTTTATGATGAAAGCAGCCATCATGTGGACGATTAGCAATTTTCCTGCATATGGGATGTTGGCATCTTGCATAACTACAGGATACAATGGTTTCCCTATATTTTTGGACGACGTCAACTCCAGCTGGCACGTGGGGAAGGTATGTTACCTGGGTCACTGTAGATGGCTTTCTCACGATCATCCGTGGAGATAAGATGAGGCTCATTTCGACGAGATGGTAGAGAATAATTCTAAAACCCGACAGTGGTCTGGCGAAGAGATTTTAGAGAGGTTGAACAACTTCTATTTCTGTGTGTTGACCAACGATAAAGAAGTGAAGAGACTCAATCCACACCCATCACACGATCTCAGCTATTGGCATCACAAGAGTATTTTCTTTGAACTACCCTACTGGTCCTAGTTGAAACTCTGATACAACCTTGATGTTATGCACATAGCAAAGAATGTGTGTGACAGCGTGATGGAAATAATTTTAGGTATTAAGCTGAAGACCAAAGATACTCCCAACGCGCTCAAAGATCTGGAATCTATGAATTTGCACAGTCACTAGTGGTTGAGGAATAATAGAAGAGGAGTGTACAACAACATGCTAGATACACCTTACACGACGAAGCTGACACAGAGGGATTCTGTATTCAGGTAGTTCAAGACTATTCGTTATCCATCTACTTATGCATCGAATATTATAGGAGCAACTGACGAGGTGCAGCACAAGTTCATTAGTCTAAAGACTCATGACTATCACGTTATGCTGCAACGTCTCATCTCAGTGGTAATTTGACCATATTTACCTCGTAACGTTGTTGAACCAATAGTAGCATTGTGTAGATGGTGGCAGAGGTTATACGCCAGAGAGTTGCATAAGTTAGATGTCCACGAACTTCAGTATGAAATAGTGCACATCATTTGCAAATTAGAGAGAATTTTTTTCCCTGCTTTCTTTGACATCATGATTCACCTCATGATCCACCTACCCCAACAGGTGCTCCTTTCTGGTATGTTCTATTACACTTGGATGTATCCTCAAGAAAGGTACGTAAATTATTTATAACGGTTGTTCATCATTTTTAGATTTTTTTTTTGTGTTTCTACTATTCTTTAAATTATTAATTCTATGATTTTGCAGATAACTCGGACAGTATACAGGATTTGTGAAAAATAAATCTGTCCCAGATGGTTCCATAGCAGAGACATGATTTTAAAGTAAATAAAATTTACTTTTGGCCGACGAAAATGCACTATTTCGTCGTCTAAGGTTTACTTAGACAACGAAAACATGTATTTCTTCGTCTAGGTGAACCCTAACCCTAAACCTAAACTCTAACAGTAATCCCTTTACCCTAAATCCCAAAACCTTATAAGAAAAAATTATACGTCGTCAAATTTTTTGGGTCCTATTTAAAAACTACTTAGGAACCGAAAATTGATTTTTTCGTCGCCTAAGTTGATTAATATATCCTAAAACTGGATCGTCAAATTTTTTTGGTCCTATTTAAAAACTACTTAGGAACCGAAAATTGATTTTTTCGTCGCCTAAGTTGATTAATATATCCTAAAACTGGATCGAAGTCGATCCAGTTGTCTCATCTCTCTCTCTCTCTCTCTCTCTCTCTCTCTCTCTCTCTCTCTCTCTCTCTCTCCCTCCCTCCCTCCCTCTCCCTCCCCCCTCCTCCGCCTCGTACCTTGATCGCCGCCTACCCAACGCCAAATTCTCTCTCTCTCCTTCTCGCTCATCCCCGTCGGATTCTCTCTCTCTCCTCCCCACCGGACTCTCTCTCTCTCCTCTCCGCCGCCTCGTCTCTCCCCCGTCGATCTCGATCCCCCCCTCGGTATCTCGATCTCTCCTCTCCTGTTTATATATATATATATATATATATATGATGAATTAGATTAATATATATGATATATATATATGAATTAGATTAATATATACCAATCAATTAGTATACTATATAAATTATATATATTTGGTATAAAAAATGATTTAATTATATATATAGTAGATTTGGATTAATATATTATATGTGAATTAATATATTAGATGTGAATTAATTTGAGTATATTGTATTTGAAAAATAATGTGAATTAATATATTAGATGTGTACTTATTTGGATTAATTTCAGTATATATATTTGGATATATTAGATGTGAATTAATTTGAGTATATTGTATTTGGATTAATTTAATTGGATTTGAGTATATTGTGATTAATATATTAAATTTGAGTATATTTGGATTAATATATTATATGTGAATTAATTTGGGTATATTGTATTTGGATTAATTTAATTGGATATACGTAATGTATTTTGATTAATTTGGGTATAATGATATATATAATATTAATTGATTAATTTGGGTAAATTTATTCAGACAGGGCCAGATCATCTGCGTCGTCAAACGGTATGAATAAGTCAGACGCGCCTGCAAAAAGGATTCGGGGACTTGGGAAGGGCGCCAAAGGCTAGCGCATAGTGAAGTGGACGTGGACGGGGAAGAAGATCGATTGACCTGCTCCCGTGCGACGATTTCACCTAAGCCCTCCAACTGCACGGCTCAGGAGTCTGACCTCGCGCTCCATCGACTCAATCATAAGGAACAACATTTGTATGGTTGCCCCTTCGTGGAACAAGTTGCTTCGATCTGAAAAGTTGAGGGTGTACTGCGAACTATCAGTTATACTATCTATTATTTTTTTTAAGTAATTACAAAACATAAATGTATTATTTTTATAATTAATTTTAATTTGTTATTTATATTTGTAGACACATTTTGAAATCTCCATCTCAACGGAGATGATGGAGGATATAGAGGAGATGGTTGGCCGTATTTACAAAGACTGGATGTACGACCTCCACAAGTACTACCAGCGACACGGCACCTCGCCTCCGCCTGTGGAGCTCCAGAATGACAAAGAAGATGAGTGACAATGGTTGGTCAGACACTTTCAGTCCGACAAGGATAACGTCTTCATTTTCTTTAATTTATTATTTTAACCATTATTTTATTATTTAATTATCTTTATTGTGTTTGTAACAGACGAGGTCCGATGCCAACAAGACAAATCGGGACAAGAAGGGCAAACACCATATATCTGGCTCGCGAAATTTCATTTACATCGCGAAGGAGCACAAAGATGCGGGTTCGAAGCATTGCTTCTTTGATGCTAGTGTCCAAGCTTATGTGAAGCCCGGGGTCATCAATAAACCGAGTCAACAAGGGGTAAGTAACTCACATTTCTAAAATCAATTAAATTTACTCGTACTTTCAAAGCATATCCAGATTTAGTATAACGCTAATTGCATTTTGAAGAAATTGAATTATGATTAGTGCATGATTTAGTTAGGTTGTACTATTGGAATATGATTTTGAACTTAAATTTGGCTATGCTTTTGTTTAGTTGGTTAAATTATAATTTTTAACTTGAGAAAACCGAATGGGAATCGGTACCCACGGTTTAATTGTATTGTTGTAATTGTTTATTTGAAGTGTAATCATGCCTGCAAGTTTTTTGATTTTCGACAAATTTTAGGAGAAATTATGCCAAATTTTTGTTAGAAATTAATATTATATTTATATATTCTTCACTTGATTAATTTCAGTAGAGGTTGATACAAATGGCTGGGGAGGAATTGGTCGCGACCCGGCTGGCCAACCCGAAGATGACGCCTGAACAGGTGCCTCCCCTATCGATGGAGAGTCAAATCGCTATTGCCGATGCTGTTTACGACCACGACCTAGCAAGGAGGTTCGTGGGTTTGGACGGACGGTGTAGAGAGATTTGTCCGCTTCTTCAACTCGGTGCGATAGGGAGGATACCGAGGCGCTCTGAGCTGACCTTTGATTGACACAAGAGTCGGTCGATCATGCCTGGGAGCATTCGAGGTCGGTGGAGGCGCAGTTTGTCGCTCACAACCGTAAGATGACCACATTTTACGAAGCATGCAGACAAATGAGGTTGCCCGTTCCTGATATTTATGATGAGTGTGGTCCCCCCCCCCCCCCCCGACTCCACTTCTAACCTCAGTGACGATGATCCGAGCGGCGGCAAGAGAATTGACAACATGTCTACCCCGATTTAGTTTCATAGTTTTTCTTCGTTATTTAATTGTTATTTCTTTCGATGTACGTATACTTTTTATATTTTATTAATAGATTTTTATATTTTTTAAATTTATTTTATAATTCAGATAAAAAATATAAATTCAAAAAAACTAAAAAATTCAACGTTGGCGACGGTCTTCGTTTCGTCGTCCAAGTGAATTATTTAGACGACGGATCGTTTGTTGTTTAAGTGTACACTTAGACGACGACCTTTGTCGTCGTGTAGGTGTGACCAATCAGACGACGACCAATTATCATCATCTAAATCAAATCGTCTTCTAAGTGGCAACACTTAGACAACGACTCTAGTTGTTCGTCGCCTAAGATGATTCTTAGACGACGACCACTATCGTCATTTCGAGGAAGATTGGTTCGACGTCTAAGTACTTAGACAACAAACCATCTTGCGTCGCCTAAGTAGTTTCTTAGGCGACGAAACAAAAAAAAATTTCCGCCTAAGTACTTGGGCTACGATTGTTACGCGACGAACTTTAGGCGACGAAATCTTTGTCGCCTAAGTACTTGGCCGACGAAAAATACCACTTAGGCAACGAAAATGCTTCCTCACTTAAGTGTGTTTTTCTGGTAGTGTACCTCAGTTGCATTAACTCAAGCTCAATCTAGTCCTAATCTTACATTCAAAAGCAACGTTCACAGTACCTCAGCTGCACACAATCTCGTCTATACTACTACATCGTACCAGAAGCTGAATTCGAGTCTCAAAGCCTAAATGGTTTCGAAAATGAAGAAACACACACATCTTCTTCACCGATACAATATAATTACTCAAAGCATTCTTCAATGTAAACCATACAAATGAAACATAAAATTCAAATCTTTATCCGACCAACTAAACTCCAGCATTCTCATTGATTCACAACACAAACTGAGACCAAAAATCACATAATCTGAAGAGAGAGAGGAAAAAAAATTAAAATTGTAAAGGTATTACAGTATTTTCTTCTCTGTTTTTGAAAAAAAAATGTCACAGTATCGACATAGACGATGCTATGACGGAAAATAGCTCTAGGCATCACATAAATGTAGTTTTGAGAGTTTGGACACTACATTCTCAAGCTTGTACAATTTTATTGAGAGAGAGAGAGATGACGGTGATGAAGATGTAAAGTCAATGGATAAAGAGAAAAAAAATCCTATGAAACAATTTTTTTATCAAGGGAGTATTTTTTTTTATACTTGAAATAAGTTTTTTTTTTCACTCCTAAAAACTTGACTCCACCAGTGTGTAGCAGGCATACACTTTTCTATCTTCATTGCATTTTTTTCCGGTGGTTCTCTATATGATCTTAACTTTTGACTAACATTATGTAGATCGAAAAGAAAGTTTGGAAAGGTTCTCGTGTGAATCGGTTTATCATGATTCAGTTAAAATCTTGAAAATAAGCAACAATCATCAATGATCAATCATCCATGCATGTAATATAGATGGTGAAATTAAGGCTAGTTCATGGTATACTAAGTTCACCCCAACCCTACCTAGGAGTTTGAATCACACTTTCATTAACCAAATGCAGTATTACAAACTATTAAATGGTCATGCATTATGTTACAATCTACAATTTGAGCATGCATTTCACACACGTGGAAGAGTTTGCTATAGAATGTAAGAATACTGGGAACAAAATATATTACTGCAGTGAGTACAAACTACAATAGTTAGATACACGTTTTAACTCACACGACACACTAACAACGATATGAGGAATGTAACTCTATTATTAAAAACTACTACACTTCTTATTACTTTTGACCACCGTGCAAACTCTCACTACAAGAAAATAGGTCTTAGACGACGGAACAGTATTAGTTCCGTCGTCTAAGTTACACTTAGACCTCGGAGATTTCTCCGAGGTCCAAGTAAAACTTAGACGACGGAGATGTAATTCTCCGTCGTCTAAGTGTTACTTGGACCACGGAGAAATCTCCGAGGTCTAAGTGTAACTTAGACGACGGATGTGAAATTTCTCCGTCGTCTAGGTAAGTACCTGGACCTCGGAGACGTATCCGTCGTCCAGGTTATCACTTGGACGACGGAGAATTACATCTCCGTCGTCTAAGTAACATTTAGACCTCGGAGATTTCTCCGAGGTCCAAGTAACACTTAGACGACGGAGAATTACATCTCCGTCGTCTAAGTTTTACTTGGACCTCGGAGAAATCATCACCTGGACAACGGACCGACACGTCGTCGTGGTGTAAGTTCCACTTAGACGACGTACCGACACCTCCGTCGTCTAAGTGAAGCATTATATATATATATAGGCCATGCCAAACTCTCTTAGCTTCGATCATTCCATTATATTTTCTCCCGTGGGGAATTTTTGAGATCGAAGGAGAAGGAGAAGGCCGGATTAGGCTAGGCCGGGGCTAGAAATTAAAGGATCTCCGGTGTTCGATCACTAGCTAGCTTAATTAACTGCAGATATCGAGAAGGCGAGCAGGTACGTACGTACGTACGTAGGCAGTTAAAATTTGCATGATTAAATATATATATATATATATATATATTTAGGGAAACCGTACGTACGTACATACATGCATGAATGTTAATTAGCTATATATACAGATTAAATTACGTACGTAATTTGATGGATCGATGTAGATCGAGTACGTATAATTAATGGTAAATTAATGGACTAATATATATATATATGTAATAATTATTTAATTATAATATTTTGTAGCAGTATGGACAAGAGTTGGATGAAGTTAAAGAATAGATGTGATGTCCGGTATATGGATGGAATTAGCGAATTTGTGAATTTTGCGATAGAACATGGTCATGGAAAGAAGCGTTTCAGGTGTCCGTGCCAGAAATGTCTTAATTGTCAGTATGCGGAGGTTAATGTTATGGTGCAACACCTGTACGAAAATGGTATGATGTGGAGTTACACTACATGGAGCGAGCATGGTGAAGCAGTAGAGTTCAGCGCAGCAGACTTCAGCTCAGGGTACAGTTACCATGGTGCCTCATCCAGCGGCAGTGGTGCCGGACCCCCAGCTTGCAACCCAACTGCAGATTTGGTCCATGATGCGTTTCCGGGATGTAGTCATGGCGGACACCAACACCAAGACGGAGGTTACAGTACCACCAATGAGCATGATGACACATTCCCCGCAGCTAGCTTGGCCACTGACACCACTGAGATGGAAAAGTACAACCGGATGCTACTTGAAGCGCAGACCCCGGTGTTCCCTGGATGTCGAGAGAATGTGTTGCAATATGTGATGGAGCAAATGAAGATAAAAGTGAAGCACAAAATGTCAGTGAGTGCTTTTGACGAAATTCAGGAGCAAATATGTAAGTTGCTTCCTGATGATCACAATCTTCCTAAATCTCATTATAAGGTTAGAAATATCCTGAGCAGCCTCGGCCTAAAGTACAGGATAATTGACGCATGTCCGAATGATTGTGTGCTATTTTACAAAGAGTATAAAGAGTTGGACTATTGTCCCGTATGTGGCCAGTGCAGATTCCAGTTGAATAGGAAGAGTTCGAAAAAGAGAATTCCTGTGAAAGTTGTTCGATATTTTCCCTTGATTCCCAGATTGCAGCGCCTGTACATGTCTCTACACACAGCAGAGGCGATGCGATGGTACGCAGAAAAGCGAATAGATGACGATGTCCTGCGACACGCCGCAGATGGGGAGGGTTTCAAACATTTTGACAGAGAATTTGGAGACTTTGCTTCAGAGGTTAGAAATGTTAGACTCGGCCTATCTACAGACGGATTCAATCCTTGGGGAAGTAATAGCTCCGCCGTCAGCACTTGGCCAGTTATTCTGATGCCGTACAACTTGCCTCCGTGGATGTGCATGAACAAGGAATTTAATTTACTTACCGTATTAATTCCAGGTCCTAAATCTCCATCGAAGTGCTTAGATGTCTACCTCAGACCTTTGATCGACGAGCTGAAACTGTTGTGGGAAAATGGAGTCCCAACTTATGACAAATTCACTAACACGATGTTCACGATGAGGGCTGCCGTAATGTGGACGATCAGCGATTTTCCAGCGTATGGGATGTTGGCAGCGTGCAGGACAAAAGGATATAATGGATGTCCTATATGTTTGGACGACGTGAACTCTAGTTGGCACGCAGGGAAGGTGTGTTACTTGGGTCACCGTAGATGGCTCCCTCACGACCACCCTTGGCGACAGGATGAAGCTCATTTCGACGGGACGGTAGAGAACAATCCTAAACCCCGTAGTTGGTCGGGCGAAGAGATTTTAGAGAGGTTGAGCTATTTCGACTTTGGTGTGTTGACTAACGACGCGGATGTAAAGAAATGCAATCCAATTCCTCCACATGATCTGAGCTATTGGGATCACAAGAGTATATTCTTTGAACTCCCTTACTGGTCGAAGTTGAAGCTGAGGAACAACTTGGACGCGATGCACATAGAAAAGAATGTGTGCGACAGCGTGGTGGGAACAATTCTCGGTATTAAGTTCAAGACTAAAGATACTCCCAAAGCGCGCAAAGATTTGGAATCAATGAATCTACGTCGTCCCTTGTGGTTGAGGAGGGATAGGAAAGGAGTGTACAACAAGATGCCAGCTGCACCGTACACAGTGAAGCCGACACTTAGACGTTCTGTATTTCACTGGTTTAAGGGCGTTCGTTATCCGGCCACGTATGCAGCTACTATAACTGGAGCAGTGGACGAGGTGCAACACAAGTTTGTTGGTCTAAAGACACATGACTATCACGTTATGCTGCAACGTCTGATTCCAGTGGTAATTCGACCATATTTGCCTCGCGACGTCGTAGAACCAATAGTGGCATTGTGCAGATGGTGGCAGAGGTTATGCGCCAGAGAATTAAAGAAGTCAGATGTCGTGGAATTGCAACAACAAATTGTGCACATCATTTGCAAACTAGAGAGGATTTTTCCGCCTGCTTTCTTCGACATAATGATTCACCTAATGATCCACCTGCCCGAGCAGGTTCTCATTTCTGGTCCGGTCCAGTACACTTGGATGTATCCTCAAGAAAGGTACGTACAACTAATTAATTATACAGGTTTTTCGATTCATAATTTGTTCCACTGGAGATTACTAGCTAGCTATATGCATGTACTTATTTTTATTGTACGTTTGATTAATTTTGTAGACAGCTTGGACAGTATAAGTCATTCGTCAAAAACAGGTCGGCCCCGGATGGCTCCATAGCAGAGACATACCTAATGCATGAGTGCGTTACTTACTGCAACAGGTACCTCAAAGATCCACCACCTCCAACTGCCTCCGATCCCAGTGCCCGCATCAATCTTTCTGTCGTCACCAATGTCGTCCGACCGTTTAGAGGAGTATTAAAGGAAACGTTAACACGGGAAGAACTTATTGAGGCACATTGGGTAGTGTTACGAGACTGTGACGAAGTTGAGCCGTACATGATGTCATACAGGGAGAGGCTTCAAGCGTTATATCCAGACAAGAGTTCGGCGTGGATTGAGAAAATGGTTAAGAAAAAGTTCCCCGATTATTTCTTCCAATGGGTACGTATTTAGTGATTTATATACATATTGAGATCATGCATGTTTAATTTGTAGAAAGTAAACCCTTACATTTTTCCATTTTCGCAGATGATTGATCTGCAAAAATCCGAAAACCACGGGGGGTGGTGGTCTTGGCCAAAGCACTTGCTAGCAGGGAAGCCGATTAAACACTATATTTATCCGGGATGTTTTGTGAACGGTGTGAAGTTCCATTCATTGGCGCGAGATGAAGGAAGAAGAACACAAAACAGTGGGATAGCGGTTGGGAAAGACCCTGATCTATATTACGGAATGATCGTATATGTGGTTCAGCTATGTTACGGGAATGATGTCAACGTTTTCCTATTCAAGTGCAGATGGTTCAAGCGTACAAAGGAAGACCTGGGACTTTTATCAGTCGATACAAACTCAAGCTGGTATGAGGATGAGCCTTTCGCTCTCGCCACCTTAGTTAGGCAGGTGTTCTATCTCGACGATCCGAAAGCTGGTGACGGGTGGAAAATAGTGAACCAGATCTCTCATCGAGGAGTTTGGAATACAGAGACAATTGAAGGGACACCGGCGACGACTGAAGATGCTGCTGAACCAGATAGAGACATTCCTGCCTATCAAGAACCTAATATTTCTGTCATCCGCTCCGACATAATGGACCTGGTTCAAGACGGTGAACGGTTACCCATGCCTGATGGTTGTACAGATCTAACTGAAGAAGAGATTATTGAGGTAGATGAAGAAGACGTGCAGGATGAGGACGATGACGACAACTCTGGTTATTCCTCGGACGATGTTGAGTACGATGAGGAGGATGAGCAATCGGATAACGGTGATGATGATGATGACGATTATGACGAAGAGTACGGTCACACGACGAGGATCATTAATTGGTAAACCCTAATTTATTATTGTAATATATATATGATCGATCGATGCATCGTAAAAAGGTGAAAGATTTCTATTATGTCGAGACTTTAATATTCCTCGTCCAGCTTTGTACGTAGTCCCGGCCCCTCTCTTTGCTTTCAACTTCATCGGTGTATTCTCTGATCTTATTAAAAGTAAGCTGAAGCTGCTCTACATTTCGCTCAAGCAGCCCTTCAAACCCTAAATCCTCGACACTAAATGTAGCATGCATGCGCAGATCGGATCGATCGATCATTTTTTTAATTATATTCTTGAATGAGAATAATTGAACGAACATACAAATGACCGGGGACGACCTAAACCCTAAACCGTACGGCCCTAACCTCTGAATTCAGGGTTTTACACTTGGACGACGGAGACAGTCATTATACGTCGTCTAGGTACACACTTGGACGACGGAGAATGACTGTCTCCGTCGTCCAAGTGACAAACCCTATACCCTAAACCCTAAGGACCCCTAACCCCTGAATTCAGGGTATATTCACCTGGACGACGGATACGACATTCTCCGTCGTTCAAGTACACACCTGGACGACGGATATTAGCGTCTCCGTCGTCCAGGTGTGTACTTGGACGACGGAGAATGTCGTATCCGTCGTCCAGGTGTAAATTTCGTAATTTTTTCTAAGACAACGACCATCTAGACCATCTTCGAATGCATATTCTTTTCGTCAAGACTTTAGAGTAGTATATTCTTGGTGTGTGAGCTTCGACGGTTCGAAAATCGGAGTTGCGAAATGTCCTGTATCCACGTTTCCGGTTTGTGAAATTCTCGGTTTTGCGGTTGACTGTGCCGATGAAACCCTTCCCGAACTTATTATTTCCTGGTCCTTTATAGTAATTATATATTATGTTACGACGAACATATCCAACGGTTGTTTTGTCCAAATTCAATTTCGTTAGTACTCTGCTGCAAATCAGCAACTACAAGTGAACACTAAAGTCTTAAAGATTAGTCGATACTTAACAACTTTCAAAACGTAAAATTATTCGGCGGTTCAAATTTATCTGTTTATATATACGATGCGTTCATCGATATTGTACGACTATTTCACTCGAATGACAGATCGCTAAATTCCTAGCGAATTAATTTAAATATTTTTTTTTGCATAATTTGAACCTAGACGACGGATACGGTCATTTTCCGTCGTCCAAGTGAACACTTGGACGACGGAAAACGACATATCCGTCGTCCAAGTCAATATTTACATGGCGGTTCGATTTGCCGCCTCAATTTTTGGCGCCGCTTGAAATTCCACTTAGACGACGGAAAACACTGTTTCCGTCGTCTAAGTCAACATTTATGGCGGTGAAACGGCCCGCCCATTTATTTGGCGCCGGTTCGAAAAAATTTGACTCTTCACTTAGACGACGGAAAACACTGTTTCCGTCGTCTAAGTGCACTTAGACGACGGAGAATAGTGCTTCGTCGTCTAAGTGAAACTCTATATAAGGAGGAGCACCCCCCCTCATTTTCTCATCATTCCATCTCCTCCTCTATACTCTCCTCTCCTCTCTCTCTCACTCCGGCGATCCTCCTCCGGCGACGCTCCGACGACCAACTTTCCGGCGTGGTTCCCCCTCTCCGACGACTCGATCAACTCCCCGATATTCCCGAAAACTCCGATTCGGTACATTTCTATTTTTCCCTTATTAAAATAATTTTCATTTAATTAATTAATAAAATTCTAAATTTAATTAATTAGTAGAATTTAATTTATTACTTAGTTTTAAATATTTAATAAATGATTAATTTATTGTAAATTTATTGTTATTAATTATATTTAGATTAATTATTGTTATTAATTAAATAAATGATTACATATTGTTATTAATTAATTAAATGGTAAATTATTGTTATATATTAATAATAATTAAATGAATAATTGTAATTACTTGATAATTTATGAAATGTTTAAATATTATTGTAATTATTTATTAATTAGTTGCATAATTAAATAAATATGAGATTAAATTAATTAGTAGTACGTGTTCGATTTAAATTTAGTACATAGGCTTGGTGTAATTAAGTCGCACTCTTTGGAATAGATGGCGCCTCTTTTCCTTGCTTATCTCCTTAACCCCTCGTGATGTGTGGATTTCATCACCGCACACCATAACCTAAGTGAAGTTATGGACACGAGGTTGAGGGCGGAGTTTGCAAAGGACTTGAGGGAGTGTAAATTTTCGAAAAATTGGCCGAATGTCGGACATGGTGTCTAGAAACGGGTTATGACTGGTGACAGGATTTGGACTAAGAAAGACTTTTGTCGAAATTAGTCCTGCCTCTCGCGTTATCTCTATCCCTAACTGGCCATGTTTTTCGATTTAACCAAGGCTGATTAATTGAAAATTTACACTTTATCGCGCGGGTCGCACGTCCATTGAACGACCGAAAATGCCAAGCTAGTGTACTCTATTTAAATCTTAAACGTACTTAATTAATTAGCGTAAATTTTTAAGTTGTAATTATTATGGTAAGTAGGTACGCGTATTTTAACACCGTACTCTTAGGTTTAAATGGGTCCGCCAAAGACCACATCCGGCAAGAAGAAAGCCCAACAGGAGTCAGAAGATGAGATGCTCCAAATGTTGGCGGCCCAAGTCGGTTGGGTTCAACCGCAGGACGACGCCCTCAATCCGGGGCCTTCTGGGGAAATTCCCTCTGCCCCATTTCTCTCAAGCGGTGATGACGTCGACCCCTTTTCAACTCCGACGCCCGGTACCGCTTCAACGGGAAGTACTCAGGCGTCTTCGACGGCCGATTCTATCATGTACAGCGCCCGCCGTAAGCAAAGGAGGGCCCCCACTGACCCCCAACCGAAAAAGACTCGGGGTCTCGTTAAAGGTGGAAAGGCGGAGAAAATTTGCAAGGCGACCGGGAGCAAGATCGCCTTGCCCTACGACGAATTCACCGGTGGCCCTCCCACACCTCAGCTAGCAAGTCTCTCGGCTCATAGCATTGGGTCGATTGTTCGTAACCGGGTTCGTATCACTGCCCCTACTTGGAGGGAGGTGCCGGATTCGGAGAAGGCGAAAGTCTTTAAGGATCTTTCGGTACGTAATACGTACAATTTTAGTTATTATATACTATTTTTAATATTAGTTATATATAATTTTATAATATATACGATTATAATTTCCAATTTATTTCTGATAGGAACAATTTGCGGTGGATCCGGATCCGGCGATGTTGAGGCATATCAACCAAACCGCCAACAACATCTTCAAAGATTGGAAGTACAGGCTCCATCAGTACTTCCGAACTAACGGTCCCGTGCCTCCCCCCGAAGAGCTGCGTGGGGATAGAGAAGATGAGTGGGAGTGGTTGTGTAACCACTTTGCCGATGAGCAATTTCAGGTGTTAATTTACTTTTTTTATTTCAATTAAGATAATTGAATACTCTAAATTTTAGTTACTTATAAATTTTTTAATGATTTCATTATGTTGTCTAACAGAAATTCTCCGGTGTCAACAAAGCCAACCGGGGGAAGAAGGACAAGCACCATACTTCCGGCGCCAAGCAACTCATTCAAATTGCCAAGGAGCACAGGGATAAGGGCTCCAAACACCCTTATCTCGATGCAAGCGTAAGCGCGTACGTGACGTCTGGGCTCGATAATGAAGCGAGTCAACGCGGCGTAAGTCATATATATATATATATGTGTGTGCGCTAATAATTATAGTAATTATTATTTAAATATTATTTCATTATAATAAATTTATTATTCTTTTGTAGGCAAGAGTGATAGAGCGTGCGCAGGAAGAATTGGCTAACACTCAGCTTGCGTTCCCAGATGTGCCGCTAGAAGACCTGCCTCCTCTATCTGTGGAGAGCCAAATAGCAATTGCGGATGAGGTCTACGGTCGTAGAGCTGGCAAGGAGGTTAGGCACTTCGGGCCTAAGGTGGTTCGAGATTTGTCGACCTCTGAGTCATCATCTACGGGAGGTTCGGGGCGGCGGAGAAGTTCTCAAGCTGCGGCAGCCTATGAAGAGGCTCGAATCGCACGGGAGGAGAATATTGCCATGCGCCAAAGAATGGACCAGCAAGACGAGCGAATAGCCCAACTCATCGCTCTTATGCAACAAGCTCAAAGACAATGTCAACCTCCTCCGAACCCATTCCCCGACGACGACGACCCGGCTGGAGGCGGAGGACGAGGCGGCGCATCTGCTCCTCCAGTGTTTTAGCTAGCTAGTAGTTTATTATTTCGTTTCTTAATTTCCGCATTACGAACAATATTTTCATTTTTAATTATGGGTTTTTTCGATTATGTATGTACAAATTAATTAATTTAATTATTTTATTAATTTAGTGTATTTAATTAATTTTTTTTCAATTAATAATAATAATATTTTTGAATTTAATTTTTTTTAAAAAATTAATTGTTCACTTAGACGACGGAGAAGCTAACAATCTCCGTCGTCTAAGTGTCTACCTGGGCCACGGAGAAGCTAACAATCTCCGTGGCCCAGGTGGTGACTTAGACGACGGAGAATTTAATCTCCGTCGTCTAAGTCACCACCTGGGCCACGGAGAAGCTAACAATCTCCGTGGCCCAGGTCGTAACCTAGACGACGGGGATTAAATTATCCGTCGTCTAAGTCACCACCTGGGCCACGGAGATTGTTAGCTTCTCCGTGGCCCAGGTGGTGACTTAGACGACGGAGATTAAATTCTCCGTCGTCTAAGTCACCACCTGGGCCACGGACGTTCTCCGTGGTCCAAGTGAACTTGGACGACGGAGATTAAATTCTCCGTCGTCTAAGTACTTAGACGACAGCACTTGGAGCACGTACCTTGGACGACGGATTTTCCGTCGTCCAAGTACTTAGACGACGGAGACTGTCACTTAGACGACGGAAAATCTCCGTCGTCTAAGTCACTTTTTCTTGTAGTGTCTTTTATTGGGTTGCAAATGTTTGATGAAGTATCGAGAATACAATTATGTCACTAGCATGAAATATGAAAAGCTAAAGTTATAAGACCATCTCAAACTATGAAGTCTTAAAATGAGACTTTTCTCAACTTTGAGCTTCAAATGGTAGGAAAAATTAGCCTTATACCTCATAAATCCTGACTCATATCTTAAATGAGGTCTTATTTTCAGACTCAATTTAAGTATGAAACTCAAATTTTAGGATGGACCAGGCAAGACAAAAGAAATGTAAGAGATGATTTTTTTTTATGAGATATGACCGTATGAGTCTTTGTTATTGAAGATGGGGAGGACTCATATGAATAATAATTTTACGAGTCCTCCCATAATTAGAGAGGTTCTGAGGCTCTTAATAACTCACAACACTAAACAAGATATTATGCTTCCTTTAGTTGCCAACAACCTTTCTTAAAACCAATCTCATTCAACTTCTTCATTCTCGGCATTTTTGTGAGTTTCAAGAAAACATATGCTTTGAGTGGCTTTATAGGATATTGGCATATGATCCTTGGAACTACATATTTGAATTCAACTATCTTTGACCAAGTCAAGAAGGAAATGAAACTTTACATGAAGATATACTTGCTCCTTCCATTTGAAAATAAATAAATAAAAAATCAGACTTTTGATATAAATCAATTTTATGGTGATTTGAACCCCTGACTCCCTCTTTAGAAGTAATATCGGTGGCCACTAGACTAAAAATAGTGGTTTGATGCTTGTTTTTCCATGAAACACTAAGTTCTTTGACAATGCAATTGTTACGTTGTCACATTAAATCTTGGTAAGAAACTTTTGTTTTTGTTGTAAGAAGCTCAACATTTTTCGCAACCAAACTGTTTAAGTAGCGCAACTAGTTACTTCTGCATAAAAAGAGAAATAATTTGCTTTTTCTTTGAAGATCATGAGCCTAAACCCATTTGAAATGCACCACAACTTGATGTATTCTTTGACTCCTGCAAATCATCATTCTGATCAATATCTGCATAATCAACAAGTTCAAGTAATTAAGATTCCATCACCTTCACCTTAAGTGCCTTTTTTACGGCCAATATGTAAGATTTCAATGGTAATTCCATGAATTTCCTAATAAGACAAAAACTAAAAGTAATGTTTGCAGGTGCTACAAAAATATTATGTGCACTTCCCAACATTGAAAATATTATGTGCCACCAAAATGACTCAAATTATTTTATAAAGAGAACATCTTCAGTATACTAAGTGCATTTATACCAAATTATGTGCAAGTCACATGTGCTAACAAATATTTAACACCTTTTGGTTAAGAGAGGTGAAATTGGTACTCTATTTTGTACAAGCCACACCTTTAGTCTTTAATTTTTCACCCAAAAATGTATTCAAAATACACACAAAAATTAACAAATGGGGTATGGTTTATAAAAAATGAGGTGTTAATTTCACCCCCTTGATTAATAAATTTGACTCAAAAATTTAACTACAATAAAAATACTTTTTATTTTTTTACTTCTCTCTCCACTATAACCAATACAGTCGACGACCGCCGCCGTTCACAACGACCTCTCAACGCCATTTCTTGGCAAGACTCGCCGCACGAGACTCTCACCAAGCTCGCTCTCCTTGACTCCTTGGCCATGAATTAAACCCTTCCTCACCCTCCTCGTGCGAACTCCGATCCTTGCCGGCAGAGCTACATCGGCCTCAGCTACGTATCCGGCTCGCTTGAGCTCTGACGCTTAGAATACTTCATTAAGAGTTTAAGAGTTGAGACTAATTTTTTTTCATCATTTGAGTTCCATAGTCTGACATCAAAACAATTAATTTGACAACTTCAATTATAGATTAGGAACTTCGGTGGAAATTGAATAAAAAAGATATGAATATGCACAATGACCCTAGTTAACCTCATTCCAATCAATAACTCTCTATGTAAACAAAAAATATAGTGGAGAAATTGCCGAGTTAGTGATGCAAACCTCGTTACTCCAATTATGTGTGATTGTAGTACAAGTATACAACAACTGTTATCACATGCATTATGGCCCTCATCACCTTTCTATAGAGTAGACATTAGATAGACAACATATAAATTATGAAGTTTATCATTACTTTTATAGGAAGGATCTTGACTAGCCAAACTCAACGATTATTCCTCCTAGACTTGGAACAATATCCGACAAGTGAATTGAGTGAAAAATCTTAATATCCCCTATGTACATTTAGCCATCACCTTAGTCATCTTAGTCATGATCACAACTCATCCAACAAGTTTTTCATTTTTTTTTTGCAAAGTAAAAAAAAAATCAGATAATACAAAAAAGAAAATGATTTTAGGCCCATTGAGGCCAATGATGTAGAAGCCCCAAACCTACATGGCATGACACATCATTATTAAGTTTTAACATATTATTTAATAAATCCCATATTATATTATCAAAAAATCAGTCTTACTCATCATACAATATTTATTGGCTTTTATTTGATTTCCTTTCTAATTTGTTAAAACATAAATTGAGATTAATGAAGCATTATAAACTGGGGAGAAAAAATTTTAGAGAGAAAAGAGAACGCAAAGAGATGAGGAGGAGAACGTGTAGAGTATTATATTATCCATCTCAATAGGCCTCTATATATAGAGGTATGGTTTACATGATAGGTATATATACAACTATTGAGTATTTGCATAAACATCCACATAAATATAATATTTATAACACTCCCCCTTGGTTGTCTACCAATGAATAATATGATATTGGACGCGCCTACTGTTGCCTCGTTAAAAACTTTGCCAAGTAACAAAAATTCAGTGGGAGAAAAATAACCCTAGTCGAAGGAAAAGAGTACAACGCGCTTATGTTCGAGGTAGCATACTTCAAGATACTTCCCCTAATGAGAATCCCCCCTGATCATTGCAAGCTTAGCATACCATGCATATGGGGGCTCATCGTCAACTTTGAATCCTGCAAAATAAACAAGTTAAAAGTAGTACAATAAAACAACAAATATTTTTTCATTAGAAACTTACTATAAGTGTTGCGGTAATATGAAATCTTTAAAACATTAGTTAAATGCAGAAAATGTAAAAGAATAAGAAACTAGTAATATCGAAGTTTGATATGACGTATCTAGCTATAAGTATCAATATCTATATGTATTGATAGATTCATATAGGCTCTTCAGGAGCTCTAATGAATTCATAACTTCGCAAAAAGTTAGAATCTGTTGTAACATTATGATCATAATTTGAAATAGACTTCATAGTCTAGTTATACTACTCACTGAGGCATTTTAATCAATTATTCTTGACTATAAATGAGTATGTTTGAGGTTTAGACTGTGTTTCCATGAATGATCTTCAAGCTTTTTTAATTATTCATAGAACTACTTTCAGGCAATATGAATCCTTTAGGAATTGTAAATTAGCATTTTCTTATGATGACACAAAATTTGAGACTTTCTTATGTGCATTATAACTGCACAATATACCCTCACAACCAGCCATATGTCTCTCGTCAATATCGACACGGTACTTATAGAAAAGTTGTCACTTTAGGGAATAGCATTGATAATCTCATATCTCTACCAATGAGAGTGTGTCGTATTATTAAGGTCCAAGAATCCATCACGTTTCGCTTAGTATATGAATTTCCTCTTTTCAATTTGGCCAGTAACAATATTTGTCGACATTTAAAGTGAAACGTGATTTGTACACAGCTCTTGATGATCTTTTGCTAGCTAGCATAAGTAATATCCATGATCATCAATGATCCCACACATTTGTATTTGCATGCATTAGCTTTAACAAGCTCATTATTATTGGATATCCGTGCCACACTCTACAACAATCATCTCTATAGAGCAATTCATTTCAGAATGTGGATCGTTTACTTAATGTCTACTCAAGGCGTGATAGGGAAGGTAAAATCTCCATTTTAGGAGAATATAGTTTGGACCAAGTGAAAATATTCCACAATTTCATTGTTGTTCCTTTAGTCTATTCTCCCCATGACGGTGGGAAGACTATCTGATTTACCATTCGCAAATAACATGCGTGTAAGGATATCATGTTCCTTATAATCGTTGGTGGGTGGCGAACTCAAACCAAATATGTGGTCAAAGTAACTTTCACCTTCAATTTGCTCATAGTTAATCAAGATTTTTCTCTAAATCAAATAAAAATACATGGTGGATAATATACACATCAATTTAAAGTGACAAGTCGCAAAAAATATGCGTAAATAATGGTATAAAAATAAACCGCTTGTTAGCGAGCATTATGATTTGTACTCTTACAATGACATCATTGAAGATTTTGATAATCTTACAGATTGGATATAGAAAAAGATACACCCATTTGGCCAAAAGTATGTTACATAGGTAACATGATACAAGCTCTTCCGGAGCTATCAATAAAAATCTATCCCTTTTGGGATACGAGTTACATTAGCTTTTATAAGCATCATAGTCAAAGATCAATAATAATCTTTGAACATCAAAAGCCTTAATCTCTTGTTTTTATAGCTGTGTACCCAAACTTCAAGTTTGGTGCGTACATATAGGCTTTACAAATAGATTCAATCTATTATGGACTCTAAGCCATATAAGCATTCCGAACTTTAGGCTAAAATGCACTCGAGTTTCAAGTTTAATGTTTAGGACTTCCGGTCCATATGAACAAAATAATCATAATGAAAATAAATAAATAAATTCATGTAATGCAAGAAAAGAAACTGAATAAAATTAAGCATTAGAAATAAACATAGGGACTTCTCGTCCTTTTATTGAAGAAAATAGACAGAGCGTTTGGTCCGCTTAATCCTCAAATATATGATAATTTATTATCCTCAAACGAATAGTTAGAAAACTTCAGGTTTCGACTAATAAATTACATATTCGATAAAGAGGAATCCCAAATAATATTAAGGAACTTCAAGTCCTTGTCAGATTGAGAAACATATGTTTCATATCGAATTGCAAAAATGTAAAGGATTTTCTGGTCCTTGTAATAGAATTAATTATGAGAACTTCATGTCTCAATCTTTGGGTATTGTATAATTCGAATCTTCAAGTTCGACTTTATTATAAGAAAATAGGTTATGAAAATTGGTATTGGAAACTTCATATTTACAATAATTTTACACTCGAAACTTCAGGTCCTCCCTCGCATATAACATAGATCTTTAGGACTATATTTTTATTGCAAAGTGTTACATCCCTTTTAGAGGAAGATGTGATGAACCTATAATGATTATAAAAATAATGGTGGATGACCATTACATTGGTTACAAAAACGTTATGTCAGTTACGTACTCCACATAATATACAATGATAGCTGGAGTTACAACCATCACATTAGTGGTGAACTAACTATGACTTATATCACTACTAATTGTTGCAGAACCTTGAATTTCCTCAGGTCTAGATTGTTTCAATGTTAATTAGGAACTTCAAATCCCTAAATCCTCCATAAGCTTCACAATTCTACCAATGATTTGATCCGTCTATTTTATAGTAAAGCAAAAAAATCTAACTCATTATCTTATGATATACCATATGTATTATCACAGTTGATGACCTACATATTTGAACAAGAATATTAACAAATTCATTATATGCAACTTAAGCATATGGATGAAATCGATCGAGGAATCATTTGTTTTTAAAACTTCAAGTTTAAGATCTCAAAATTAGAACTTCGGGTTCTAATATAGTTGGTAATATGAACTTCTGATTCAAATACTTATTATACTCAAAATTACTTATTTAAGGTTCAAGGTGCATCTTACCATCAATGACCCATGACATGTCGAGGGTGACAAAATCCAATTTTGTCAAGTTTTCCATCTTTTCTTGTAAAAAAGAGAGAAAATATGAAGATCCCAATATCAAAATTTCAGGTTTGAATATAGTGAACAATGGATCACATGCACAAAACTTCAGGTTTATGCCATGTTATTAGAACTTCAGGTCTAATATCAGTTTGAATTTCAGGTTCATAATCTCGAAACTTTAGGCTCGAGTATTATTAGTGAAACTTCAGGCTCATTAATATAAACAATTGAAAACAAAAATATGTAAATTACAAGTAGATTAGATTACTCATAGATCATGAGTGGAAGTAAAACAAAAATTTCTCCTCATCGCCTAAAACAAACAAACTCATAGATCAGAGTATTTGTCAAAACAAAGATCGATGTTGCACTAAAAACTCTTTGATCATCATCGAGTTAAAAAATAGAGAGAAAACGTGTTGATAACGTGTTATAAATTGGGGAGAAAAATATTTAGAGAGAAAAGAGAACGCAAAGAGATGGGAAGGACAAAGTGTATATTATATTATTCATCTCAATAAGCCTCAATATATAGAGGAATGGTTTACATGATAGGTACACAACTATTAAGTATTTGCATAGACATCCACATATATATAATATTTATAACAAATATCTTAATTTGGATTCGATCTTGTAAAAATTGTTGCTACAATATGTTGTATGTGATTTTGTTCAAAATCTGGGAATACTAGAGTTGACATAGATATGGCTTCGATCAGTTTTCAAAAAGAAAATGTATATAGTTTCATATCAATTACCAACCCCCCGCCGCCAAAAAAAAATACTTCATATCAATTGCTTTATTGTTGAATTTTTGACATGCTCCTTATTGTTCTCGTGCTTAGTTTCTTGATTTCTTGATTGTTTTTCTTGCTTAGTTTTTGGATTCTTTTATTTTATTTTCTCCATTTAGCATTATATTGAATCCATGCAAGATAAATATGCTTGAACAATTAAACATATAAATTAGTATAGATGGTTACTTTAGAAGCTATCTTCATGGTCCAAGAAGGGAAGGAGAGATGCCCAAAAAGAAACATCAATTGAAGTAAGAAGATAAAGAATAAAATGCTATAGAAGAGAGTAGAATGAAGATGTAAATAAATAAATATATAATTCAATGTAAATACATCATGATGTGGAATTATTGATGTGTCAAGTCATGTAGGATTGAGGCCTCCTATCATTCCTCTCCCTATACAAAAAAGTCTAGAACCTTGGACCTGAACAAAAAAAAACAACACACATCTAATTTGATGTAACTGCAACTGTCATGAAAGCTGCTACTACATGGAAGAACTATTTGGAGCACAATCCCAACACTCAAAAAATAAGTAGAACCCCTCCTATCATCAGATGGAAGCCTCCTTTAGACAATATCTACAAAATCACCTTTGATGGGTCTGTGAGGAGTTCAAATCATCCTAGCGTTGCCGCTGTCGATGGTTTCCTTATAAGGGATAACAATGGTTGTATTAAAGCTGTTAGTGCTAAGGGTTTTGGCAACACTGTAGTTCCAATTGTCAAAGCCTTAGCCTTGAGAGATAGTTTACAAAGCACTAGAAGTGCGAGTTTTCAAGAGCTTTCTGTTGAGGGTGACTCTCTTATCATAATTAATTACATTAGTGGAAAGTGTGAGACCCCATGGAGGTTCTGTACCACAATTGCAGACATCAAACAGCTAGCTAAATCCTTCTCTTCGATCACTTTCTATCATGTCTACAAAGAGGCTAATTTTGTGGCCGATAGACTTGTAAATAATGATCATGCTTGCTTAAAGCCAAGGAGTTGAGAATGATCTCTCCCGCCTGTAGTTTCTAGGATGCATGCTTTTGACTTAGTTTGAAATGGATGTCTTAAAGGCATCTCTTTATTGTAACTTTTTTCTAGTTAGAAAACGAACACACACACACACACCTAGCCTCCAACTAGGTAGGCTCAAACTCGACAACCATAAGACCAAACATGGGGGATATTTCAGGAAGAAAACCAGCAGCTCGGCACCCCCAGAACCCGAAAGAAAACTAGCAAACCCAAAAGATTGATGATCTGTCATAAAGTTCTTGGATGATGAGAACCAAAAGCTCAATCAAAAAAATCTCATCTGCAATCTTAATAAACTGAAGAAGCTCATAAACTCACCGAAATCGTCGTCACCACCATCAAGAACATATAAACTAACCTAACTTCATACAGGATTCGGCTCCTTTGAAGTGTATTTTATATAAAGTGTGTCTAATCTCATTATTTCATGTAATCTAACGGTCTAAACTTTTCCACTGCATTAAAACCAAAATCAGCCTAACTAGGATTAACTGTGAGGTTAACTTCTGTTAATTCTGCAACCCATGACGTTAGAAACAGAAAAGAAAAGAAAACGGCAATCATATTACACGCGAGATCCAAGAAGAAAGAAAACATGAAGAAACCCTAATTCAAAGGTTAGAAGCAATTTCTTAAGCAACAAGAGACCACTGTTAACATTTTTCTAACTTCTGTACACAAATTGGCTGAGAGATGGTTGTTCCTACAATTGCTCTTTCATGAATGTAATAGGACACAACCATATCTTCTACTCTATGACAATGACACCATGAAATCCAGATACATACAGCAAAACAGATCGATTTAGCTTATGTTTCGCATGGCTGTAAGATTTGGCCTATATGATCGATGCTTTGAATTTCTCGGTTATTTTCTACAGATCGAGGGTGTTAACATAAAAACCATCTTGCATCCTGCAATTTTCAAAGCACAACATGAGAATAACCAAAATCTGAGTGCAACCAAGACAAAGAAGTAATATATCGAACTTCCTTCATGCAAAAATTGATGTATGAGGTGTATTGTTTGAAAAGATTTATCAATTGCTATTGATTCGATCTCCTTGCCAATATTGTGTCTTGCAGTCGATAAGAATGACATTCAATTTGGCTTCGTACAATTGCAGACTGAATCTTGCGTCTTGCGATTTTGTCTTTTCTGATTTTTTATTTTTGTTTTCTTTGATCGAAATGAGGTTAAACTATTAACAGGAGTTAACGTCAATTATGCTGAAATTCTCAAATTTGATATTTTAATGTAGTGGCAAAGTTTAGACCCTTAGATTACACAAAAGAATGAGATTAGACACACTTTATGTAAAATACACTTCAGATGAGCCGAATCTCTTGATTCAAAAAATGATCGCTAGGCTAGGCATTAGCAAAAGCTAGAGTTTTTGTGGAACACCCGCTTGTTAGATTGAGTCAAACCGTTGAAATCAAAGTTCAAAGGAGCGGCAAATGGTTTAGTGGTTGGAGAAGAGGCGTGGAATGCTGAGTCTTAGAGCATCCGCACCGGCAACGATTTGCTCGAGCACGAGGTGGGGGTCGGCCGGTACGGTTTTGGGCGAGCAAATGGAGAAGTAGCTCGCAGCGGGGTGGGAGAATATCGATTTTCTCGAGCAAATCGGTACTCGATCAAATGCTTGAGCTTAATTTGCTCGGCCGGTTGCTTCGCTGCCTAGCGGATCCCAAAGCAAGTGAGTGACGTCAGGCTGGCCTCTTTTTTTTTTCAATTTAGTAAAAGTAATTTTTAACCCATTTACCGGTTCAATCGGAGCATGCCACTTGGCACCGGTTCCAAAATTACTTTCATTAACGGGCCTTTAATCTAGCTAGGCCCTTCATTTTGATGGCTAAAAATCCAATCCGATGGCCAGAATTCATAGAAAATGGTCATTTTTCAAAATTAACGGGCATGATGAAATTATTTGCCAAAAAATCCCCAAAAATTGCAAAAAAATCATCCAAAATTGCATAAAACTCCCTATTTTTTCTCCTATAAATACTACTTCATTTCATTCACAACTCACACCAATTTGTGCACAACAAATTTCACATCCCCTTCCATCTATCCTCTCATTTCCTTTAGCGATTTTTTTCAAAAAAAAATGGGCTCCCATTGGCTTCCTTCCGAAGATTTATAAATGTGCATATCTTTTGTGCAGCATAGCGTTGATGAACACGACAGCAACAAACAAAAGAGGGACAAATTATGAGCGACAATTCATGCTGATTATGTGGCAAATTGGAAGTCAACACAAGGTGAAAATACTCTGAATGTTCCGAGGACCCGAATCTCGCTCTTGTCTCACTACAATAAATTCAAGCTACTCTTGTAAAAATGGGGCGAATGTTTGTACGTGGCACGACAACGTATAGCTAGTGGCACTTCGCTAATGGATGAAGTAAGTTTATATTGTTGTAGCATAAATTATATGAATTATATGAATTAAATTATATAATTTATATATTTCATTCGTTTAAATATGTAGCATAGTGAAATAGCTAATATAAATTTTTTATTAGCTCAAGCAAGCTCAATCATGTTACTATCAGGAAAAGAAGAAAGTGTTTACACACTTTGAGTGTTGGGAAGTGGTTAAAGATCATCCATCTTTCCTTGAGGTGCTACCAACTACTCCATCTCCATATGCAAGTAGTTACCAACCTACTCTTTCCGCCGCCGAATCATCTCCACCAATCAATTTGGATGACGAAGAAGTGAATGAGACACATCAAAGCTACGTGGCCGCTCCCTCGAGTCCGCCTAGACTAATGGGCGGCAAAGGAAGCGAGGCGACAAAAGAAACAAGGTAAGACTCCTATTGAGCAACGAGTTGAGGTTTTGCATTCCATTTCAAGTGACCAAGCATCGTGGCAATCCAAGATGATAGCGCATAATGAAAGTGAGCTTAATTATTACGCGGAGTACATAAAAATTCAAAAGTGGAATGAAGTAAGGGCACACTAAGAGTTATGATTGAAGAAATAATAGGAGGAAACAAGGATCATGACAATGAATTTGGAGGCAATGACCCCAATCTCGAAAAGGTATTTTACTAAGAGGAAACTAGCCATCCTTAATGAAGAAGAACCTAGTCAAGATCAACCTACCGATGAAACATATTCGGATTGTTATCACCAAGTCGCGTGCTCTTTCCATTGTAGTTATAGTATTGTACTAAGAATAAATCTAGGCTTGGCTCGTCATTTTATGTAATTTAAATTTTAGGAAAATAAAAATACAGTTTATTTATTAAGATGAAATTGAAATACACGTTAAATTAAAACACATACGAAAATTAAACTGAAATTAAACACAAGATTAATGAAAACACATAATAAATTAAACACACATATTTAGGATAATATTTATAGTATCTCGCCAGTTTCCAACCTCCAATTGTGCTTCACCAATTCCTTCTGGAGCACTCTATGGATATAACCGGATTCGAGATCGGCAACACGATCATGAAACCGTTGTATATTGGCTCTATCTCTACTAATTGGCTCAAAAGGAATTCGATTCTCTTGTGCATCCACCAGCCCATCATAAACTTGGAAAGCCCTCGATGAGTTTTGCACGTGACCTTCTTCCTCATCCTCATCCTCCACATACTCATCATCAACAATCATGTTATGCAATATGATGCAAGCTAACATGATGGTAGTTATTACCGATTTTTGGTGCAATGTACAACTATGACGAATAATTATCCATCGAGATTGCAAGATGTCAAAGGCCATCTCCACATCTTTCTGGTATGTCTCTTGTTTGTTTGCGAAGATTTTATCTTGCGGCGTCTGGGGATTGGAAATTGTTTTGACGAATGTAGTGTACCTCGGATATATTCCGTTAGCCAAATAATAAGCGTAGTTGTACCTCTCTCCATGAACTTCGTAGTCGGCAGTTGGGCCTCTTCCTGCAAGGATATCTGAGAACACACTCGATAGGTGGAGCACGTTAATGTCTTTTTGGCTCCAGGACACCCGAAAAAACTGTGCCATATCCACATATTATATGAGGCTACCGCCTCCAGGATAATAGTTAGGCGACCCTTTCGACCCGAGTATGCCACTTGATAGGCGGTTGGGGCAGTTCTTCCACTCTCAATGCATGTAGTCGATGCTTCCAATCAAAACTGGAAAGCCTCGGCGTTGGCCTTTAGCTAGGAGTCGCGTGAGGTCTGCCGGTGTTGGATTGCGGAGGTATTTTGGACCATAGATTTGATACGTACACTTGGCTGCAAAAATCCTTCATACATTCCAGGGTGGCCGATTCCCTCATTCTTGTAATTTCAGTGCACTGATCCACGGCTGCCCCGTACGCTAACGTTTGCAGAGCACGGGCAACTTTTGTTTGGGAAGAAGCCCTAGCAATCCAGTGGCGTCTGATCTTTGATGCTAAGATTGGTCGTGGTTGCAGAGATCCATCATGATACTGTTGAATCGGTTTCTGCTCATCCTATACCGCCGGTGAAATTCTGCCGCCTCGAAGTTGAGACATTCGATGAAGTAATCATCCATGAGATTGCGTCCCCTAGATAGTCTCTGTTGTAGATGATTCAGTTTTTACCGCGATATGAACCGCTTGGTCGTGGTAGTTCATCGTCGTCTTGTGCTTCTGCCATGACCACCTGATTGATGAATGATTACTACATATCATCATCCTCTTCTTGTTGACGTTGTCTCCGCCTAAAAAAATTGTGGAAGCTGAAAGGATCCATCAGAGTGATGAATAAGGAAATATTGCTAAGTATTTAGTGGGATGAGTTATCTGCTCGGATTCTTGTAGATGGTGTAAGTATAGAATGAGTGATAGATGAACATTTTATAGCCAATTGTAGATAATCCAATCGTTGAAGATGAAAACACATGTCGCATCGTCATTGGATGAAAATCAAACCGAAAATCTGGTTCAATTATTTTGTTGACGACGTTATCTTGCAGTGACATGTGTCGCATCGTAATTAGTCAAAAATCTTACCAGAAATCTGGTTCCATTATTTTGTCGACGATGCTATCTCGTAGCGACACATGTCGTATCGGCATTGGTCGAAAATCTCACCGAAAATGAAGTCCAATTATTTTACCGACAATGACACGTGGCGGTGACACATGTCAATTTTTAATTAGTCAGAAATCTTTTCAAAAATCTTGTATAATTACTACCAATAAAGACACGTGTTAAATTATTATTGATGGTAAATCTATTCGGTAAATAATTTTTAAACATTTCACAACATGACAAAATCGATTTGCTTGAAGCAAATAGTGCATGAGTGTGTGCAAAACTTGATTTGCTTGAGCAAATCTTGAATGTATTTTGTTTTTGCTCTGCTCATGGGTGCAGATGCTCTTAACTTAGCCCGATTCGGACCCTGTATGGAATGACAGGAAAATTCCAAGCAAACATTTCTTTTAAAGTGGGCGATTCGAACACAAGATCTAAGGCCTACTTCCTAGATACCACTTGGCTAACTCACTTCCGATCTAAAGGGATTAAGTAACATTAAAAGAAATTTAAATTACCTCATTTTATTCCAAAGTCCTATATTTCCTGAACTGGCATATCTAGATTGTGGAACTCTGTCAGCTTAGTCGCTATAGTAACATATATTTCAGGACGGCCGAGGTCAGCTACAAATAGTGCATGAAAATTAGAAGAGAAAAAAAGGCCAAAATTATGTGAATTAATAATTATTGAATTTTCACTCATATTTTGTCATGTAATTTTTTAGAAGGTCGATCAAATCCATTAAAAAAATGTGACAGTAATACATAACTATACTGAATTACCCTACCCGACAAAGAAAAGTTTTAATGTATCACCATAGTAGAATGCAATGTGAAGCATTTTGGGAAATTCTAACATGTTTTAACACATGACATGCATGTACTTATAAATTGGTACTCAAAATTATAAAATGATTATTTCAACTTGTAATTTTGTCTTAAAAGTTGTAAAATATTTTTTATTGAGTTATTACTATTAATGAACTAAAATGACAAGAAAACGACTCATTTTATAACTTTTTGAATAAATCTTTAAGTTGATATATGACATGTGTTAACTCATTGTAACCTTCCCCAACACAAAAACCCTAATTAAACTAACAAACCAAAGTAGCGCGAGGAACTATCAAAACTCAATATCCACCATTCCTTAATTAGCTAAGCACCTCCTCCATTGAGCTACCAACTCCCTCATATGTGCACGACATCTCACCATCGTCTCATTCGGGCCTGACAAGGCATCACTCCGGAGTACCCTAGGAAGATTTCAGTTTTTCACAATACGTTGATCAACTACCAATGACATTGGCAACAAACCTAACCTGCTCTGCACCAACAACCTCTCGATCTGTCCTAGGCCTTGGTCCTTTTTCATGTATATCCTCCATATTGGATGGCTTCTCCGCTTCCTGGAACCTCCCGAATCCGGCCCAAATTACACTGCATGTCCCGGATCCACCACATCTACATCCAAAGCTTGTACATTAGTAATTGGAGGAGGGACAACCACACTTGCTGACAACCCCATATCTCAATTATCTGCAACCTCCACCACCACCACCAATACCCATCTGCACCACAATGTCCTCCCCAATTACCCACAAAGCATCAGCAGCCTTAGTTGCCTTCTCAACCTCTACCCTAGCAGTCAACTTCCCACATTGTATGAGACAATCATCCACAATTTGATGAAAACTATCATAACTCATATAGTAGCCTTTTAGAGTTAGATATTCAAACTCACATTAAGAGTCGAATACTCAAATGTATCTTAGTTTCCAACTTTTTCCTCTGATCCACTTCAATTAAGAGTCAAATCTATTCCCGTCATAATCGATGTACCGAGAAAAAATTGATTATCGCTGGCCACGCATAAATTGATATAATTTAAATATACTTATTTTTTTATTTTTTTTAAAAAAAACGGACTATTAATCACTTTTGTGATAATTTTTTTATTTTTTGGCACCAGGGCATAAGTCATAACCCGCCGCATTCTGGCACATGGCCACGATCTCCAACGTTCCTATCACCTTTTATTCTGAATATGTAGCAAGCTTTTCAGTGCTAGTTGTTTATGACTGCTCCGATGAATAATATAAATAACTTTGTTGTTGAAAAATGAAAATACCTTGGATCAAGACTGGATTTTCGTAAGCTAAGGCATCAATCTACTTCAGCACATAATAGATACCGTGCACGTCGGGCTCGTCAAGAAAACAGACATACGCCAAAGACAATCCCCCACACACTATCATCAGTGTCATGCTTACTAACATTTTGAGATAGATAAGATCTGCAACGAATCTTTAGTAAAGTGAAACTAGCGATTAGCAAAATTGTTATCGTGTAGAACACTGGATTGTTATTTGTTTTTTTGAATCTGAGTTTTTATTATAGAAGTTATTTGTTACGTTCAAAAGTTGTTCATAGAGAATAAGAAATAAAGTTATAATTTAATTAGTAAATCCGTGGAACCAAACTCGATCAAACTTTGTAGTATACATTTTTGTTTTCTTTAATACAAAATTGTCATTTTCAAAGTAGAGATGGCGATGGAGACAGAGGAGCAGTGAGACAGCGGCATTGACGTTAGGGTTCCGTGAATGGAGGCAAAGCTAGTAGCGACCCGCGCATGTTTCTCCTCCCTTGCGATCGACTATGGTTTCTTTCTTAATTGAAGAAATGACAACACCAATGGACATGAGAACCAACGACCAAGCCAGTCAACTCAAATTAAACCAATGACTCGTACGTATAGATGTATCAGGCCCGCTCCCTAAATCAACTTTCAAGACAGCAGAATCTAACTCACTTACTCTCGCTATCACGCAATAATGCTACATTGAGCTCCGACGTCCAGATCTCCCACACCAGCATCTAAGATGGTAAGAGACTGATCAATGTATGATCGATGAGAAAAGAAATAACGTACAACGAACGATGCTTCTATATATTTTCCAACTTCTAACTGTATATATGTCACCAACTCATCATGCCATCTATCGTTCAATGACTTCATAACAATCATCAGTTCATCACATCTGGAGCAACCGAGCTAGGAATCTTATGATTAGAAGTCAGAAGTGACGGCACACCCAGAAATCCCAGAATGTGGCCTCTATAGTCTCGATCAATCTTTAATTGGGCCTATTTTCTCTTCGATCGGACACCCAAAAAGGCCCATATCTTGCTCAAGCTGCAATATATATCGTACCATGAAATTAATGATGAGGCTAACAGGTCTTATTCAATGGATCACCCAAAGCAAGGCCGGTGACATTAAACAATCCGGCCGGAACCAACTCCAACATTGAGTCAGTTTACAACTTTACATTCTAAACAACCGCCTCACGCACCGCTACGCGCGGCCACTATGCTCGGTTATTGCCACCGAATTTGGGTACTTGGCCACTTTGGGTCATGTTGATCTTCAATTACAGTACATAAAAGTTGATCAAGTGAAATTGCGATAGATATCATCATGTCTTTTCATTATCAATACGCCAAGTTAGCACCAGCTCATTCACATTCTTTATGATCAAATTAACCCATTGCATTTGTTGGTAAGTCGATGATACTTTTGGTTAGGCTTGGGAACTGGTTCGATTCCGATCATAATTTTCAGGAACTAGAATCGAATCGTTTGATATATATATATATGATTCGGTTTCTTATATTTGAAAGGCAGAAGTATTTGGACCCAAATCGATTCAGAAACCGATTCGGTTTCACGGTTCCTCAATTTGGAACCGAACTAAAATCTGTGATTATTGTTTCTACTTTATTTAAGTCTATACTCATCATAACACATTTACTAATTAACACTAACATACAAATATATTTATTAGTTTTGGTGTTAAGTGGCATAAACAAATAAAAATATCATAGAACTTCATAAAACATGATTTATTCATGAATCACCAAATAAGTCATCTGAGTGACATAAAAAAAATAACAAATGACTTACCCAATATATATGTTACCCATGATCAACTTAGTGATTTGAGTGACAAACAAAATAACAAATTTTTCATATATAATGATATATAATTATACTATTTAGTTAAAATATAGACTATATACGGTTCTTGACGGTACATTGTAAAATGAAAACGAAGAACCGGAACCAAATCGAACCGTTTGAATACAGTTCGGTTCCTGACAAAATATATACTCTAAAATTTTAAAATCGAACCGAATCGCCTAGTTCTGATTCGATTAGAATTGGTTTTGCGGTTCCCGGTTTCAAAGTCCCACACCTACTTTTGGTGTTCAATAATATTCGAACACATGATCTCAATGATTCATTATAGCTGGACTACAACTCACCCACCAACTTTGTTTCTTGGTTTGGCTCTATAAATCTGTGTTAACATTTAATTTTGTCGGGAGTTCAAATGTCCATGGTTGATTACGACTAAGGGTATTCTGGAGAATGGGCGTAGCTCCTTTTCTTAAATTGGAAGACCTGATTCGTATTGCTACTATTGATCTATTGCTTCTGTCATGTACGTTATTAGTCCGCAAATGCATGTTTCACAATGTGGACAGTACATACTACATAATATTAGTTTGTGATTGAACTGAACTAACTTGCGCTATTTTGCTTCTTTGTCCCCAAAAGAAAATAATGGTATGTGCTCCTACATACTTGATGAACAACCACAAAGAATTAATAAGAACAGAAACGTACACCTTTGGCCATATGCTCTGCTTGCATTAGTTGTATATATTTGACACTGATACATATAAAGCTTGATGAAGAAAAAATTAATCAAGAGATTTTGTTGGAGGAACACGTGTTGCTCCTGCACAAATTTAAGAGATTATTTTCTTCCAGTACGTATTATACGTATACCTACAGATCCGGCCACACAATTTCCAAGATTTTTTAGTCTCAGCAGCAAAATCTATTTACAGGTTTAGACGTATTGTGCATGCCTTCATTTCCTCGTATAAAAAATCAAGAGAAATATAATAGTAATTAATTTCCCTTTCATCTCATCATCCTTAAAATTAAGCACTTCATGAACTGAGACACCATACAGAAACTCAAAAAAGGATAGGAGTTTCGAATAACTAGCTGCATCTACGTACTGCAAATTAAAAACTTATCTGTAAGATCTAAGGATGGCTCCGCAGAAAGTACACATAACAGCTCTCCAAGATTTCCAGTAGAAAGGAATGTAACAAAACCTCGTCAAAGTCTTGATATCCGCCACACTTGCTCCACTGCCACACCGCGAACACGACCCCGCCACCGGCTTGCTCCGCCACACCTTCCTCCGCTGGTCTACTAGGAAGCAAAAGCAGACCATCGAAAACTCCTTTGTATTTAATTATCTTCTTGAGAGAGTACAGCTACTTGTCGATCGATCGATCAGTTCTCAGCTAGCTGTATATATGGTGATATATATTTATTTGTGCTGGTAAAAGGTCAACAATATGGAGTAGCATGGTGTGAGATAGAGATATATATACAGGGTCTTAATTAATATTAGCTGGAGTCATGTAACATGTAATTGAAATTGAAGACCTATACCGATCTCGATCATGATCGTTTTGTGCTAATTGGATGGCTGCCGCGTGGTAGGCAGGTGAGGTTATAATTGTGATAGTTATAGCTTGTGCAGGAGAGGAGTACAAATCTTCATCTGTAAATTTGTACTTGTTCATCTCACTTGACGTGCATTATTAACGGTCGTCGATCATATTCATGGCTGTCTCTCTGTACAATTTCCCTGTGCGTTTACCATAAACCTCTGTAGCTAGCTAGCTCATATAGTCATATATATCTGCATGCAGCCAAAATTATGAACCTGAAAACTGTCGAAAACTTCACATCAAATCAGCGGCAGCTCGCATAATTTATGGATACGAACTTGAAATAGATTTACTGGATTTAAAGTTTTTTTCTTTGATCTGATCTTTCATTTTTGGGCATGCATGAGGACCATGAGGTGCAACGCATGATGTTTATTATATGATTGTCTTGTTAGGAATTATTTTTAGGTATCTAAAAGATATGGTAATTTTATTTTATCATTTGAGAATAAATTTGGTGATCATTGTGGTAATATGAGTTATTTTTGGGTTATTTAGTTGTATTTGAGATAATTATTTTATTTAGAGACTTAATTATAACTTTTGCACCAATTGTTCTTAAAATTGTAAATTTGATCTAATTAGTTGTAAATGTTATAAATAATCTTAAAAAAATATGGTCATTGTAGTAATATTGTCTTAAATATTGTAAATTTTTTTGCTAATATATATTATAATTTTGGTTCTCAAAGTGATAAATAAAAGTATGACATACCCCTTAAATACCATAATCTGCCCCGTGTTGCTAGCTCCTTTCGACTTTTATGCGAAATCTTGTTTAAATGAAATATTGCTTCTATCTATAAGAAAGGATAGAAAAACTAAACTTCTATAGAATTGTGAAAAGATTTAGTTATTTTTGGAATATATGAGGCAAATTTTAGTTCGTGTCATTTCGCTATTTGAATTTTCGAATTTGATCATTTCAGTACCTATAATTTGGATCAAAGATCATTTCACTATTTCACTTTTAGAATTTGATAATTTCAAACTTGATCATTCTACTACTTGATTTTATTTGATATGAGTGAAAAGTCATTGAAGGTAGTATAATGATTAAAATCAAAAAATTAAATAGTAAACTAAGTTGGTAACAAACTTGTCATGAAATTATCAATTCAAAAAATCAAACAATGAAATGATGTTGAATTATTGGCGTCATATATACAACAGATAAGTAAACCGATATTTGTTAGAGAGGTAGGTAATTAGCCGAACCTCAAGATAATTAGTTCAAGTAAATTTATAATTTCCAAGGATTGGATTATAACGTTCTTACGAGTAAGATGATCATATATATATATATGAGTTTGGTCGTGTAGGGTATAAAATTGATAGATGTTGAAAGCTAATTAAACATTAGACTCGAAGCAATATTCTTTTTATTGTAACAAGACGAAATTAAAGAACGGAACAATCGTGTCCTAAGAACGTACAGTTTCCTCGACACACGTCCTAATATCCTATATAGTTTGAACTTTGAAATACTAGCATTAAAATCTACATGTATTCGTGCTTAAGCAACTTAGTCTTGTGTTCTATCCCCACATGATAATGTCATTCACGATAGACTTAAGAGGTAAGGAATATATCAGACTAACCATATATCTAACAATACATCATATCTGTCACATATCATTTTTATGATTAATCTACCATCTGTACTATATGCAGTTGTACGTACGTGTAGGTAGATTGTTATTTTCCCCAAATATTTAAGCATCATCTAATGATAAGAAGTAATATATCAGATATCGAGGATATATCGAAGGTTCAAAATTTGGATATATCGATGAAATATTGATCCAATGAAAATTCTGACGGAAAAGACTGAAACTAATAAAAATACATGAAAATTTGTAATGAAACTTTTGGAGGTTGTTATATAATCAATAATCTACCTTGTGTGAAAAGAAATATTGATCAAACATCAAGACATATGAATTTGTTATATTACTATATGAATTAGTACGTGTTAAATGCTGATAATTATTAAAATATAATTTAATATTTCTATTTTTATTTTTTGATGGCTAAAACGGATACGCCATCACGCATTTTGTACTATATATTACACATTACACATCACAAAATCAAATATAAAAATACTTCAAAACCACATAGATCGAGGACCTATGAGGTTCGAAAAGTTTTTGAAAAGTTTAGGAAATTCCTGTTGAAATTCCGAAAATATCAGGAATATCGCCGATATATTGGAAATATCGATAAATTCGGAAAATTTTGGGAGATTTAGGGATATAATGGAGGATTTTTCAGGTGATTCAAAAAAATCGAAATATCTTTGAAAATATCGATTTTACATTCCTTGGCTAAAACGGCTACGCTATCACTCCTTTTGTACGATATATTATACATCATACATCACAAAATCAAATATACAAATACTTCAAAACCACGCCTATAGTGCACTAAAGCCGACGAGTATTTATGTTGTTGGCTTTAGTTTCGGCCGACGATTTGAAAAGGTTTCATCGGCTTTAGTTTGAAAACATCGTTGGCTATAGTTTCATTAAAGCCGACGAATTATTGGACTATAGCCGACAAGATTTTTAACTATAACCGACGAGATTTTATGTTGTCGGCTATAGTTATTTAAGTTTCTAGATTTGGGCAGCAGCTCATTCATTCAAAAAAAAATTGGTGATAAAAACAGAAATCGCTCTCAAATCGTTGGGTGTTGTCGGAAGCTGTCCAAAATGAGTTCGTGAAGCTATATCCTGCTACGTACATATATATAGGTATGCATATATATATATATATATGTATTTGTGTTGATTGTTGAATTAATGATTTTGAGTTGATCGTTGAATTTGAGTTGATGTTGAGTTGAGTTGAATTCAATGAGGTGTGTGTGTGTGTGTGTGTGTTAATTAATTTGTATTAAGGAGTAGAAGAATAAATGTAATTTGTAGTTTAATTACATATATATAGATATAATGATGAATTTTAAATTACTGCATGTATATATATAGTTGAAATTTTCAGGATGGACAAGAGTTGGATTTGCCTTCCAAGATGGGACACTAAATATGCGAATGGCATTCGGAGTTTTGTGGAATATGTGATTGCTAATGCAGATGGGAATACAATACATTATTGCCCGTGTATAAAATGTCAGTGTCGCAGCGACCGCCACTGTTTTGATATACATAAAGTATGGGAGCACCTGAAGAAGAACGAGTTTTAGGATAAGTACACATGTTGGATCTATCATGGTGAAACATCATCAGTGGGTCATCATGATCATGAGCAATTTCGTGAGAGGGGCAGTATATCCAACGATCCAACCACGAGATTTATCAACGATGTGTTTCCTTATGAGAGCGGTGTATTTGCTCAAGTACAAGATATCCCTGTTGCCGTTGAGGACTTCCCTGCAGTCCAGGAATTCCCTAGAGCTGTCAACACTGCCGATATTGACAAGTACAACAAACTGATTGCCTTTCAGTAGACCCCGTTATACAACGGGTGTAAGATGACTATTCTTTAAATGGTCATGGGAGTAATGAAGCTCAAAGTGAAGAATAAATTGAGTGTCAAGGCTGTTGATGATTATCTAAGGTTGACTTCTCAAGCATTGCCCCCCGGTCATCGCCTTCCCACCACTCATCGAAGGTACAACATATCCTGAAGGATCTTGGATTTACCTACATCAAAATCCATGCATACATATATGATTGCGTTCTATTCTGGGGTAAAGATCCCGCAGGAAATGATCTTGAATACCTTGATGGATTTCCAGTATGTGGTACAGATAGGTATAAGTTTACTGTTGCAGGGAATAAGAAAGCTGTGAAGATACTTCGGTATTTCCCGTTGTTGGATAGGCTGGAACAGTTGTACATGTCTTCACACACGGATGAAGCTTTGAGATGGTGGGCTAAGAGAAATGTGCCTGACGATGATACCCTTATACACCATGCTGACAGAGAGGCATGGAAGCACATGGTTAGGGAGTTTTCTCAATTTGCATCAAAGGTCTGAAATGTTTGGCTCAGACTCTCATCTGACGGATTCAACCCGTTTGACAACATGAGTCTTCAATACAGTGTATGACCAATTATTTTGGTACCATACAACATTCCCCCATGGATGTACATGAAAAAAGAATACAATATGCTGACTCTATTAATTCCATGGCCAAGTTATCCTGAAAGTGTCTCAATGTGTTTTTGAGACCCTTGATTGAGGAGTTTGAATACTTGAGTGAATTTAGACATCCCACTTATGACAAGTTCAAACACGAGATGTTCTAGATGCATGCCATGCTTGTTGGCACCATCAGTGACTTTCCTGCCCGTGGGATGTTGTCGGGCAACGTTACTAGAGGATACATGGCCTATCCAGAGTGCCTGACTGAAGAGTGTGTCAGACCTCATTGCAGGAAGACTGTCCAGATGCATCACCGTTGTTGGCTTCCACATGATCATTTATGGCGGCAAGATGCCAAGGCATTTCATGGGACTGTAGAAGAGGATGTGCAACCCAGGAGATGGACGGGAAATGGAATTTTGGAAGTACTGAATGAATACGATTTTGGGCAGCTCAACAATTATCCTGATATTGTGGCGGCAATACCTGAAAGACCCGACATGTATAAGTTTTAGACATACAAGAGCATATTCTGGGAACTCCTGTACTGGCCTAAGTTACTGATCAGCCACTACCTAGATGTCATGCATATAGAAAAGAATGTGTGCAAAAGTGTGGTGGGCACAGTGCAGAATTGGGAGGAAAAAACTAAAGATAGCCCTAAGGCACGCATTGATCTTCAAAGAATGAAATTACAAAAATATTTGTGGTTACAAAAAGGGAAGAAAAAAATACCTCAAACTCCTTACTCTGTCAAGCCTGACTAGAAGAATGAAATTTTTAGGTGGATGGAGAGTGTTAGGTATCCTTCAGGTTATGCAGGAAATATTGGTCGGTGTATTAACTTCCGGGACAATAAGATGTATGGATTAAAGAGTCATGACTATGATATACTGTTTCAACGCCTCTTATTAAAGGGTACCTGCGCAGACAGGTTGTTGAGTCGTTAGTGGCGTTGTCAAGATTCTTTCAGAAACTATGTACTAGAGAAGTGAAAAAGTTAGACATGAGGGAAATGCAACAGGACATCATTTTTATCATATGCAAATTTGAGAGGATATTTCCCCCCAATTTTTTTTGACATCATGCCTCACCTGATGATCTATCTTCCTGAACAATTGATGCTTACTGGTCCAGTACACTACACTTGGATGTATCTCATGGAAATGTATGATTCATCATTTTTATATCAATCTAGTTTTATATAAGCTGGTATATTTCAATAACCACATCATGAACTTTGCAACTTGATAGACAACTGTGGAACTACAAAGAGTATGTGGCTAATAAATCCGTACATGAAGGATATATATATGAAGCATATCTTGCCTACGAATGCGTAACATACACAAAGTTGTATTTGGGAGCGTTGGAGGACACTCTATAGTAGATGCCGATAGATCATCCATAGTTCAATCTTTCTATCTTCTCTTATGATGTTGAAGTTTATGGAAAGTTGTCATATTCGTATAAGTTGGATGCATATGAGCTATCCATTACCCACTGATGAGTATTGATTAACTGTCCAAAAGTTCAGTACTACAAAGATATGCATCTTTACCATCAAGAAGTCGTCGGTGATCTCGAGTACCACAATAAGGAGTTTACAAACTATTTTGGTTTGTGGGTATGTCTATATATATATATATTTAATATTATATATTATTTATATTATTAATATTTTTCTATTTTTCTATTTTTCATATTTAAAGTTAATGGTTGCTATTAATTTTTTCAGATGCACCATATACGGAATGATGGTGACCCACACTGGTCACGCGAATTAAGACTTTTAGCGATGAAACTGGTAACTTCAAGAGTTTATCCGATGTCTAAGGTCAATGGCGTGTGATTTATATCTGAACATAGAGATGTCATACGAAGAACAAAGAATTCCGGGGTAATGGTGCATGGTGGGCAAAATGGCATTGACTATTACGGTGTTCTTCATTCAATGGTTGAACAAGTTTATGGGGAAGACATGACAGTGCACTTATTTAAGTGTAGATGGTTTGATACTAGGCCTTAGAACACAAAGACCGATTAGTACGGAATATTTACGGTGAATACTGCTACAAGCTGGTATGAAGATGATCAATTTGTTTTTGCCACAGCGGTAAAACAAGTGTTTTATCTTGATGATCTTGTGCACAAAGAAGACTGAAAAGTAGTCAACCATGTTGTTCCTAGAAACATATACAGTACACCTACACTTCGAGAGACCGTAGAAAGTGAAGAGAATATTGCATACCAAAAGCCAAACGCAATTGGTATTCTTGATTCCTCTGCAATTCGCGAGAATAATATGACACATGGTCATGTGATTTGATGTCGTGAGGAAGATGTTGAACTAATTGATGTTAATCCAAATGAATACAACGAATAGTGATGAGGAGCGACACTTCTTACCAAAAATTAACTCGGACATCGAGGAAGACTCAAGCGATGATACTGACTATGACCTTTTTAATTAAACAAAGTATTTGTGTTAAACGTATTTTCACACTTTTGATTACATTTGGTGATTCTAATTATGTTATTTAATTAGGTAAACAGGTATTTTTGTAAAACAGGTTTTTGTGTGGAGCTGTTTTCAAATAAACCTGTTTTTCAATTTTTTTTTACACTTTACCCGACGATAGTGGAAAATGTCGTCGGTTATAGTTACTATAGCCGAAAATTTTGATACGTATTGTCGGCTATACTATAGTTAAATCTATAGTATAGCCGACAATATTTATTTAACTCGTCGGCTATAGATTTCGTATTTACAAACCCAAAATAGCCACATCGCGCCTCTCCAACCCTAAACCCAATAGTATAGCCGACGTTATTCATTTTACTTGTCGGCTATAAGTTTCGTATTTACAAACCAAACAATGCCTCCATCCACCTAAAACTGAACAAACCCTAATCCCCCTCGAATCGCCGCCACTCACACACTGTCGCCAACCCTCTTTCTCACTGTCGCTCGCCGCCGACCCTCTCTCTCACCCTTGTACAGGTTCTCTCTCTTTCTCTCTCTCTTGACACGCCGTTGACTAAGCATTAAATTAAACACTTAATACCTAGTCTAGCGTATGCAATCAAAAACTCTTTTTGTGTAGATCGATGTAACATTGGTAAATAGGGATCGTTCTTACCGGGGATTTGAGGGATGCATGCGAAATTTGTGTGAATAAAAATAAGAAGGGTTGTCAAAGTTGATTTTTAATTTCCTAGGTTACTACCTAAAAATGTCACAACATAAGTCAAAATTCTTAGGATTCTAATATGCAAAAACTCATAGACAAGCCACATATAGAAGACTCCTAAGAAATCTAAATCATGCTTAAGACGAAAATAAACCTAACTAATTATATACATGTGATCGACTTATTCTACACTCAGCTCAATTATTAACATATACAAATAACAATATTACCGAAATTCCATAACCCTAGATTTCGATTAAACATGGATAATTCATAATTTGTGCTAGGTATTCCTTAAACACCATTGACCTAGACTAGGTATCCCCTAAATCTAAATCAAAGCATTAAGAATCAATTATCTTCATGCAAATTGAAATCTAGAATAAGGAACACATGGAAAAGTTATTGAAATTCATATATGTAATAAAACCAAAATAAACACATTGTCTTTACAAACAAAATAATACAAATACACGTAGAACTATGGAGTAAAGGTTCCATTGACACTTTTTGATTCCCGGTAAGCCCTGCAAAATCGCAAGTGGATGAATCCTTCGGTGGAAACTACACACCTTCTATAGGACTAAGCGTATTTAGAAGTGTGAGATGAAGATTTTGAGAGGTGGTGGTGGTGTAGTTGCCTAGTACTTAGAGAGCTTTGATGTGGAAAGCCTTTGTGGAAATTTGGCATCAAGAGAGTGTAGAGAAGTGATCGGCAAGGGAGAATGGAGAGAAAATGGGGAGAGAGGAAAAATGGGAAGAGAGAAAATTTCAGGATTTTGGGATGATGGAGGGATTGCTGGATGGGTAGCCAGCCCCCTATTTATAGGATTTCAGGCTGCTCAGCTATCCCTTTTGTCAACTGCTACAACTCCTCTAACACTTCTCTTCTTTCTTTCTTCCTTGATTGCCAGCTGGTTCTCCTTCTTTCTATCCTTCTTTCCCTTATTTTTATTTTACTTTTTACTTGCTTTCTCCTTCTTTGCAAGCAACCATCACTTCATTTCTTCTCTTCTTCACTTTTCCACCTACTCCTTTATTGGTGCAAGCAAGTTCTTTTCTTCCTTCTCTTCTTCTTCTTCTTCTTTTTCTCTCTTCTTGCCGGTTGTGTTTCTTTCTTTCTTCTTGCTCTTACCAACTTGCTAATCAACTTCTACACTCTTCCACCTACCATCAAGCCATCATTTCACTTCCTATCCCATCTTTTCTTCCTTCTTTTCCTTGCATGCTGATTGTTCTCCATCTCTTTGCCTTTCTTTTCTTTGTTTTTTCTTACTAACCAATTACCTACTCATGCATTCATGTAAGCAAGCTCTATTTGCTTTTCCCTCTTCCTTGCCGAATTGTTTCTTTCTTTGTAGTCAACCATCATTTCCTTCAACACTCTTTGCAAACAGGGTGCATTATTTAGTGTAGTTACTGTCATTTACTCCGTCTATTTTGATCGACACCTAAAAATAACAAAATAAATAAAAACTAACGATACTAAGTGAATGACATAGTTAAATGTGGAGAGAAGTACATTAATTAATACACCTAAAATGCGTAGATCATCTCTCTCTCTCTCTCTATATATATATATATCCATATATATACATATAAATGTAGTCAATCCGAATAGATTAAGTGTAGATTTAGATATATTTTATGGGCTATAGATTTCGATGATGCTATTTAGGTTATTGATTCAATCTTAACAGTTTAGGGTAATTTTGAATATTGATTTTGATTTTGAATATTGATTTTGATTTTGAATGATTTTGAATATGGGTATTAGGGTGATTTTGAATAATGATATTGAGTTTATGGGTGATTATGATTTTGATATTGATTTTGATTTTCAATATGGGTTATTGATTTTGATTATTGATTATGGGTGATAATGGAATTATGCTAGATTTTGATTTTGTGTGATTTTGAATGAGTAATTGATTTTTATTTTGAATATGGGTAATTGATTTTGATTATCAATATGCATAATGAAATTATATATGATAGATTTTGATATGTTAGTGATGTTAGTGATGGTATTCTATTAGTGAATATGGGTAATTAATTTTGATTATCAATATGCCTAATGAAATTATATATGATAGATTTTGATATGTTAGTGATTTAGTGAGGTCATTGATGTTTGTGATGGGTAATCTATTAGTGATATTAGTGATGTTGGTTATGGTTATTTATTTGCAAATTTGTTGATGTGGACAAAATTTGGTTGATACTGTACGTGGGTTTTTATCGTAGGCATTATGAAGAATTGGTTAACCAACAAGAACAGGAGGAGTCCTAACACCAGATGATCTGAGTCTAGTGTCGATAGTTTTGGGTGCGCCTCAAACATCAATCCGCACGGCACGGTTGGCGGCCCTCAGTTGACCCGTGGCCCTCCGTTGAATGCTCGACACCGTCAACTACTTGAGCATGCGACGCCGCAACCACATCGACCACACAACACGAGTTAGCTTCAATTTAACGAAGGCACCCCCATGCCCACAACAGTCGGCTCTATGGGTCCCACTCCTTTGGGATATAACAATATGCCTCCCATTAACTGGCCCTCACCTTCTCCATCTACAGCTCAAGTTTCTGAATCCTCTCAGGTTGGTGGTTCAGGAAGTCCATTGTCAACTCGGGTACCAAATGGACCACCGCGTCACCTCTTCCTGCCGCGAGAGGTACCTGCTCTGCCTCTTATTAATGTGGACGGAGTGCCTATGCCAGTTGACCTAGCAGCCCCCAATTACATCGACCCGTACCAGGCATACATCTATGTGCCGTTTCATACACCTCTTTATAGTGCGAGGGTATCAAACACATCGACGTCAGAATCGGGTAAATCAAACACACCTTCGTTATTTAATTTATATCTTATTAATAATTTGTAAGGTCAATTAGGTGCTCTTATTTTAATCTCTTTACACATTTTCTTATGTGACAGATAACGTTGGCGACAAAAAAAAGACCAAAGGTGTAGTCTCCGGCAAACAACTTAACAAGGACGTGCAAGAAATTGAGCCACTACTCATAGAGACCAACGAACTTGGGGAGGTGATCTTGAGGCAGAAGGTGGTGCGTAGGTACGCCGAGGAAGTAGGAAGTGCGATACGGGACAAAGTCTCTATCCTGTGGGGAGAGTGGTTCTCAGTGCCACAAGAAGTGAATGACCAATTGAACAACCATATGTCGGTGACTTAGTTAGATACTAAAGTATTTATGTCTATGTATATTAATTAAGTCCTATTAAATATATATATATATAACCATAAATTGGTACATTGCAGTATTGGTTCACAGTTTCAGAGCACCTTCAATCCACCTGGGCAGATGAAGTTCAAGGAAAAATGTAATGGGAGTTATATAATATATATTGAGATATTATGTTGATCATGTATTGTCAATTTCTAACATTTGTATTGCATATTTAGGTACAAGGAGTGGAAAAATGAGCTCCATAAGCACTGGGAGAAGCAATTTCAGATGCACGGCAACAGGCTTTCGAGTACTCCTAGTGAGTTAGTGTTTAGGGAGTACAAGTGGAAGTGGCTTCTAATCCACTTCAACACCCCTCGATTTGAGGTGTGTAACATGCATCAGACTTATGTTTACTTGTATCTTCTCTAGCGAAATTAGTTCCCTAATTATTTTTTAATATTTGTTTATCCAACAAGGCCATATCTAGAACCAATGCGCTGAACCGGGCACAAAACACCAGTAACAATCATGTCGGGTCTCAATCCTATGCGTCGTACATGGACGAGGCAATGCAACAGCATCCGGGAGTCGGCCCGCTCGTCTGTACTTACGAGAAAGCGCACCCTGGGTCCCCTGAGCAAATTGTAAGTCTTATGCCCTTATAACTTAACATAATCGCTTAATATGTATTTTCTCTAACTTTTTTTATGTATGTTTACTAATATGTTATTTTATTTTCCTTGTCAATTAGGTGAGAGTGCAGGAAGCGATAGAGGATGTGTTGACTCAGGTTGCGAGGGAGCGATTTCCTAATACCCTGGATGAGGACCTCCCCCAGCTCGTTTCTCAGATTGATCAATCTGATGTGACAGTTCGAGCGAGGATTATGGGTCAAGCTTTCCCCTCGCGAAGGAAAAATTATTACTGCAGGGGTCTAGGACAGCTTGACCATGGGGTTTTAAAGAACACGCCTAGTTTCCAACGCAAGTCCGGATCTTCCAGGGCTACTCAGTTACTGGAGCAGCTAGATAGATAGGCTATGGAGCATTACAAAAATCAGGAAGAGAATGAGAGACGGCATGCTACCCAGCAGTCTCAGATAAAGTAGATGGCCCAGTAGCAGGCTATGATGGATGCCTATTTTCAGAGAATGAATGCACAACTTTAGGTGCAAGGACTCAACGTCTCGGCCATTCCTGTGAATCCATCTGTCCAGGTCCCTTTCGATGTTCCACATCAGCAGGAGATCCACAAAATTTCGGTAGTAACGCTTTCAATGACATAGATTTAGGTTATCATTAGTTTTAGTTTATCTGTAATATGAGTGAATATGTGCTTTAATAAAATAAATCTTATTTTTTATTAATTTGTGTTTGTTGGTGAATATGTGTGTGTTGTCCTCATTGTATGTGTTGTTGGCAATTGCGAAAATAAAATTGTGGAATTGCAGGTTTTTGGAATAAAAATCTAGAATATACATAATTTTTTTAAGAAATCAGCACAATAGCCGACGAATTTTAACCACAGTCGTCAGCTATAGTCACACTATAGCCGACGAGTCTCAACTTATGGCTGACGACATTCAAACACTATAGCCGACGATACATTTTCAATTCGTCGGCTATAGTCCTGTCCTGGTCAAACAAAATTGACCGGAGGGGAAGGTTTGGCCGACGCATTTTTCGTTGGCAAAAGTGGAAAAATAAAATCGATGACGTTTACATCGTCGGCTATAGTTACATCGTCGGCTATAATTTGGACTATAGCCGATGACGTAACTGATTCTGGTCAGCTATAGGTATAGCCGACAACCGATTACCGACGATGCTTTAGCCGACAAACAATCGTCGGTTATAATTATAGCCGACGAATATATATATGGAATAGGATATAGATTAATTTTGTTTGTCGGCTATAGTACTTATTCTGATAGTGTAATGGAAGATTTTTCAGGTGATTAAAAAAAATGAAATATCGGAGAAATATCACCAAAAGTATCGACTTCACATTCATTTCCTAATGAGTTAATTAGGCTTCTCTCAAAGTCAAGTTAATCTATGGTAGCCACCAGTACTGCTTGGATCCTCCGCCGTGCAATAAAAGCCAATTCCGTGTGGTCAAGAACTTCAAATATTAACCAATTTAAAAGGCAAAAATTATTCCTCTTTATACAAATTAATTACTTACCAATTAAACTATTACATAACTAGCGACCAATTGGAGAAGGTATATTAGGACTCTCCCCTCATTGAAAATTATTAATGAGTTTCCTTTTGTATATTCATATTTCACCCTTTACTGATTATAGTTGAAAATTAGTTGATTTCTCCTCACATAGGTTAAGTTCTTAGTTTTAATTTTCTATTTTTTACTTGCTCCAGCAGCAAATGATTCAACCTAAACTCTAAAAAAATATATGGTTCATTTATAAATTTAGGGTGTTTCTTTTTTTTTAACACAATTTCAGTTGGCATTTGCAATAAGTACGTCAATTTTTTTTATTCTAAATAGCAATTACAGTACCATAATAAATATGAAAAAATCTTATTAAATAACAAAAAATATATATTTTTGTGGAATATACAAATATTGAAAATTGAAATACAATATAAAGGAAAATGTAAAGAAAAAAATCAATAAGGGGTAAAATAAGAATATACAAAATTGAATAATCTGAAAATGATGTAAAATGCAAAGGGGAGTCCCAATAATAATTTTTCAGGAAAAGGGGAGTCCCAATATCAGCTGATGCAGCGAAAAATATAACGTTGAAATCCACCAACGGATCATCTTGAATCCACAAGACTAGGGTTTCTCAAATACAGGAGAAGAACTGGAATCCACCAGAAATTGAAAAAAACTCAAAGTTTTATATAATAACGAAAAAACACTTAGAAAAAAATTAATCTAATCTAAAAAGGAAAATATAATTCTAAATCAATACAAATTATGAAACTTCCTAAAATCATTAAATCTCGAATCGGAAGATGCAAACGACATTTAATGGCTTATATCTAGAAAGCTCACTAAGTGAGACTTGAAGATATCGTCGTTCACATTCCGAAAAGGTATGATCTATCCAAAATAGAGATTTTGGCCTAACGTTGCAATCATCCAGCTGAACAGTCCAAATCCGATTGTACCAGCTGAAATGTCTAAAATCATTATTTCTTTAATATTCCAGAAACTATAAACCTCATAAAGCGTGAATTACCAATTAACCGACCAGTCTTCTTAATTATGCGTCGCTTATTTATTTTCACTATTTTATGTTTGAATTGACCCCCTCCTTGTCTTGCATCAGACTCCCCTTCTTCAAAAGAACTCGACCTTGAGTTCCTCTTAAAATAAAAGTAACAATTTGCAGGCAAGAAAGTTGAAAAACAACTAAGGAGCTTAAACTTTGAGTTACGAGGTTTATCTTGTGCATACCTTGATGGAACAATCATGAATTGAACACCATAGATTATTGTATCAGATCCACTTTGGTGCTCGTGGTCTTGCAGATTTTATTGGTCTTTACTCCCACATGTTGAAACAATATGGACATGAGATTTAATCTCGTGTTCTTTTGCATGCCTCAAATCTTTCTTGTTACCAACCGTCATGTCTATTTAAACAATGTCACATTGAGCTGCTTCAAGATCTTCATTGAAGAATTCTTGTAGAGAGCTTTGGTGTATACTTTCTTCAAAATCTTTACCAACTAGAACATGACTCTCAACAATACAAGAGACCTCTTCTTCCGTCTCATCTTCGTAATCATCATAAACAGGTGTTTCATCCTATCGATCAAATTCTTGATGTCAACTTTCATATCGAACCCTCGTTGATAACTCCATCCCTCTTTGATGAAGGAATTCACATACATATCTTCGTCATGTGCATCATCCTCACCCTCATGGATTTTGTACTCAATGTGATCGATGCGAGTGTTTAAGTGTTCAAACATTTTTCGGATTTCTTCCATGTCAATGTTGTTATCACACCCGTGTTGTGCCATGGAATCCACCACACTCCACAACCAAAGCTCTGAAACTACTTGATGCAGCGGAAAATATAACGTTGGAATCCACCAACGGATTGTCTTGAATCCATAAGACTAGGGTTTCTCAAATTCAAGAGAAGAACTATAATCCACCAGAAATTGAGAAAATCGCAAAGTTTTATATAATATCAAAAAAACTTCCCTTTTTACAATTGTATAATGATGTTTATATATACATCTACACACAAGACATATATAGAAATAAAGTAATCTAATCCAAAAAGGAAAATATAATTCTAAATCAATACAAAATTATGAAACTTCCTAAAATCATTAAATCTCGAATCAGAATAAGCAAACGGCATTTAATGACTTATATCTGGAAATCTCACTTAAGTGAGTTTTGAAGATCTCGTCGTTCCAATTTCGAAAATGTATCATCCGTTCAAAACAGAGATTCTGGCCCAACGTTGCAATCATTCAGCTGAACAGTCCAAATTCGAACGTATCAGCCGAAATGTCCAAAACCATAGTTTCTTTAATATTGCAGAAACTAAAAACCTCATAAAACGTGAATTACCGATTAACCAACTACTCTTCTTGATGATGCGTCACTTCTTTATTTTCAATATTTTCTGTTTGAATTGACCTCCTCCTTTGCATTATGAGCTCCCTTGGAGAAACATAAATGTAACACGTCATACTTATTTGATCAAAGTTCAACGCCTAACTCGATTTAAATTCTAATTCTAGCTCCATGTCTCTTGAGATCATGCGGAACCGAGCGTCGCCATCCACCCTAGCTAGACCCTAATGGTACATCAAGTCTAAACATTGTGAATTTGTAAACCGTCCATTGTTCTCTGCGAGCTTAAAAGAAGCTCTATTTCAACACTCTTCTTCGGACCAGAGATTGACATATATCTGGTATATCTGTCGAGTAATGGACAGTAGCGGCCATGTTTGTTTGCCTTAATTAATCCGGCCGGCCTCTAAATCTAAACACTTTCCCCAGAAGAGTAAAGAGTAAAGACTTCTTAACACACTAATAACTTGGAATAAATGGATCGATTAAAACGGAGCATAATAGATTACGAAGCTGGATCTTTCTCGAGTGTCAGGTCTTATATGGAATCGGATCATTGTCACCTACGTACGATTTGGCACATCGTTGGGGTAGCTGCACATGCGAACCCGGAAGATAAGTGAAACTTGTTCCCAGGGAGAATAAATTAAATTTTAGAATTCGAATGATGGTATATTGTCACTATGCCCTTAAATTCGTGGTCCTTAGCTGGTTGGTTTCAGGGTACGTGAATCTTCTGCAGTGCCCTAATATATATCTCTTCAATCAAATTTATTGTTACAGGCGGAAGGAATATGGTATGTAGGTGAGTGGAGCAGCAGGTGCAGCTTGTGAGCTGCCACCCTACGAGGACCAAAAGAAGTAAACTCCTCCAGAAATTCAAACCCTCTTTTTTTCCTTTTCTTTTAGATTGACAAAATAAAATTACAGATAGAATTTCTAGATGAAGGGGGATGGAGGAATGGAGGGGATTGGTAGCTGTTAGCGGCTGCTAAATCATGGATTGCAAGCTTTGATGAGGGCATCTGCACCAGAAGCAGCTCGTGCAGGCTGCTCGTGCTCTTCGACGAGCAATTCTAGCTCGTTCAAGAGCTTTTTAGCTCGGTCAACAAGCAGTCGTCGGCGGGGGCCACTACTTCTCGCTGGCTGCTCGTGCTATTCGCACATCCGCTGCATATGCTCTGAAGGGCGGCTGGTTCTTTCTTCTGCCTAGTATCCCTAGATGCAAATCAAGCAATTATATTTTAACTAGTATCATAAAAAAGAAATGAGATCAACGTTTTTGTGATTTTTTCTTCTGCCTGGGCCAATGTAGTATTTTGGGATTTTTTTTTTCATATCAAGTTCTTCTATGTATCAAAGTATACGAAATTGGTGTCCCTGAGATTAGGTCACGGGATTCAATGTATGAGATTTCAAGGCATCAGAGCTATCTCCAACTATGGGAGACGCACAACGCATTATCAGTTTGTTTCTACCAAAATCTATTTGAGACTTTCAATGAAAACGTGGGTCGAAGGTAATAGGGATCACCCTCTGGATTGAGATGAGTTGTTCGCCGTTTAATCGTCTTACTGCATGAGTAGTGTTCGAGCGCAAAATATCTCTCATTTCAGGCCCAAACAAGTAGTAAACATTAGAGGGAAAACGGAGTTGATTCGCCTTCTACACCTTGATGTTCAAGTTAGTATTTAGAATGGTTGAGAGAAGTGAAAGTAAATATAAAGAAGGAAGTTTCTAAGGCAAGAAATAGTTACCTTAATTGCACAATAAATATTTTCTTAAATAGTAAATTAGGGAAGGTATCTTCTCTTTTTTCCAATGTGGGAGAAAGATAACATACCTCATTTATTAATACTTTCATTTTAAGAATGCTTAAAAGCAACTTGAGCTGACTGCTCCACGGGCGTGGGAGCGCATGGCCATATTCTATTTGATATTTTCAGTTGTGTTCATATCGAGAATAATAGCGTATTCGGGATAGAACGATAAAGTGACTAAGGTAGTCCGATAAGTAAATGACACAAGTATTTATAGTGGTTCACCAATTGGCTAGTCCACTTTACTTCTTTGGACTTTCACTATCTCGAGCCCAATAAGAATTAGGCCGAAGTGACTACTCAATAGAAGAGTAGTGGGATGGTTTTAAGTGGGAGAGATGCCTTATTTTATAGGTAAGAAGTGCATCTCTCAATACAATTTCTCCAATGTGAGAGAGAGGTGTCCCTCAAGTTACAAAACAACTACACTAAGGCTAATCTTCTTTGGTAATGAATTGATGGCTTCGGTTTCGATTTTGATGGCATGGTCGGCTTGTGTACGAGTGCTTGGTGGCATAGGTTGTATAACCTATATGAACAAGTACCTCAACTTTCCGAGTAAGAGACAATTATTGCTTGAGGAGTTGTAAAAAGAGTCACCAAGCGTAAGTGCGGTATGGACCCCAATCCCTTAACTCTTCGAGTAAGAATGATTCTTACATATTTTTATATTATTTTTTGGAGCAAACCGGCATTGTTGGTCTCGGAAGCATACCGGCGTTGAGGATCGGTTTGAGCGGTCTCAGTCTCGGGATGGCCTTGGGGTTGGAGCTGTAACTCGGCTTGGAGCTCCGGATCGGGGATTGGTTTTGGAGTGGATCTCAGAGTGGGTTCCGGTACGGGGGTTCTAGATCGTTGATTCCGGAGAAGTGGTTTTTCTCGGAGAAGTTGGTACCGGCTCAGTGTTACTATTATGGCTCACTCGTTAAGTTCTAACTCGAAGGAGCATTTTGGAGTGGTGGTCTCGGAGAAGTCGATCTGATACCGCTGTTAGAGGCATAACGCTCTCGGGGGAACATACCGCTATGGTGAAGCATACCGGCGTTGGAAGCATATCGACGTTGGAAGCATATCAGTGTTGAAGAATCAAACTGGTGATGTGACTCGAGGAAGCACACTGGTAACATGAGATCGCTCTGGTATTAGAAGGCAAACCGCTCGGGAGGCCAACTGCTCCGGTGAAGCATACCGGTCTCGGCAAATCATATCGAATCGGCGAAGCATGTCAGACTCGGGGCAGTAGCCCACTTTCGGGGAGGTGGCCCCAGCTCGAAGTCCTTCCTAGTATGAGCATCATTTAAACACTTAATATGTGGGTTGGTGGAACAAAGGCCGTCTCGAGCTGAGTGGGAAGCCCAAAGGCAGAGGCCCAGCAGAAGAGGCTCTTTGACTTTTCTCCTCCATAACGATGTTTCAATTAGCTCCTTATGCTTCGTAGCCACCCACCTTCTTCTTTCTTTCTCGAGTCTCTCATCTTTGATCGCCCATGCAAGTCTTGAGCCTCTGCCTAAATCCTTTTGAATCGGCGCCCAAATTTTTTGGTTTCGGGCATTGGTTCTGGAGGTGGTGTTGTGGATCGGGCTTGTCTCTGTGGCTTGTCTCGGTATTGTGGATCCAGCTTGGTGGTTGTTCATATCAAGAATAATGGATATTCGAGATATGACCAAATGCAAATGTAACTAATATTAGTTACATCTGTTATCCGTTATGCGTATGTCGTTTATAGAGCGGGATCCAAACCGATGAATGATCGTTGTCGCTAGCTGGCTGATGTTGAGCGATATCGGTGAATGATCGTTCTCGCCCCTCTCTGCTAAGATCAACAACGGTTAGGGAGAGACGGGATGGCCCGCCTTTAACCCTCCGATGCTTAAGTCAGAATCGATATGCGAGTTGAGCAGATTAACGGCGTAATAAGATAAAGAGTGCGTACCATTTAATGCTGTGTTGACCGATATATATTGGTGGTTGAAGGTTGAACTACTTTTCTACTTTCGATGTGGGATGGGTGTGTATATGTTCTTTCCTGGGTTGTTATCTGACTGTTCCTGGTGTGGGCGCGTGAGCGTTATTCTGATCGAGGGTCGGACGGGTTTGGTCACCGAAGTTGGAGCTTTCCCGGCGATGGTTCCTGTCATGGTGGCGGTGAGACATAATTATAATTTATATTTAAGTCGTCTAAGCACGTACCTAGGTGATCTAGCCAGGTATATGAACAAGTCCCCCAACTTGCTTAGCCAAGGAGATCAACCTTGGTTGGCGAGTTGAAAAAGAAATGATACCGGCGAGATCATCGGGACATGCTTAGCGGCGATGTTTACCTTTGTTAGGAGCTGGGTATCATGCCATACAGTCCCCCAACTGGGCGACCTAGGTTGAGAATCTTGGCTGTGGGCGTTCCTTTACCTGCATGTGCCATATTTGATAGGTTACGGGCGAGATCGGTGAGTAGCTAGTTCACCGTTCTGCCGCAGTACTTCGTGTAATGGTGACTATGTATCTTTTACTGTTTGAGCTCTCTTCAGTTTGTATCGACTGGGGGGATCTCTGTTTGTGGGCGTTATGGTAGGGGGAGCTCGTTTGAATTGGTAACCCTTAATTCCCCGAGTCCGTTCCTCCTAGTGGCCAGTAATGAAGAGTGATGAAGAGTGATGAAGAGTGACGAAGAGTGACGATGTCGTTATCCGCTTGTGGGCGCTATGGTAGGGGGAGCTCGTTTGAATTGGTAACCCTTAAGTCACCGAGTCCATTCCTCCTAGTGTCCAGTAATGAAGAGTGATGAAGAGTGATGAAGAGTGACAAAGAGTGACGATGTCGTTATCCGCTTGTGGGCGCTATGGTAGGGGAATCTCGTTTGAATTGGTAACCCTTAAGTCCCCGAGTCTATTCCTCCTAGTGGCCAGTAATGAAGAGTGAAGAGTGATGAAGAGTGACTCGATCGTTATCGGTGATGCAGAGTGATTCGATCGTTTCCAGTGATGTCGAGTGAGTAGGCCGTTATCCGTGATGCCGAGTGACTAGGGCGATATTGGTGATGGAGAGTGACTAGGGCGATATTGCCCTGCATGTTATTCGCGTTCTGTCATTTGGTGTGGTTGGTGTATCCACCCTACCCATCATTAAATGTTGTCTTTGTCGTGCTGCCATGTGTCCGTGTAGGGTGTCTTGGGGTTCCCAAACATCTCGTCGTAGCCATAAAGTGTGATGATTGCTTTTCTTTCGAGGGTCGCGCCCTTTCTCGAAACGGTGCGTACCGGTTCTCGTTCCCGACCCTTCTGATTCTGGCTGCCACGTGCCGTGATCCTCTGGACCGACGTGTCTATTTCAACGGTCGTGATCTCGCCGTTACGCCTATATATATCTGTGTTGTTTGTCTGTACGCTTTCTTTTACTCTTCTTGCTTCCTGAAAATTTTCGTGCTTCCGTTGCCGGATTTCCTTGTTCTCCTCCTGCTTCCGTCGTGCCGTTACTTGCGCCACCGTCGGTTCTCCTTATTCTCCTCTTTCCGGTAAGACGTCGCTGCCTAATCTCTTGTCGTTTTGTTTGTTTGAGATTTTGGTTTTATCTTGGGGTTTTGGGGTATCTGTTTGTTGGTGTGTTTGGTGTTTTGGTTAATCCCGGTTTGCCGTAATAGTTTACTGTTTTGTCCTTGTGTGTGTTTCTCCTCCTTCTTTTGTGTTTTTGTTTGCCGTGGGGGTATGTCACCTGGGAAACTAGTTGCGGGCTGGCGAACCGTTTAGGTTTTGACATTGTCCGTGGCTGTTTCGCAGGTGCCATGTCTTCTTCTCGTCACGACGCCGATAGCGGTATAGGTTCTGGTTCTTGCCGTTATGGGCTCGACGGGCCTCTCCTCTGGACCCTTAGAGATGGTCAGGAGGTCGATGAGCCTGCAAAGGCGTTATCCATGGCGGAATTGGATAAGGTGAGGTCCGAGTTCCAGATCGGTCCCGGTGTCATTCTGAAGTCCCTGGCTCCCGGCAAGCAGTTCTCTAGGCCACCTAGGGGTTTTATCACTGTTGATCGCGCTCAACTTCGATACGGTGTTCGCCTGCCTCTTCATCCTTTCCACGAGTATATTTTTGGCGAGCTGGGCTGTGCCGTGGGACAGGTGTCACCGTTAATGCTTCAGGTGCTGAGCGCGATGTTCACGCTGTGGAAGCTGGCTGGTCTCGAATACCCTACTCGTAACGAGGTGCTTTACTACTTTGATGTGGCGTATTCCATGAAGAAGGGTTGTGGTGGAACGCTCTCGCTCCGTCAGCGACGAAAGAGTTCGCTGGGGCTGACCGACTTCACGAGTTCGTGTCCTGACTGGCGGGGTGAGCATTTCTTTGCCAGTGGGTGGTCGTCCTTCCCCAACAGCCGTGTTCCTACCCGGTTTTGTGCCCGAGGTGACGTTTCTATATCGGCGTGATTCCCGTCGTGTGTCGTTTGTGTGTTTGTCTTACTTGTCTTTATTTCTGTAGTTACACGTCAGTATTCTTTGACCGCTATGGAAAAGCGGCGGTGCCATAAGGTCGAGAGGGGCTTCAGTGAGAAGTTTAAAAGTGTCTATCTCCTTGCTGATTACCGGATTATGGAGATGACCGGTCTCGCTAAGACGCCCAGTATGCCGTCTTTGTTTGTTTGTTTGCCTGTTTGTGTTGCTCGCTTTTGTTTGTTTTTGTTTGTATCTTTTGTTGTATCTTGGTGTCTTATCTTCTCGTCCTTGTTTTGCAGTTGGGTATAAAAATCAAAAGCGAGACCGGAAGATGTCGAGTTCCTATGGTGATATCGATGAGCTCATCGCCCAGCTGGCGGAGGAGGCCGTTACTGCCAAGGTGATCGACCTGGACGTGTGTTATGGGATGAGTGTTACCCTCCCGGAGCAGACAGATCTTCCTCCTCCAGAGTCCCAGACCGACATGGTGGGGACCAGTGTGCCTGTCCGGGTTGTGAATGCTCAGCCCGAGAGTCCTCCCCGTTCTCCTGCTCGCTCGAAGAGGAGGTCTGAAGGTGAGGGCAGTCAGCCTAAGCGCCAGAGGCAGGTGAATGAGACGCCTTCTTCTCCCATCACCGTGCAGGATGATGGGGAAGCCACCCGAGTTACCATTGCGGTCCCGGCGAGCCGTGTTGGTGATGTTGCTGCTGAAACAGGTGATGCCGATAATCTTTGGTACTTTGACACAGAGACTTGTCCTCTGGTTGCTGATATTGGTGCCCCTCCTTACTGTCTATTAGGCGACGTTCCCCGTGGTGAGCCCAACATTGCTGTGGATGGCAGCGTCGTGATCGCCCGTTCAAGCACCTGGGAAGGGCCACCGCCATACTCGGCCGAGATCCTCGCGCTCCTTCCACCCGATGTTGCCACCGTGGCCAATATTGAGAGTGGAGCTGAGCAGTGTCTGCGGTCCTTTGCCGCCTCGCTCCAGTTGATGTGTCATCAGCGTCATTCCTTGGTGGCGTCCTCCGAGGAGTTGGCCAGTGTTAACGGACTTTTATCGGTGAGGGACGAGCAACTCGTGAAGGCGAGCGAGGAGTGGCAGTCCTTGCAGCAGAAGTACTAGGTGCTGGAGGGCGAGAAGAAGCTCTCCGATGAGTGCCTGGATGCTTCGTTCATCCGAGGTCGCCAGCTGGAGCTGGAGGTGAAGGAGGAGCGTCAGCGGGCAGAGGAGCTGAAGGCGTGTCTGGCCATTGCTGAGGGCCAAGTCACTGCCCTACGCGGCCAAGTGAAAGAGCTGGAGGACCGGCGCGAGCAAGAGCTGGCCGATGCCGTTGAAGATTTCAAGGCCGGTCCTGACTTTGACGCCGTTGTACGAAAGGCCTTCACCGACGGACTACAGCAGACCCAGAAGCGCTTCTTCGATAACGGCTGGGTGAACGAGAAGTATGACGCTGACCTGAAATGTATCAACGAGGAACGTCGGGCAAAGCAGGAGGCCCAAGAAGCAGACCGGCAGCGGTCGAATGTTTCTAAAGGTATGACTCCTGATTGTTTTCACCCTTTAACGCCCAGTATGTCTCCATCGACCCCTCTAACTCGTCATATTCGTGACGTTGAACTTTTTTCTCAGGCAAGGAGTGAGAGGTTGGCGGCCTTGTACCGAGAGCGTTTTTGTGGTGACGGCGCTGCTGGCTTGCTGTGAGGCTCAGGGCATCCCCTATTTGTAGCTTTATCGCCTTTCTTTTGCTTAGTGTAGGTTTGCTGTATTTTTTGTATCCTTGCCGTTATGGCCTTTTGAATGGAATGGAATTTCTCCAAGTGTTGTCCGATAGTGCCAACGATGAAAGGTGTTAAAAATTCCTTTGTCTGTTTGTAACTCCTAAGTGGCTTGCTTGAGAATAACTGGCGTCCATGATAACGCCCGAGAGCGATTTAGTGTTTGATGAGCGATGCCTGTTTGTGTGCTGATGTGCATATAAAAAATAACTATCATAGTAACTTATAGGTAAATGAGACGAGTGTTTATAGTGGTTCACCAATTTGGCTACTCCACTTGTGCCTCGTTGTGCTTTCACTATGTTTTTGGATCTTTACACGTATCGTGGTTTGGGAGCGATATCTTTTGACAAAGGTCTGAAGAATTTTTGTTTCATCGGTGGCGGTGCCGGACGTGCGAGCGAGGCGACTCCCCGGTGTGATGAAGAAAGTTGCTCTACGCCGTGGATCCTGCCCTATTGGTGGCAATATCGGAGGTGCTCTATGTTCCATGTGTGGGGTATCCTCATGCCGTTCTTGTCTTTGAGGATGAATGTGGCTGGTGTGACGCTCTCGATGATTTTAAAAGGGCCTTCCCAAGTTGGTGCTAGGCCTTTGGGTTTGGGGATGACTTCTTTCCAGACCATGTCGCCGACATGGAGTTTTCGCGCCTTTACCCGTCTGTTGTAGTGCCAGGCAACCAGTTGTTTATTTGCTGAGAGTGCGATGACGGTGTCGTCTTGCCTTTCCTCTCGGAGTACGTTAGCCATGTTTAGGCCGTCCTCGTTGGTGTCTTGCTCATACCCTTCGATTCTTGGGCTTCGGTGTGTAATTTCCAATGGTAAGACAGCCTCGGCGCCATAGACTAGTGAGAACGGTGAGGCCCTGGTTGCCTCTGTTGGCGTAGTTCGTATCGACCAAAGAACCTCGTAAAGGCTTTCTGCCCATTTGTGATTGTAGTCCTCCATTCTTCTCTTCAGGCCGTTCTTTATTTTCTTGTTTGCCGCCTCTACCTGTCCGTTTGTCTGGGGGTAATATACCGATGCGAATACTAGGCGAGTCCCCAGGTTGGCGGTGAACCTCTTCATTTCGTCGTTGTTGAATTGTTTTCCATTGTCGGTGACTATCATCAGCGGGGCTCCGTACCGGCAATATATATCCTTCCAGAGGAAGTTGATTACTTTTTTCGTCGTGATGAGGACGAGCGTCCTGGCTTCAATGTACTTTGTGTGGTAGTCTATGCAGACGATGATGTATTTGAACTGGCAGGATGATGCTTTTAGTGGCCCAATAAGGTCGAGTCTCCACTGCGCGAACGGTATAGGGCTGACGATGATGGACATTGGTGTTGTTGGGGCGTGTGTTCGGTGTGTGTACTGGGCGCATGCCTGGCACTGATCGACGATACTTCTTGCATCCTGCCGCATTCCCTTGTAGTAGAAACCATATTGGAGTAGTTTGTGTATGATGCTATTTGGTCCGCCGTGGTTACCGTACTTGCACAGCCGTGGAGGTCCTTCAGTATGTCGTTGCCTTTTGCCTGCGTGACACACTTGAGCATTGGGAAGCCTCTCTTGTTCATGTATAGTTGGCCGTTTTGCATGCTGTAGTATGCCGCTCTTTGGGCGAGTTGTCTTGCTTCTGTTCGGTCGGTTGGCGTTGTCCCATCTGTCAGGTATTTGATCATGTTTGCTCGCCAGTCCTCTTCTGGTGTCGCTGGTGGAGCCGCTGTTGTTAGTGTGAATACTTCCTGGAAGCTCTTGGATATGCTTGGTCGTTCTAGTGTTTCTACCATTGTGTGTCCTATTGCCGTGATTGTTGGAGCAGTTGCTAGTCTTGCTAGGGCGTCGGCCTTCTTGTTCTGCTCCCTTGGGATATGCGTTATGTCGTAGAAAGAAAATTTGGCCAGTAGCGCCCTTACGTACCATAGGTACGCCGACATCTGTGTTCCTCGTGCCTCGAATTCCCCGGTTACGTGATTTACCGTTAGTTGGGAGTCGCTGAATATGTTGACGTCCTTGGCCCCTGCGTCCAGGGCGAGTTGTAGACCGGCGATTAGGGCTTCGTACTCGGCCTCGTTGTTAGATGCCGGGAATGTGAATCGTAGGGCGTACTCGGCGTAGGTTTTGCCGGGACCGGTCAAGATTGCTCTTGCCCCTGCTGCTATGGCTGTTTTCAATCCATCAACGTATAGGTTCCAGCATGACGGTGTCTTTATCTGGGTTGTGGGTGGGTTCAGGGTTGCCGACGATGTATTGGATTCATGTTGCTGTTGGTCGGTTACTGCCGGTGTAAGTTCTGCTATGAAATCCGCTGTCGCTTGTCCCTTTACTGCCCCCCATGGCTTGTACTCGATGTCGAACTCGCTCAGCTCGATCACCCATTTGGTTAGTCTTCCGGAGTGGTCGGGGCTAGCTAGCACTTGGCGCAGTGGTTGGTCCGTAAGAACGTGGACGGTGTGCGATTGGAAGTACGGTCGTAGGCGGCGCACCGCTGTTATTAGTGCTAGGGCCAGTTGCTCGAGTGCCGGGTACTTCGTTTCTGCCTTTTCCAACCTTTTTCCGGTGAAGAATACTGGTAGCTCAGTGTCGATTTCTCGTCTGACCAGGGCGGAGCTGACGGCCGTGAGCGAGGTGGCGAGGTAGATGTATAAGACTTCGCCTGGTACTGGTGCGTAGAGGAAAGGGATGTGGGCGAGATACTGCTTGATGGCGGTTAGCGCTGCTTCGCACTCGTCAGTCCACTCTACTGCCTTCTTCTTTGTAAGTTTGATTGCCTTGAAGAATGGGCCGCACCTATCTGTGTATCGTGAAATGAACCGGGCCAGTGACGCTAGTTTTCCGGTTAGCGCCTGGAGTTCCTTTTTGGTTATCGGCCGTGTTATGTCTAGGACGGCTTGTACCTTTCCCGGGCTGGCCTCGATCCCGCGTTGACTTACCATGTATCCCAGGAATTTTGTTGTCGTTACCCCGAAGACACATTTTGCCGGGTTGAGTCTCATACCACTGTTGATGAGCGTGTCCAGTACTTCCTTGAGATTTTTGACGTGGTCCTTTCGGTGTCGGCTCTTGACGATGAGGTCGTCCACATAGACCGCGACGGTGTCGTTATCTAGTGGCGCGAGTAGCTCCGTCATGAATCTATGGTATGTTGCTCCTGCGTTCTTCATTACAAACGACATGACGTTGTAGCAGTACAGCCCTCGGTCGGTGATGAAGCATGTTGCCTCGCTATCTGCCGGGTTCATTTTGATTTGGTTGTATCCGGAATAGCAGTCCATTGTGGATAAGAGCTCGTGGCCGCTGGTAGTGTCTGCAAGTTGGTGGATCCGTGGTAACGGGAAGGAATCTTTTGGGCATGCTTTGTTGACGTCGGTGTAGTCTACACACATTCTCCATTTGTTGTTGCTTTTCTTGACCATGACGACGTTTGAGATCCATTCCGGGTAGTGGATTTTTCTGATGAATCCTATGTCAAGTAGCCTCGCTACTTCCTCTCGCATGGCGCTGTACTGTTCTTCGTTGTATGCTCGCCGCTTCTGCTTCTTTGGGGTGGCGTCGGGTGAGATTTTTAGTTTGTGTGAAACGATGTCTGTTGATATCCCTGGCATGTCGGCCTATGACCATGCAAACATGGTACCGCATTCCCTGAGAATGTTGACGAGGGCGGTCTCGATTAATGGGTCCAGGTTGGTTCCAATTCTGATGGTTCGTCCGGGGTGTTCGTCCGAGATGGAGATTGGTTTTGTGGATGTCTCGTCTGAGGGGCGGGCTGTCAGCGATTCCCCCCGTGGGTCATCGGGAGCCTCGTATAGTCTGTTGCCCTTTAGCGCGCACACCTCCCTTGCCGAGTAGTTGGCGTCTGCGGGAGATCCTGGTAACGTGGGCGTTGTGCCCCTGATGGTGCATATTCCCCCGGCTGTTGGAAATTTCATTGTTAACATCCGTTGTGAAACGATAGCGTTGATCCTGTTTAGGGTATTGCACCCGATAATGGCATTGTAGAATGATGGTGCGTCGACGACTAGGAATTCAATGTGTGTCTCAGCGCTGCAGCCCTCTTGTCCCAGCGCGATTCTGAGGTAGTCGCTTCCCAGTGGTTGGATTTGATCGCCGCTGAAGCTTATTAGTGGATGGTGGTCCCTCTTTAGCTTAGATGGAAGTCGTTCGAGTGCTTCGTATGCCGGGCGGAATATGACGTTGACCGATGAGCCTGTGTCCACTAGGCACCGTCCAACGCTGCATAGGTCGATGACGGCGTCCACTAGGAAGGGGTAGTCCTCGGATACCGACGACCTCTCCTGTTCTTCTGATTCGTGGAATGTTATGGATCCCCATCCGGTCTTGGCGGCCTTGGCCGGTCCCTGCCGTAGGTTGCATACCGCTCGTTCATTCCTTCGTTCCGTCTTGGACCTGCCGCCCGTGATCGCGTTGATCCTTCTGATGTTGTTGATGTTTGTTGCTGACCGTTCTGGTTGATTCATGTGCCCCGTTCTGAATGCCGATAGGTTTCCCTTCTCCAGTTGCGCTTCTACCGCCTTCTTCACGTCGTGGCACCTTTCTGTGTCGTGGGATTCGTTTTGGTGGAAGTCGCACCACTTCCTCGTGTTCCTGTAATCTGTTGCCCTGAATGACTTTTTGGGTAGTGTGAATAGCTCCGGGTGGGCCGTGAGGATATCGGTGTATTTGGCATTGAGCACGCTGAACACCGGTTGTGGTAGCGGGGTGGTGAAGCTTGTTCTCTCATCTCGCTGTCTTTTTCCGTTATTGGTATAACCTTTGCCGCTATTGGTGTAATTGTGTTTTCCAGTGTTGTGCCGATGTCCGCCTTGTCGCCATCTCTGTTGGTCCCGGTCTTGTGATCTTCCCTTATGTCTGGGTGGGATTTCCCGTGATCGGTCTTGAGCAGGGGGCGCGTTCTGCATGCCTGTTATGGTAGTAAATGTGTTTACCTGTTGTGTTGGCGTTGGGTGAGAGCCAAAAGTCTGTAGTTCGAGTTGGGCGTGTGACGTTACACGGTCTAGTAGGTCGGCGTAGGTGGTTGCCGGGTTCTCGTTGAGTTTCCAGGTTAGTGAGCCTGGCTGTAGGGCGTTTCTGAGTACGCAGAAGGCTGAGTCGCCGGATATGCCGCGGCAGTTGGCGATGGTGGTGTTCCAGCGAGAGATGAATGTGGATAGTCCCTCAGCGGGTTCCTGTTTTATAGCCTGCAATTGATTGTAAGTTAGTGAGCAACCGGCCGATGTTATATATCTCTTTAGGAAAGCTTTAATGAGTTCTAAAAAGGATTTTATGGATTTTGGGGGAAGGTTGAATAGCCAGCTGAGCGCCTCGCCCGTTAGGCTCTCCATGAATAGGTAGCAGTTTGTGGCGTCGTCGTAGCCCCTGTCGGTTGTTGCTGATGTGAAAACGTCGATGTGGAGGGACGGGTCTGTTTTTCCTCTGTATCGCTCTAACTTGATTTTCGCCAGCGGGTGTCGTCCTCGACGCATAATGTCGCTTGAGAACGGTTCCTTGCGTATTGCTGGGAGTGTGCGGTTGAGGTAACTGGGCTCTGGTTGCGATAACCGTCGTATCATCAATTTGAGGTCGGCCGCCACTGCTCCGCCGAGTGGGTCACTTATATTCGTTCCGGTGCTGATGTGTGGGGGCGGTGATACCGGCGAGTGGGTGATGTTATTTGGTTCTGCCTCATCATTGTTTTGCAGTCTGCCTCCCCCCTCGGGTGACTCCGGTCCCCTGCCGCGGGATCGAGGTGGCGGAGTTGAGTCCGTCGTTGGATCTGGGTTGAGTCCCCGGCGTTCCGTGGTTCTCATCTCCATACGTATCGTTGGTGCTCAAAATCTCTGGCCTTTTCGAGTTCTAGGCATCTTTCCATGGCTGATTCGTATCGGCGCTGCATATCGCCGACACGGTCGTGTGTATCGCTTATGTGGTGTTTTCCAGGTCGCTGTACGGTTTGATCATTACGCTCATAGTGGGTTTCCCGTGGTTCGGTGTTGGGCGATATTCCTAATGTCAGGTTGGTGTCCATGCTCGTCGCTTGCCGAGAGTGTTGTAATTGAAAGAAAAATAATTTCCTATGTGCGTTTCCCACAGACGGCGCCAATGTTCATACCAAGAATAATGGATATTCGAGATATGACCAAATGTAACTAATATCTGTTATCCGTTATGCGTATGTCGGTTATAGAGCGGGATCCAAACCGATGAATGATCGTTGTCGCTAGCTGGCTGATGTTGAGCGATATCAGTGAATGATCGTTCTCGCCCCTCTCTGCTAAGATCAACAACGGTTAGGGAGAGACGGGATGGCCCGCCTTTAACCCTCCGATGCTTAAGTCAGAATCGATATGCGAGTTGAGCAGAATAACGGCGTAATAAGATAAAGAGTGCGTACCATTTAATGATGTGTTGACCGATATATATTGGTGGTTGAAGGTTGAACTACTCTTCTACTTTCGATGTGGGATGGGTATGTATATGTTCTTTGCTGGGTTGTTGTCTGACCGTTCCTGGTGTGGGCGCGTGAGCGTTATTCTGATCGAGGGTCGGACGGGTTTGGTCACCGAAGTTGGAGCTTTCCCGGCGATGGTTCCTGTCATGGTGGCGGTGAGACATAATTATAATTTATATTTAAGTCGTCTAAGCACGTACCTAGGTGATCTAGCCAGGTATATGAACAGTGGTGTCGCTCCGGCTCGGGAAGAAGGCTCCGACTCGAGGAAGACGTTCGTACTCGAAGAAGTGAGTCAGCTCGGTCAAGTCTCTCGGACTCAGAGAAGCAAACCAGCGAGGTCATTCTGGTATCGAGAACGTATGGTGTTATCGGTGCCGGGGGGCATAGCGCTCTCAGGGAGGCAAACCAGTGTTGTGTTACTTCCGTTGTGGTTTTTTTTTTATGTGCTCAAGTCCCCGAGTCTTATATCAGTAACATACTCCTTTGTGCACCTATCTACAAAAAATGACATCATAATAAGTGTGGTTAGTTACAGTGTGATCAGTAAGTAGCTAATTTACTGTCTCCTGAAGTAAGCAAAATGTATTGATGTTAACTCCCTTAGGCTTGTTTGTATCGCGAATGAGTCATGACGTTATATCAGTGTTCCTTCAAGTAACGGTTTAACCCAATAGGCTCGTTTCCAGTGAAGCCCTTACCGGTAACTGACATACTCCATAACTATTCAGTGTCGGGGGATGCAATGATCAGTTACATTGCACCGACCGAGGGATACACTCTTTGGTGCTCAAACACTCGGTCCCTCCCAATCTAGTAGCTTTTGTTGATGGATGTTGGTAGCTACACAGGTGGGGGCACAAAGGTGGGTGAAACTTGTTTGACTTAGTAATTCCGAGTTTGTATCCCCCGTGCGACTTTACGGCTCTTTGGCCAGTTGAAGGATGGCGATATGGCGTGGGATATATTATGGCCGGCAGGAGAATACTTTCGGCGATATGGCATGGGAGAATTTTATCAATGCTGAAGGATGCCATTTATGTGGGCGATAACAGAGTCAAGTGTCTGATATCTAGGCGATACTGTTGATCCCTGTGATTAACGCTGTGCTCCATAACCTGATAGTTCTCAAGCGACATATAACAACACATGGCATAATCAAGTAGAGTTCTTTTAAAACAAAATTCTTACATGTGGAAGATGATTTTGCATCGATAAAAGGTCTAAAGAGATTTCGTATGCTTATGTCGGTGATATGAGTAACATAACTCGGAGAGCGTAAAGTCTGAAGAATTCTTATTTTGATGATGCAAAATAGTATAATTAACGTAAGCTACAACATTTTTTAATATATATTAAATTACTAATGCACAGCGACAATATCACATAAGTTATGCGAGCAAAGTGTAGACATGACAAACATGCTTAGATGCTTTGATCAATCGAGAGTTTGTTTACTCGAGTTAAAACACATGCTTCTTGCAACATGATCACGACATAGATCGAATTGTTTTGTTTAAAAACTATCAGTATTTTACTCATGCTTTTTATTTCGTAGTCATGGCATTGGTTATAAGTATAACGCTCTAGCACATGCTTACTCACATAAATCATGCATAGTCGACTTATCTCTATTAATTAAGCACACAGATCTTAGGGAAGTTACAAAGTAGAACATCTAGATACCCAACGATTACCCTTCCCAAAATAAAAATCCCCAATAACAAAAATTAATAAACTGAGGGTCAAAATGTCATTAGAGCCGACACACGCCACGTATACTGAGTTGGAGCAGTTCTGCAGTTATCCCACTTTTGTAAACATCTTAAGTAGTTAATCTTCATTTATGCTTTGCGATCATCTACGAGAACTTCATCTCATTCTTTTCCTTCTATCTCAATCTTGCATGTAAAGCATTGATTGTTCATAGGCTTTTTCTCCCTTACGACAATTCCTCTTCTTGCCCATTCTGTTTAAAGTGGACTCATCAACGGAGCGACTTCGACCCCTTCAACGACCATTTCTTCATCACCGGCAACCACGAGATGTGTGAGTACTTGAACTTTTTTCTCTATTTTGATTTGAGAAACATGCTTTAGATTCGAGTGAAAAGCAGTTAGCAAGTATGTTTGAATTCCAATCTCTATGTATCGTTGAAGAAGTCGGAGTTCCTAGAAACTGGGTATTCCTATTGTGCCCATCCTTCCTTCTATCGTTGATGCTTTCTTACTATCTCAATTATACTTGCCGCCTTCTACAGCACACCGATCCCCTCCTCTGATCCTCTCCTTTCTAGCACCGCCGCCAAAACCGCACCACCACATGGGGAGGTATTGCGAAGACCTGTCCCATACCCAGCAGCCTAGAGAGGGACATCGGCTTAGCTACTGTAAGGCTTAGCTAGGAGAGGTCCATTCGGTGAGGTAAGAAAGAGTGGTTTGGTTTGGTTTCGTTGGTTTTGCTGGTTTCGTTGGCCAATAAAAGAGCTTGATAGCCTTTGAAGTTTGTTTCATTAGGGTCATAATTAATAGAGATGTGCTAAAAATGTACGACATGTGTTAATTGTTTATGACAAACAGTCCTATTCTATTTCAGGTTACGAACAGTCTTATTCTATTTCAGGTAACGAAGTCTGTATAACATTACAAATAGGACGACAACCTATCAGCTTGATCGCGTCGTGTAAGGAGGCGTCAATTTTTTTTCTGGAGGTAATAGGACTGTTTCAAGGCTTTCACCTGCCACAATTACACTATTTCTGTATTTCTATTTCAAAGCTTTTGTTCTTAGATGATGATACGGCCTTCTGTCCTGTTTACATTTTATTTTTTGGGTTACAGCTGGGTTCGACTGCGATTGGGTTGAAGACGAAAGAAGGAGTTGTGCTTGCTGTGGAGAAAGCCGTGGAGAAGCGTGTTACTTCGCCTTTGTCGCAAAACTTTTGATTGGCATAGTGATTTGGTGAGTTTATATTTTTTACTTTACTGCTTAGTTGGTAGTTCACAGTGGATTTTTTAAGTTTGATAACTTATCGGGTTAATCTTGCTGGGATATCTTTCCGATTAAGCAACTTTACATCTCCACTGATCTAGCCTTTATTTAGTTTACGATCTCTATATGAATATTGCAATTGTTGTCTTCTTTTTCATACTGCAATTATCCCAGTATCTTAATTTTTTCCCTTCTATCTGGTTTAGTTTAGGAACTATCTGGTTTAGAGCATGCTATTTGAATCTTCAGGTCTGTGTACACAACTGACGTCAAGCTTATTTGCACATATGCCTTTGAATTTTCCCTTTCTGGTAGTTATGTGATCCTTCTTAGCAAACAATTTTTTAATGCAGCTATGTTTTTTCTGTATGAGATTCTCTTTTTAATGCAACTATTTTTTTATGTCAATTTCTTCTATTGAAATTCATGCATCAATTTGAGTCTGTGGAGATTGAACAGTGGTTGGTGCCATGCCTGCTTTGTTTATTGTACATTTCTTGATACAGAATCCCAGAACTATCTCTGATTCTTGATTCTTTTTTCAGCCATTAGAACCGAGCAGATATTACATACTTATATTCTGATTCCCAATTATATCCCATATGTTCCATTTCTTTTAAGGAAAATGAACTAACATCACCAAGATGTATTTTAGAGTGTCATCACATTTCAGTGCTGAAAATACCACTTTTCAGTATTGTTAGACAACATACATCGACTATGATCATAGTTTCAATTTTGTTTACTGTGATTGATATTCCTGCTGTATACTGTAATTGGTATTCCTGTCTCTATAATAAGATTGCTCAAATCTTATTTTAAAGTCTACTGTAATTGGTATTCCTGTTGAATGTAAATGGTGATTTATTTGTATGTAAACACAACTTGAAGGTCTAGCTTTGTGAAATGGTGATGGGAAGTGCTCAACATTTCCAGATAGCGCATCTGACATAACCATCAATCCTAACTGGTCAATCAAAGGTTCCTTACTGTTTGTTTAAAGAATAATTTGTTTTCATATATTTACATTGATTCAGTGCTTGGTATATATGTTTACTGGTCAGGCTAGGGTAATCGATCAAGGTTATACGTACTCCTATAGGAATGTTAGAGGATATATTGACTACCTATACATAAACATCAAACATCCTTCTTCCTTACTGTTTCTGCAAAGTGTAGTGTCACAATGTAGTTTCCATTTGCGAAGCAGCATGCATAGTTTGTAAGAGAAAGAAAAGAAAGTTGGGCAGTTGTATATTGTTGATTCATTTTTAGTTTGGAACTATGAGTTGCTATATAAGCTTGGTCAAAATTCTTAATTCCATAATCACCAGTGCTACTAAATCCCCAATCAAATTTAGCAACAAATCATGTACTTATTAGTTTCCTGGGAACTTTATATCGAATTCTGGTATGCTAAAGATATCTGTTAGTTTCTTCTCTGTTTTATATGGCAGCAAGTCAGTCCAATGTTAGTTTCACCTCTGTTTTATATGTTAGTAGGTTTGCTAAAGTATTTCTCTCTCTTTAGGGTTGAATGTTTGTTACATAGTATGTCATTGATGTTTGGCTGAATTGAGTTTATGACATTATGTTAAACTGTGTGGAGTTTATAAGAATAGAGCCAGCAACGGTGATCAATCTTAATAATAGTGTACTTCGAAAGAGCACTCATGGCTTAATTGAAAGTTTGTTCCTCTCTTTGGGGTTGAATGTTTGTTACATAGTATGTCACTATACGTACACAATATGTTACATAATTTCTACATTCTGATATCTATGCAGAGGCTTATTGCTACGTGATTGTCTTCATCTTAGGTATCTATGCAAATGCTGATTGCTATGGCAACTGAGTTGTATAACTGTGCTATTGCACTTGATGGAAGACATGCTGTTTACCACTGTAGTATCATCAAATTTAGGGCCCTGACCCACTCTTTAGGGTCTTGAGTATCATCCTATCCTCAAATTTTTGCAGTTGATCTCTATTAATAATTCATTAAGAGTTTCAGTTTCCACAAGCCCAAAATATATACATGTGCATTAGTCTGAGATATGCATCAATGTTGCGATGTAAGAAAAGATCGTCAATATGCTCAGATTGTATCTAACGTAAAAGATTTACCTTTTTTTGCTCATATATGAGGGAACAGTTGGAGAGTATTACATCATAGAAACTTTTTATGTGTTGCATCTCAATTCAATTTTTTAAAGAGCTCGCAGGGGCTCATGTTAGTATTCTTATTATGATAACTGATCAATTCTAATTGCAATGCAGCTTGCAGGGGCTTCATTGTTAAGCTCATCTAATTGCGATACTCCATTTTCCTTCCATTTGTGCAGCTCCACATAGTCACCAAAGAAGAGCTTGACTGCTAGAAGTAGAACAAAAGTCGACCATTTAATGTATCTTACGGGTTACATACTTGAATTTCAATGCATGGAATGCCATAAAATCTCTATTAATTAAAGAAATTTGATCCATTACGGCATCTGTCATGGCATAACATTTGATATTCCTAATTTTTTCCTTCTGCATAATATAAGTTGAACCCACAAAATACCGCAATTTGTGCCTCTTTAGTGTCACACACCATGCAATAAAATCACCAAAGAACTAGGAATTATATTAGGAATTATACGTCATCGCCAACGAAATAACTTCTTATATAAGGTCTTATAGCTTTTTACTTATACGAGACATGAGCATTGATGGTCAACATAAATTTATTTGAAAATTTTTTAACAATTAATTTGTATCTTATACAGTTCTACAAAAAGCGTAAAATTTTGATACAAATTGCTCAGGTAATTACGTAATGCATTCGTGTTCAACATATACATGTTTGTGACCGTTTATTCATTTGTTTTAACTCTTCTATATTTTATTTGTAGTTGGAGTGACAAGTCGTTCTACATGATGATTAATGTGGCTGGACTTCGTTGGAGATATTGATGTCATCATAGTTAAAAAATTTATATATTTTTTGATAGTTTCTCTTCGTGTGTTTTTCGTTCTATTTTCATAAGCCAAAGAAAGTTATAATTTGGTTTGCCAAAATTAGTGGTGACTTAATATGAAGTATGCTAATATTATTTTGGGAAATTTATCATCAATCATTGGTAATTCTTCGCACATACTCAATTAGATCAGTGCTCGAATAATAGAGATAGGCATGAAAGTGCACGATAGTATATGACAGCTGCAATGGGCTTGGACAATGATACACTGACGATATAATTGTACACTCTTAAGTATTACACCGATAAGTCGCGCGCGCGAGCGCGACGCATTTCAAGCTAGTCTTTAAGCAAATAAATAGAACATGAAATATACACATGTTTTTTTGCTAGCTTATCAGTAAAGAAGGAAAGAAAGACTCACAAACTTGCGGGCTCCTTCAATCAAACGGGATTGAGAATGCTGAGCGGTAAGGCCCAAACACAGGCCCACATAGGGGTTCTTGACTTTCCATTCCTTTCACGTGTTGACAGCCGCCCCCTTTCCTTTCTTGTGACTCGGCTCTCCTTCGATGCCGCCTTGCTTCCACAAGCAGGGGCAGTATGGGTATAAGATTTTGAATCTTTGAATTCTCATTTGCTGGTCTTATGCCCTACCACGTCATTTTCCCCACCGAAGAACTACTCTGCTTCTGCACCCCCTCCCCTTTTTTTTATGTTGATCGACCGAAATAGGGAAGCGAGAGGTGAGATTTGAGGCTACAGATTTGGTTCTGCTCAAACTCGGAGATTGGTTTCAGAGAAGTGGGTTCCGCCTTGCTTGGTTCTGGCAGCTGGTTCCTGCTTGTTGATTACGGTCTCGGAGTGGATGCATCCGGAGTTGGTGTTTCGGGGTGATGGTTCCGGCGTCGGTGTTGTGGTTCTATAGCAGTGGTCTCGGAAGCGGTGGTTGCGGAGATGGAAGTCGATCTCGGAGTTGTGCGTTCCGGCTAGGAGGTTCCGGTGCTCGGAGTGAGTTTTTGTTCGAAGTCCCCTAGGTCCGGCGATGTGGCTTGGGGAAGTGGTCTGCTCGGACTCGGATATTGGTTTCGCTTGGTGGAGTTGGTTTCATATATGGCTCAGCTGGCCTTGGTTGTTGCTGGCTCACTCTCGGGATGAGCTCTCCCTCCCCGGGTGGGCTATCGCTCTCGGGGTGGCTGGTTTTACTCGGGCTTGGAGCTCGGGGTTGAAGATGTTAGTCGGAGGTGCGAACCGCTGATGCAAACTGGGGAAGCGAACAGCGCAAGGCATCCACAACATCAACATTCGTCTCAAGAGCAGGGCCGAGAGGGGAATCTTCAGTCCGGGGGCGCTTCTGCGCACGCTCCTCACCCTCCCCCTGCTCAAGAAATTGTGGAGGACCGGAAGACGGAAGCAGGGGATTTGGAGAGCAAGAATATCGTGGAGGACTTGAAGGTCGATCCAAAGACGAGGGCACGACAGGCAGACGACTGGCAGACTGGGGTGCATGGGCGGCCTCCCGCCTGTCCCCAACATCATCTCGCTCAGACTGCTGCTGCCCGCACTCCGCCCGGGCCTGGGCCTTGAATCCAGTAGCATCACCCGGTGGCGGGCGGGGAGCATCCGCTTGTGGCCCTCGAATGAGCGGAGCAGGATCAGCCACGTTTGCAACAGGGGTCTTGGGCTGGGTACTGTCCCCCGGGACGAGTATGCCACGACCGTCATCCGCCACCTTGCGGGCTTTCGCGGCAGCATCCCGCAGTGCGAGTAGGCGGCGCTTAAGCACGTTATCCTTGTTTGTCGTCGTGGACTTCGTCATCTTACCTACAGAGCACACAGACGAAAGGTTAGCAAACAGGTACAACACTTCGAAAAATTTTCCTCTTCCTATTTCTGGTAGCAAACCACAACCCACAGCCCAGGCGACCTGGCGGCACGCGTGCGCCCAGCGAGTAATTGTTCGTATCGAATGTACGGAAAGACTGGGGGACTCAACCTGACGGGGTGGAGCATCGCAGACGAAAGAAATGGAGGCATTCCGCCCGTGTGCGGTGCCCAGCCCGCTCGAACGGAGGATATTGCAAAACACCACCAACGTTCGGGTCCGTATGGGCCCACACCGACCAAGGCAGATTTGGATGAGCGCCAGGGTACATTGGCAGCACGGGCGGAGAGGCAACACTTGGCAAAAGAGAGTAGGGGGGAAAACTTCCAGAAACACCAAAAACACAAAATTCCTACCCCAAACAAAACCAAGCCTGGCACACCTCAAGAACACGCCCTGTTCTTGAGACGCAAAACCCAGAAAAAGCCAAAAAACCACAGAAACAACCAAACACGAACCAAAACGGAAAACACCAGAAACGGGATGAGAGCCTCACCAAATTCGGTCTTTGACGGCAGAAAGGTCGAACGTCGCGCACGTATTCCGGCAAGAAAGCACGAACGAAGAAACGGTGAACAGATTGCAGAGCAATTCCGGCAGAGTTTCGACAAATCGTAGAAAGTGATGGAGAAAAACGACACCACACCCCTCTTTATACTGATTGCACGACGTAAGCCAATGAACGCCAGCCATCCATTCTCGCGTGTCCACCGTCGGATTGCAACACGTGGCACGGGGCGATTTACTAACCCTCCTTAGTGACCGCGCCAACTTTTCAGCTTCCCACCTTAAATTCAAACAACTAGCACGGTCTCCCACGGCTCCACACGTGGCGCTCATGCACCACCCCCACGCGCCTGACGTCTGAGCTCCACGCAGTTATCACAACACCAGCATTAAAAACGACGGCTCGCATGTATTACACAACGGTTCCCAAGGAGCAGTCAAAAGGAGTGTCACCTCTAAACATCTCATCAACGCACCACCAGATCCAAGGCAGGGCACACCACGCCTCATCTCTCGCCAGTCGAACAAAATTCACACACCACCCGCACGACCAGTAAACGCAGATCACCCGCGCACGTCCAAACCAGGTAACACCACCACGGGCGTAGGGCACTTCCCCCCTTGAGCACACCGGTAAGAAATGGCAAGCCGATTTAGGCGGCAACTGGCATGGCGCGCTAAACTCGATGGGCGACACGGGCGTGGGGTTCTTCCCCTCCGTGTGCGCAACGTTAACGATCGATGCACCAACTCAGTTCTGGCAGGGGTGTGGGGTCCGCCCCACCCCCCTGCAGGCGCTGAGACCGATAAGCGACGGGTGTGGGGTCCGTCCTCTCCGTTGGCGCAAGTACAGTAGCAGAGGCATGGGGTCTGTCCCCTCTCTGGGCGCACTAAGCTCGTTAGGCGGCACGGGCGTGGGGTTCTTCCCCTCCGTGAGCCAACTCAGTCCTAGCAGGGGCGTGGGGTCCGTCCTCCCTCTGCAGGCTCTGCCACTGATAAGCGGCGGGTGAGGGGTCCGTCCTCTCCGTCCGCGCAAATACAAGCCGGCTGTGGAGCCAGAGGCATGGGGTCCGCCCTCTCTCTGCGCGGCAAGCACGATGGGCGTCACGGGCGTGGGGTTCTTCCCCTCCGTGGGTGTAACGTTAACGATCGACTCGCCGACTCGGAACTGGCAGGGGTGTGGGGTCCATCCTCTCCTTGAACGGTCCGAGACCGATGAGCGTTACCGGGTGTGGGGTCCGTCCTCTCCGGGCCTGAAATCTTCCTGGATTAGGCGGCAGAGGCCTCTGCGCGTGCTAAATGCGAAGGGCGGCACGGGTACGCGTTCGTGCGCGCTGCAACATTGTACGTCACGGTCCTGATCGCACCGTTGACGCTACAGCGTACGCGACGGCATCCCCGTTGACGTGCGACGTATGCAGTGTCACCCCAACGCTGGCGTTACGACCAGCATTTGCATACATTCACACATCATACCATACATTCATGCATCATACCATACATTCACACTTGCACACCTATATATCTGTTATACTTATTCATGTTTATAAGACCGACTCCATTCGGGCGCGCGGCTTCAAAATAGCAAGTCTTGTTTGGAGGCCGGGCCCACAGGTACACGAACGCACGAACAGGTACACGCTCGAACACGCAGGTCCCACTCCGTCATGCGAGCCCTTCCTTGACCGGAGAGTTGGGGGACTTGGGGGGTTACTGGATCATGCACCACTGCTCAACCGGATAAGTATTTTTGTTTAATCGTACGGACCCTTTTTCAACTCCCCAGTTAAGAAAGTTCTCTTTGACTTGGGGACTTGGGGGACTTGTTTGTATAGCATGAGTTGTCCGATTAATATACTTATCCACTTAAGCAGGTAATCGACACCTACCAGACCACCCCAAAGACCACCAAGGAGGCTTCAACTTCACTCACCAGACCGACCCCATCCGAGCGCACACGCGCCCAACGGGCACACGCCCAAATGCACGGATCACACACCAGCAAGTGTACCAGTCCCACATCGAAGAACACCATCAAACTCCAAACTCAACCACCTATATATGTAAGGTATTTATTACAGGTAAGAGCACTCATTCACCCCACCTCAAATTTCCCCCTACGCACGTTCGCTTGACTGTTATATCCAATACATCATCTGACTTAGGCATCGGAGCGTTGAAGGCGGGCCACCCTGTCTCGACCCCTGACCGCCCGTTTGTTGTTGTATTCTTCTAACAGCCGTATGCGAATACGCACACCCGATCACCCGAGAGAAGAGGAAGCGCCCGAAGGAAGAGTCGACCGTCGAAAGAGAGAGCCCGTACGCCCGAAGAGAGAGAAGGGCGACCGACCATCCGAACAGCCCGAGCGTTCGGACGAAGGAAAAGGAAGTCTGCTCATACTTGCTTCTTCCAGATTACGTCCCCGCACGTAATTCGGTAGAAACAGGAAGTACTCCAAACCACATATGTGGGAAACAGTAGAGTGAAAGCCCAAAAACTACAAGGTTGATGTTTGCTTTTGAGAATCTAGTTATGGAAGAAGAAAAATCAGTGGATGATTTCTATATGAAACTCTTAACCATAACTAGATAGTTAAGAGAGCCAATTGAAGAATATTAGGCTGTCTCAAAATTCCGTAGAGCCTTAAACAACAAATTGAAAGTGAAAGGGTCTATCATTTAGGAAACTCATGATATGAGAAGCTATAGCTTAGAAGAACTGGTGGAAAATCTCAAGACCTATAAGATTAAAGAGAAGCTAGATAAGCCTGTGAAAAAGTCTAAAAGTATTGCTTTCACATCTATGAAAAAGGAAAAATATGTGCAACCTCTGGATCCAAATGATTTGGCCTTGATTTCAAAAGAATTCAAAAAGAGTTTGAAAAATCAAAAGAGTTCTAAGTTTGGTTCTTCTTCAAAGAAAAATCAACATTTTGATAAAAGGAATGATAAGCAAGGTGAGTCTGTTAAGTCTGGTCAAGGTAAGTCTAAAATAGATAAACTTAAATGTTATGAATGTGGTGCAGTGACATTGGCCACATAGCTTTTGACGGTGAAAATAAGAAATTTGCTCCTAGGAATGAAAAAGCCTTGAAATCCACCTGGAGTGATTCTGAATATGAAGATGTTATGGTAAATGTTGGTGAAAATCTTGCATCGGTATCCTCTTTTCAAGGTGAGGATATTGATGCATCAGAAATTGGTGCAGAAGAATCTGATGATGAAGTGGATACCAGATGTAAGTAGCTGTATGAAAACATTCCAAGTTTGAAGGTGAGGATATTGAAAGAGGAACTGCATAAGCCAAAAACATTCCAAGTTTGAAGAATGTATACTTTGTGTAAGGGTTGAAGGCAAACCTCATTAGTGTTAGTCAACCGAGTGATGAATATGAAGATGTCTGGTTCAACAAACATATATGCATTGTATTAGATGTGTTTGGTTTGTTTGTGATGAAAGGGTTGAGAGCATAAGACAATTGTCATCAGATTAATGCAAATGGGCTACTGAGATGAAATCAGAAACATGTATGATGCCCACTAATGAAGAAACTCAAGAGTTATGGCACATGAGGTTAGGACATGTCAACTATCAGGATCTGCTAAAACTGTCTTCTGCAGATTGTGTTCGAGGGTTGCCTGCTCTAAAAGGAAAGCCTAGTAAAATGTGTGAAGGATGCAAAATTGGCAAGATGAAAAAGGTATCTCACAAAGCTATCTCACAAAGCTATCAACTCTGAAGTCACTAAGTAGCCTTTTAAACTATTCCATATTGACTTATTTGGACCTGCACAGACTGAGAGCCTTGGAGTAAAGAAGTACATACTAGTTGTGGTTGATGACTTCACAAGGTTCACTTGGGTATGCTTTTTAAAAGAAAAAATTCATCTTGAGAACTTTGTTGATCTAAGCAAAAGGCTGTGTAATGAAAAAAAAGGGTCCAATTTCACTATTTTGAGAGTGAGATCAGACCATGGTACTGAGTTCAAGAATGCCACATTTGCTGAGTATTTCCATGAATAAGGCATCTTCCATGAGTTTTTATTTGTGAAGACACCACAACAAAATGACATTGTGGAGAGAAATAATGCGGTGTTGATCAGCATGGCTAGGGTGCTACACTCTATTGGCACCAGTGGTCACTTCTAAGTTGAGGCAATTAATACTACTTGCTACACAGCTAATAGAACATTTCTCAGACCTGGTACTTTGAAGATAACTTATGAGTTGTGGAGAGGAAAGAAACCAAACATCAAGCATCTGCATGCTTTTGGAAGCGCCTTTGTTACATCTACAGAGATAAAGAACTTGCCGAGTTTGATGTCGGGATTGACAAGGGATATTCATTGGTTATGCTACAAATAGCCTATAGAGTGTATAACAAAAGAACGAAGACTCTCATGGACTCAATCAATGTTTCAGTGGATGATGTAGCTGCAAAGCAGATAGAGTACTACTTTGAAGACATAGAGCACATAATTGGTGGACCACAGCCTGGTGCAAACAACTCTACCACTGAAGTCGAAGACCATATTCTTGGACCAACACCTGTATACAAGCATGACTTCAAACAAGCACAAAAAACATTATTCAGTGACTAATATTATTGGAGATCTAACACAAGGGATCAGAACTCGGAAGCAAGCAAATGCAATTGTTAGAGTTGAACCTCCAAAAGTCCCAGATGAACCAAATCAAGATGAGATGGTGACTGATGTGGCTCTAATGTGCTTTCTAGCTAAAAATTAAGAAGACTTTAACAAAATCACTCACAATAGTTTTGTGTCTACTTTTGAGCCAAAGAAAGTCAAAGAAGCATTAAAGGATGATGACTGGATCGAGGATATGCAAGAAGAACTGAACTAGTTTTACAGAAATCATGTATGGGAAGTCATACATAGACCAATTGAAACAAATGTAGTGGGAACCAAATGGTATTCAGGAAAAAAAAACTGATGAGTTTGACAACATTACCAGAAATAAGGCCAGGCTTGTAGCTCAATATTACTCTTAATTGAAGGCATTGACTACAATCAGACTTTTGTCCCAGTAGCCAGACTTGAATATGCCAGACTACTACTTGCCATTAAATGCCACCTTAAAATCAAGCCTTATCAGATAGATGTCAAAAGTACTTTTCTGAATGGTGATATGAGTGAACATGTGTTTGTAAAGCAGCCTCCAGGATTTGAGAACCCTGAGTGTCCAGATCATGTGTTCGAGCTCAAGAAGGCTGTATATAGCCTGAAACAATCTCTTAGGGCCTGGTATGATAAGCTATCTACTTATCTTGTAAGCAAGGGGTATACTAGAGGATCTGTTGATAGGACACTATTTGTGAAGAAGTGCTCAAAATACATTGTCATTGCTTAAGTCTATGTAGATGACATAGTGTTTAGATCCACTTCCCTTGACTTGATCCATGAATTTGCCAAAGTAAGGGAGACTGCATTTGAAATCAGCATGTGTGGGAAAGTCATTTACTTCTTGGGAGTTCAGGTAAGACAATTGGACTCAAGTATGTTTCTATCTCAGATTAAATATGTTGTTAACCTTGTTAACAAGTTTGGTCTCTCATCTGCTAAACATGCATCTAATCTTATGAGCACTGTTGCAAAGTTAAATGAAGATCCCACAGTTAAGTTTGTTAATCAAAAACACTATAGAAGCATGATAGGAAACTTGTTGTATCTGACATCAAGTAGACCTGACATAGCATATAGTGTTGGAGTGTGTGCAAGGTTTCAGGAAAATCCTAAGGAATCTCATTTAGAAGTTGTTAAGAGGATAATCAAATATGTGTCTGGAACAACTGAAGGTGGGGTATTTTATGCCTTTGACATTAATGTGGAGATTGTAGGTTATTCAGATGCATGTTGGGGTAGAAATCTCAAGGATAAGAGGAGTACATCAGAAGAATGCTTCTTTTTTGGCAACAATCTAACTGCTTGACATAGCAGGAAGCAAAACTGCATATCTCTCTCTACAACTAAGTCTGAATATGTGGCTGTTAGGAATTATTATACTCAGTTGCTTTGGATGAGGAATATTCTCAGACATTATGGCTACTTAAAAGGTAAGCTTACAATAATCTATGATAATAGCAGTGCCATCAATATCTCAAAAAATCTTGTACAACATTCAAGAACTAAACACATTAATTTGAGATATCACTTCATTTGTGATTTGGTAGAACAAGGCATTTTGGAACTTGACTTTGTGCCAACTGAATATCAATTTGCTGATTTGTTCACAAAACCATTGGATACTGCTATTAAAAATGCTTAGAGATGCAATTGGTGTGTGTCATGAAGTGAGTCCCTCCTCTGAGTGATTGTAATATGTACCTATATGTATCATCATATTAGCCTTTCTTCTGTAGCATGTGTGGAATTTCATATGCCATGTATATATTTGTGAATTAAGATTGAGGACTGCATTTCTGATACATCTTTTAAGTGTGAACTAGTTAGATCTATGGCATTTTCATTATGATGTATGCACTACTTTAGACATTTGATTGAGTGGTTCTGTGATTACTTCATTTCTAGAACTTGCACTATATCTTTTAAATTAATAATGCATGTGTGCACTGTAACATGATCAAGGCAAAATTAGGTTCGTTCCACCATAGCCAAAACACTTGTATCTTCCTGTCCTTTGTGATTTCGTAGTTCAGCCCCTTTGAGCATGTTTGATTACTCTAAAGATCAATTGTATCTTGTTCAATATCCCTTCCCTATACCTTAGCCTTCAAACTATACTTACTCAAGAATTCTTGTAGAAGGTGATGCTTCTTGAGAGGTTGCTAAAGGTTACTACTGAATTGTTTCCAGAATTATGGCTGCAAATGACAAGATTTTGAAAGGACTATCAAGATATGTTACAAGCAAGTCTGTGACTGATTCAACTTCGAATCAAAGACAAAACATTGCAACTGGTGTTTCTAGTGTATACAAGAGAAAGTAGTGTTGTATCTGCTCTGATAATTACGAAAAAAAAACTTAGTGTCTTGTTCTTGTTTTGGCTTTCTGTGTATATGGCCGCCTATCTCTATAATATAAAGCCAAGAGTGGCTTTTGGTGTCATCTCATACCAAATTATGGAAACCCGAAAATATCCTTATGAAAAAATAAAAACATCTCCAAGAAAATATATATATATATAAATGGAGGACATTGTTGTAATGCACCAGAAAAAAAAAAGAATAAGAGAAGAAAAATCAGGCGGGAGACAAAAAAAAGTGAACAACAGTGTTGTCCAGCAAAAACTGTCATAGAAGTTGATATAATAGTGGTTAATCTAATTTGACACGTGTGTACACACGGGTGATTAAGTTAGTGAAGATTAAGAGTGCTATTATCTACATTGAAATGACTACTTGTTGCTTCTGTTGTGAGGCTGTATCTACTATTTCATCACTCTTTTAAGCCACCACTTGGTCTGTCTCTCTTCTCAGCCGCATTACATCCTTGATCAAGTCCTTGTGATCTTGTGTGTACTATGTAATTCATGGAGAATAGATTGACTTGTAAGCTTATGGTAAGTGATGTTATCATGGTTTTTGAACTCTTTTTTTTCTAGTCATTGATAGTTGATTGTGCTAACAAGGCATTGTACCATGTGAGTGAGGCAGTTTTTTGCAGATTTTACTTGTCTCCTTGTATATATTGTGCATGCATAGTGATACATCTCAGAAACAATTGTATAGAATGGCTCTTAATTACTTCTTATGGGGGAGATGACTAGTTTCTTGATTCTGACACTTTGACAGTTTCCCAAAATATTGTGATTATTTGATATTATTTCCTAGAATACTCAGTTGACTTTCTCTCCTTCAGAGGAAGTTACACGTTTGGCCTTCCCCACGATCTTGGCTTTAAAAAAGACTATCCCTTTGTCCTCTCCCTCTACAGAACTTACAATTTCTCTCAATGTGCAGAACCTTTGGTGTTTATGGTGCGTTGTCTTATTACAACTGTTCAGGCTCGCCCTGAATCTTAGAAGCTTCTTAATTAGAAAGCGGTAGATGCAATGGTAAGGCATGAAGGTCTCAAGCTCTCTCACACTGCCTCAAACTCAGAAGGTGGTGACTCTCAGAAAAGTCAATTGCGGCATCCTCTTTACCCTCGCCCTCAATCCCCGCCTCAAGTTCATCGTGGTCATCCAGCACCGGTGGGTCCATCTCAACCTCGTGATGTCTCTCCTCCCCTGGCTTTCTACACTATCAACCTCTTCTGAACCGGATTAATCGCATAGACAGAGACTGTTGACAAGTATTATTATAGTTATTTTAGTTTCCTATTGTAATTAGAATTGATTCATTCTGTATTATTATAGATATTCCTTCATATTAGGAATCTATCTTGTAAAGTTGTATAAATACCCAATTTGTGAATGAATGAAAGTATTGCATTCTACCGTAAACACTTTCTGTCTATACTTTTCTACTTGGCATCAGAGCCAACCATGTAGACCTACCGACAAAACTCTATTTTTGTCAACCACTACACCTTAAAGCTGCTGCCATGGCTGAAGGATCCGACGCGACTGTAATCCCTTCTGCTCTACCTCCACCTACATCTACATCCATCCATTACCATCAGGAAAACTCCTCTTTTCTCATTAGAGTTCTCTTGAATGACACTAATTACTCTACATAGGCTCCTATTATGCATATGTGCAATGGAGGCTGGACAAGCTTGGTTTTCTTATTAGTGCCTCAGTTGTCCGCCTCTTAGAACCCCTGAACATACTACTTGGACGACTGACAATGAGAAAGTGAAGAGTTGGATGATTGATAACATATCTCCTGGTATCATTCAGCGTTATGACACTAATTACTCTACATAGGCTCCTATTATGCATATGTGCAATGGAGGCTGGACAAGCTTGGTTTTCTTATTAGTGCCTCAGTTGTCCGCCTCTTAGAACCCCTGAACATACTACTTGGACGACTGACAATGAGAAAGTGAAGAGTTGGATGATTGATAACATATCTCCTGGTATCATTCAGCGTTATCTCCGTCTCCATAATGGTACTGAAATTTGGAAGGCCTTACAAATGACCTTCTATAATGATCAGCATTTTACCCAGATCTATAAGTTGCACCGCCTCTGCTTCACTGCCAAACAAGCAGGGCGACTTCTTTCTATCTATTACAATGAGTTGGTGGCATGGCTCGAGGAATTGGATCAACGTGTGGCCTCTTTTTCTGATATTGTGGCTACAATTGTCCAGGATAACAACTACAAGTCTATGCTTTGGGTTCACATGTTTTTAGGAGGTCTAGATCCAAAATTTGATCAAATTCGAGGGGATCTTCTTCACATAGAAGAATTGTTGAGTCTTGACTGGACTTACTTTCATGTTCTCCGAGCTCACACCAACTGTCTTACTTATTCTGCTGGCCTGAGTTAGCCTGCGGTCATGACCACCACTACCTCTACACCATCATTACCGACACCGGTTCCTGCTCCTAACACTCAAAGACGGTCTTCTTTTACTTCCCGCTCTTCTGAGTCCCCTCGTTTTGTCCGCCCTCCAAATCTGTATGCCAACTTTATTTGCCCACTGTGCAAGGATAAGGGACACTCCACAGACAACTGCTTCGCTAAAATTGGATATCTAGATTGGTGGGGACCTCGCCCACGCAAGACCCTTCCTCCCACCAATGCCTCTGTTAATATCGTCCAATCAGGTATGTCTGGTAAGGTTTCTCTTGCTACATCTTATGGGCATAATGCTTGGATAATTGACACCGGTGCATTAAATCATATGACTAATACCCCTAGCTTAGTTCACTCTCTTTGCCCCTCTACTTTACCTTGTGTATCTACTTGGCTCGCCTTCTTCTGTTGTTGGTAAAGGCTCTGTTACTCTCTCTCATAACCTCACTATTGATTATGTCTTAGTTGTCCCCGCTCTAGCATATAACCTTCTATCTATTAGTCATATCATTATGGCTCTTTCTTGTGCTGTCACATTTTATTCCAACTATTGTGTTTTTCAGGGCATTCTAACGTGGCAGATTCTTGGTTATGGTGTTAGACAGGGGAAGCTATATTATCTTGATTTGACATCCCGTGGAGAACAGCAGCTGAGTCAAGCAAACAGTGTTAGCAATTTACATAAAACCAAGGAGTCCGTCTGATTATGACATCGTCGTTTGAGTCATCTTTCTTTTGGTTATCTTAGGAAGTTACAACCCCATCTGTTTTCGGGTGATGATGAGTCTGAGTTTAAGTGTGATGTTTGTGAATTGGCTAAAAGCCACCATGTTCCTTATTCTCTCAGTTTGAATAAATGCTCAATTCCTTTTATGAAAATTAATTTTGATGTTTGGGGTCCTGCTCAAATTTCTACACTTACTGGGGCTCGTTATTTTGTTACTTTTATTGATAAGTGTACTCGGATGACATGAGTTTGCTTGATGACTAACAAGAGTGATGTGTTCTCCCGCTTTGTTGACTTTTATAAGATGGTGGCTACTCAATACCAACATCTTATCTGAGTTCTTCAATCTGACAATGGTGGTGAGTATGTCAACACCTCCATGTCTGCTTATTTAAGCTCTTATGGGATCCATCATCAAACTTCTAATGCTTATACTCCCCAACAGAATGACTTGACAAAGCATATGAACAGGACTTTGTTGGAGGTTGTGCGTGCCTCTTTATTTGGCATGAATGTCCCTCGTTCTAATTGGGGTGCAGCTGTTACTTCTGCTGCTTATTTGGTCAACCGTACTCCGTCTCGGGTCATTGAGTTTCAGACTCCATACCAGAAGCTTCATAAGATGCTAAATGTCCATTCTCTTCCTAATTTGGAACCTAGAGTCTTTGGGTGCACTATATATGTTCATATCAACAAGCAATTGAGAGGCAAGCTTGATCCCTGTGCCCTAAAGTGTGTCTTCATTGGGTATGCAGATTTTCAGAAAGGTTATCGTTGTTATGGTCCTCATACCAAGAAGACTCATATGTCTCTTGATGTCTCTTTTCGGGAGTCTCTACCTTTTTACTCAGGGGGAGTGTCAGAGTCTTCCCTTCAGGGGGAGAGAAGCGGATGTGAAGGAAATACTCTGAGTCTACCAGAATTTGAAGAACTTGAAGATTTGGAGTTGAAGTTTGGGACAACAGATCAGGGAGATGCTTTCAATGGGTCGAAAGATCCTCTCGATCCATCGAAAGAAAGGATGGATGAAAGCCAGGGTGATGGCTTCGATGGGTCGAATAATTCCCTGGACCCATTGAAGGCTTGGAGCAGTTCAGACCAGGGTGATCGCCTCGATGGGTCGAGTAATCCCTTCGACCCATTGAAGGCTTAGAGAAGTTCAGACCATGGTGATCGCCTCGATGGGTCGAGTAATCCCTTCGATCCATCGAAGACGTTGGATGGTACAGTACAGGATGCTTCCTTCGATGCATCGAATGGATCTTCTCGATGCATCGAAAATTCGTTTTTGGAAGAGTTGATTTCCCCTTAGATCAGTGAAAACTTGAAAATTGATTTACCTTCTGAACAACATCAAGATAGTACTGAAGCCTCTATTCTCTTGTCTACATCACCAACTGAGGTCTTCGTTTAGAATGTTCCACCTGAGGTACGTAAATCTAACAATCACTAAAGGAGTTCCTAAGGAACAATATGAGCCTAGGATAGATGTCAAAGCCAAATACCCTATTTCCAACTATATTTCCCACCATAGGTTGTCTAATTCTCATGCACTTGTTGTTAATCAATTATTTTCAGTATCTATTCTTAGCAATATACAGGATGCCTTGACAGATCCCAAGTGGAAACAAGCTATGAATGAAGAATTAGAAGCCCTGCAGAAGAACGAAACTTGGGATATAGTCCCTATGCCACCTGTTAAGAAAACTGTTGGATGTCATTCGGTGTTTACTATGAAGATTAAAGCTGATGGAAGCATTGATCGCTACAAGGCTAGGCTGGTTGCTAAACATTATACCTAGAAGTTTGGAGTTGATTACCAGGAGACTTTCGCACCTGTTGCCAAAATTAACACTGTAAGAATCCTTATTGCTCTTGTAGCACGTTATGATTAGCCTCTACGTCAGTTTGATGTGAAGAATGCCTTTGAATGGTGACTTAGAAGAAGAAATATACATGGATGCTCTACCAGGAGTTAGATGTAAACCAGGGTAATGAAGGAAATGCATGTTATTTGAAAAAAAATCGTTATATGGCCTGAAACAATCACCTAGAGCATGGTTTGGGCGTTTCTCCAAGGCAATGAAGAAGTTTGGATAACACGAGTGCAATTTTGATCACACATTATTTGTTAAACGCAAGGATGGTAAGATTACTGCCTTAATTGTGTATGTTGATGACATGGTGGTTACAGGAGATGATCCAGGTGAGATGGCAAGTCTTCAAAAACAATTGTGGCTGGAATTTGACAGAAAATATCTGAGAGACTTGAAATATTTTTTGGGAATTGAAGTTGCAAGGTCCAAGAAAGGGATTACATTGTCCCAACGGAAGTATATCTTGGATCTTCTTTCTAAGACATGACTGTTAGACTGCAAGCCTGCTGTTACTCCTATTGAGCAAAATCATAGGTTAGAGCTTCTTCCAGATCAAGTTCTAACAAATAAGGCCAGGTATCAGCGTTTAGTTTGGAGACTTATTTACTTATCACATACTATACCTGATATTGCATATGTTGTCAGTATGGTGAGTCAGTTTATGCATAACCCAGGAGTAGATCATATGGGTGCAGTACTACGTATTCTCAAGTATCTGAAGGGCACACCTAGTAAAGGTTTATTGTTTGCAAGAAACAGTGAGTTGTGTGTTTCTGGCTACAATAGTGAGGTGTGTGTTTCAGGCTACAGTGATATAGACTAGGCTGGTGATCATACCAATATGGCGTCTACATCTGGTTACTTAACTTTTATTTGTGGAAGTCTGGTAACTTGGAACAGTAAGAAGTAGAATATAATTGCTCGTTCTAGTGCAGAAGCTGAATATCGTGGGATGGCGAATGGAGTATGTGAATTACTGTGGATGAAGAATGTGCTTAAAGAGTTAGGTTTCAGGCTTCAGAAACCTATAGACTTGCATTGTGATAATACAACAGCCGTTGAGATTGCTCATAACCACGTACAACATGACAGAACTAAGCATGTGGAGGTGGATAGACATTTCTTAAGGGATAACCTTGACAAAAAGATTATTCAGTTTTCCTTTGTGTCGTCTAAGGAGCAGCTAGCTGATGTGCTTACTAAAGGGTTGCACATGAAGCCTTCAATAGATGAATGGTCAAGTTGGGGAGTGTTAACAAGTATTATTGTAGTTATTCTAGTTTTCTATTGTAATTAGAATTGATTTATTCTTTATTGTAGATATTCCTTCCTATTAGGAATCTGTCTTGTAAAGCTGTATAAATACCCAATTTGGGAATGAATGAAAGTATTGCATTTTACCCTAAACACTTTTTGTGTATACTTTTCTACTGAGACATCCAAGATCTCCTTGTTCAAATCCGCACCCTCTCGAAGTAGGTCCAGAATGTGATGCTAGCCTTGGTGAAATTCATGCTCTCCCTTTGTTGCAACGACATTTCGACACGGTATCCGACACGCCACAAAAAATGTGACTTTTTCGACACTTTGACGACACACCACATCATCAACCCGACACGCCACGTCAGCAACTTATAAATAAATAAACAAATACAAATAAGCAAAAAATAGAAGCCTAATTTACTTAACTCAGTAGCTCATCCACTCTCTTCTCTGCTTTTAGTGATTGTTTTGCTGTTGTGAAGTTGATTGATTAGGGTTTTGTAAAATGTTATGCTTGGTTGCTGTATTGTAAAGTTGATATCTAGAATGTTAGAATACATGATTATTGAAATTGTCTATGTGTACTGTTGCTATCTTCAGATTTAGTTTCTATTGAATAATATTAGTTCAATTGTTATTAAATAGATTGAGTTTTATATTTTGATATGGCTATTTAATAAATTTGTTTCATGTTTCTAGTAAATTTGTATGTATGAAAATATATATATATTATTTGTAGTGTCAATGTCGTGTTGAGATTTGCCGTATCCCGATGTCGCGTGGCATCGGTGTCGGTGCAACATAGTGCTCTCCTAATCAATGCTATCCCATGTGCAAGGAATCCCAAGCAACGAGGAGATGATAAGCTGATTCTGTTGTTGCTTTTGTGTTTTTTTTTTTTCCTTTTTCTGTTTCCAGAACAATATTTCAGTTTTTTTTTAAAAAAAATTTGGTGTGTACGAAGTTAAGTAGTTTTAGCACTGGATGCTTTTAAACTATGATTAGTTAAATGTTCTTAGAATCTTGATAAATGTCGTATATCTGTGTCTAATATTTGTTTGCATAATCAACTTGGTTTTGCATGGAATACAAATGGGAGAGATTATTGGTATAATTAGCACTCAATGCAAAATCAAATTGAGAGAGATTGAAGCCGTCACCTGCTATTGAAATCTCCTCTTCATGTTCACCAAATTTCAGTAAAAGGTAGACATGCATTCATACTAATTTGTGATCATTAATTTGATTCTCTTGCTTCTACTAAGTCAAGAGTAAGATTCTGCTATGATTATGTACATCGCATTGATTGAGGATGGATTTAACACAGAAAGAAATCTTTGATTTGACTCTGCTATATTTCCTAATTGAACCCAGAAACCAACTCTGTTTTGATTCTCTTTCTTATTGTGATAGGAATGTCAAACTATCTTAAATAATATTATGTCTATTTTGAATTATGACTGGTCCAGTTATGGGGGAGGTTTCCAGTATATATAGGACATAATAGCTATGTTGTATGTGATGCTTTTCGTATAAAAAATGTTATTGTTCATCTTTGCAAACTGTCATCGTATTGGTAAGCAAATTGTTATGTTTCTCAATGTTCTTTGTTGAGTGAGTGTTAGTTTATTGCATAGGCATTGTTTCACTTGAGTTTGGGGTGAACCAGAGGGAGTGAAGCTGCTGGTGTGAGCTTCAACACTTCAGTTCCTGAGTTCCAGCTGATCAGATTACAGATCTACAAAGGTATTGTAGTTTCAAGTATTGATTATAACTTGATTTTTTAATTTGTAAATTCTTTGCTTTAGTGAAAGTTTTGGATCTTCAAAAGTTGAGATCCCGCAGTTTTTCTTGAAAAGAGTTTTTAGCATAATCACCTGTGTCTGTGTTTACTTTTTACCCCAGCAAATTTCTACCGTTGGAAACTAACTTCTTAGACCTTGAAGAGTTGTTTTTTTTGTTTTTTTTGGTAAACTAGACCTTGAAGAGTTGAGATGCGCAAACTAGCCCAATTATGACAATTGCTGGATTGCATAAGTTTAAGGGCCTGGAAAATGAGCCCATGCAGGCCCACAACGCTCTCACTCATGGTCTTCTGTCTTCACTTACACCAAAAATAAGAGACTTTTTTTGAATAAAAAGAGAGACACTTTTTAGACGGTCCCTCTTTTCCACGTGTATCATTTTTTTGTCTATTTTCAGGTATAAAATATCACACTGATTTTCAGATCATATTTTAACTTTTTTTTTTAATTTTTAATGTGTAGATCACTTATGCAAATTTTCAGTCAAAATGATTATCGTTAACGCATTCAAAATTACAATTAAAATTTACAAGTATGAACGGTTCAAGTTTGACAGATTTGATCTGTCCCTTGATTTAATCTGGTTTGATACATTAACGATCACAATTTTGACTAAAAATTTACAGGAATGATCTACTCATATAATTCTAACTAGCAGAAACTCACATCCTAATGGGTGTGGAGGAAAGGAAAAGATAAAACTAAAACAATGTAACTGTTTTATTAATTTTTTTTCAATGTTTTTACTCTTTGATCCCTTGTTAATTATTTTATATTGATTTAAAGCTATAAAAAATGAAGGATATTTTTTGAGTTTCTCAAAGTTCTACTTTATAATTGCCCTAAGCACTGTTTTTTTAATTAATAGAGATAATAATTAGGTTATGAAAATGTTAAAATGTGATCGGAAAAATTGATATAATGTCCTAAAAAACATACTTTAGTGGAAGGCTCTCCTTTTTAAAAACGGGAGTTTGTGACAGAGACCACAGGTGGTCTGTCTCTCTGAAGCCTCCAATTTGGAACCGAACCGGACCTCTCTTTTTTTGGCTCCCTAAATCCCTATCAATTCCATGCGCTTTTCGTCACTTTGTTTCACGAAGTCACCAAACTCCAGAGCCTCCAACCCAAAACAAACCCAGTTAGATTTGATTCACACGAAAACACAAACCAGATAGAAAAAAGAAAAAGAAAAACTAATGCCACCTTTGATTCACTGAACACCATTGTATGGCATTACGATTATCGCCAAAAAGGTCAACGACTCAAGAATGTAGGAACCTTAGTTTTGCACAGATTCCCAGTTGGGCATCTCAAGGATTGTTGGGCTGGTCTCTCTATCTTTGAAAGTTTGTTTATTTTATTTTATTTTCATCTGGGTTTTTTGTGGAGTCAGCTGAAATTCGAGTATGGAGGACGACAAGTATGCTAAGGAGCTGGATGTAGCGGTTAGAGTGGTACACATGGCTTGTGCTCTGTGTCAAAGAGTTCAAGAGGGTTTTGTTTCAGCTGGCAGTGATCAGGTTAAGTCCAAGAACGATGGTTCCCCTGTAACCATTGCTGGTAGGTACTTTCAAAGATTGAATCTTTGATTTTGATTATTCTTGATCGAATGTGGGTCTTGCTTATTGACTTGTGCTTGTATTCTTAATAATTGTTTTTGGTTATGTCCTTGATGTGGTTTTAAAACTAGAATCAAATGGATTACTTTTGTGTTTTGAAGGTGACTGAGTGAAGGACACAGGCAAAACAAATTAGTGGACTATGCAAACAAGAAATGAAATGCTTAACTTGGTTTTGTCCAAGTACTTATGTAGTTTTGTTTTTCATTATTGTGGTCAAGTGTGTGCAATGTAGTGCCTTTGCCAGGTCAGATGTAATATTAGGAGAATCAGTCACTGCTCTGTTGGTGATCCAGGATTAGTTAAGGTGTTGCACTATCTTTTTCACTCTTTGTTTACACCATTTCTTTGTTCATTGCTAATTTCTAGTCCTTTATGAGTGTGGTGATTTGGCATCAGGTGCATTTTATTGTTAAATTTACCACTACACTGTGAGTATAGAGCTTGGGGGACCCCGGTCTTCTTTTTCGGATTTGTATAAGATGGATTGCCGGTAGATGAACATCGTTGGGAAATAATTCTCACAGATGTGATATTTATAATTTGATCAATTTGGTAATGTTTAATGCATTGATCACGAATCGTGTCTGCTTAGTAATTATTGATGTTGGTTTTAATCGTTAAGAGCCTTATGGCCAAAATTTGTTCAGTTGATAGAAATGCAGTTCAGACATTCTATCTTGTTGGTTTTTGTTCTGTGTAATTTATGAATTTTGCTGTTTCATTGTTAGGGGAAGGTCTGGATAAATTTGTTTATTCTTCTTTGAATTTTTAGAGTATGAAATGCTTCTTGGTTGTTTCCTTATCAGTTCTAGAAGGGATGGATAATAGTTGTAGCATGTGGACAATGTAAGAGAGAAAATAAATCAAATGATTTCTACTAATGTTCAATGTCAGATATTTTTCCTTGATGAGTATAATGCTACTTTCAGTTTGTGTTTCACAAAGAGGGAAATCTCTATCTTCTGAATCCGTGGTCGTATCTCGTTAATTTTGCCGGAAGTTTTGCATGAACAGATTGGAGTGTTCAAGCGACCGTCAGCTGGATACTATCTGAATTCTTTGCGAGTCAAAATGTATCCATCATAGCTGAAGAAGATGTACAAAGTCTTTCCAAGGCTGAATCTGCAGGTTTGCTGCAAGCAGTTGTGAATACTGTGAATGAATGCTTAGCTGACGCACCAAAGTATGGTCTTAAATGTCCATCAAAAGCCCTCACCACCTCTCAGGTTCTTGAGGCTATCAGCCGATGCAACTCAGTAGGTGGCCCCAAAGGAAGACTCTGGGTACTTGATCCTGTAGATGGAACACTAGGGTTTGTGCGTGGGGATCAATATGCTGTAGCTCTAGCCTTAGTCGAATGTGGAAAAGTTATTATTGGAGTACCGGGGTGCCCTAATTATCCAATGAAAAAGGAATTGCTCAATTATCCTTATCAGTACCATGAAGCCATGTCAAAATTGTCTTCATCTTCTCCTGATATCTGGGAAAGAGGTTGTGTGATGTATGCGAGAAAAGGAAGTGGGGAGGCGTGGATGCAGCCACCGATCCATGGTGATAAGAAGTTTGAGTGGCCAAATTCTGCAAAACATATTCGGGTTTCTTCCATCGATGACCCAGCACTGGCTACTAGTTGTGAACCAGTGGAGAGAGCGAATTCAGATCACTTGTTCACGGAAGGAGTTGCTCACAGCGTTGGGCTTAGGTACATTTGTTTACTTATTTGATCTATACACGTGGATGATTTCTGATTAAGGTATGAAACAGGACATATACTAATCAGAAGAATAAAATGAAATATTATTGGACGGAGCACAGATTTCTCTTGACTATATCATAAAATTGGTCTGAAAACTTTGTTTATCTAGCATGGAGTGTCTTTCTAGAAACAAAAAATGTTCTTTGTTTATACAAACACGGTTTCAGCCACATGTATGGTATACTTTGTTGATCTTTCAAATGGCTTGTTTTCCTTGTAATAATATAGAGGAATAGAAAGTAATGTTGACACTTGATGTTTATCAAGAGACTAAAATCAGTAGAAACACCTTGCTTATCTTTGATCCGGGTCATCTGATTTTTTTCAGTACAAAGAACTGTCAGCAGTCTATTATCTGGATCTAAATTGAGATGACTGAAGCTGCCAAGTGTCACATCCCTTTTGCCATTTTTAATATATTATTCGTCGATGTTGCGTTTCTCATTCTTTCTTTTGGCTGGATATATATATAATATCAATCTCAAAGCTACCTAGCTTGCTATAATTACTGGGATGGGAGTATGTATTCTAGTTTTACTCGTGCTTAATTTGGTTATTTTGTTTCATATGAGATGGTAGAAAGAAGCCCATGCGTGTTTACAGCATGGTAAAATATGCAGCCATAGCTCGGGGCAATGCTGAGCTGTTCATGAAGTTTGCAAGGACTGGGTACAAGGAGAAGATATGGGATCATGCTGCTGGTGTTGTCATTGTAGAAGAGGCTGGGGGTGTTGTAACTGATGCTGGAGGGCACCCACTGGACTTCTCAAAGGGACCATACATAGAAGGTCTTGATAGAGGAATAATTGTTTGTTCTGGGGCTACGCTGCATGAGAAAATAATTGATGCTGTTTATGCCAGCTGGGACTATTCTAATTTATGAGGACTTTCTGTACCATGCTAATAGATTGTTCTGGCGGCAAATTTGGCATATTTGTTGAGGTAAGGTCATCTGGTACTTCTAAATTGTTTCAACATCATATTACTATATGTATTTGTGTCCACAGCTTCATGAGTGAGCTATTTGTCGTAGGCTCCTATATCACTGGATATGTACAGGTTTTCACTCTCAGATGATCAAGAGATTTCCTTTTTCAATAATATCACTATTGTTATTTAGCATCTCTGGTTTGGGTATGAAAACTGAAAGGAAATTATAACAAATTAAGCTTAGTTAAAAGCTCTCTTCACAGCCAAATGTAGGTGGGAGTTGTTGAACTCATGAGAAATGAGAGATCCCGTTTACTGATGTCAAATTATTATGGGGGAGTATTGTTGAAACATATTCACAGCTCATATCTTTATCATCATTTATATACTTCAGCACTGCTTATAGGTTTTCTTTGTAGTGTTTAGTCTAAAAAACGGATGATGCGAAGCTTACTTCAGTAAGAATGTGTAAACAGTGACCCAAATTATACAATAAAGATTTGTTGTTTTTGTGGAAGTTAAGGTCGAATTTAAAAGTATATCAGTATCTTCAAAAGGTTTGATGTGGTAAACTCAGTTGCATGATTTTCTTATTTTTTGTGAAAGCAAGGGTGAATCCCAAATTGTCAAAATCTTCAAAAGGTTCAATGTTGTAAATTTAGTTGCAGGTGCACGCACATGTTTCACTACTCTGCTCACTCCTATGCATCCTTTTCTTGAGCCTTGTAAAGGAAAATTATACACCTTTGTTTATTTCAGGACAAGTGAATTGAGGAAAGAGATACCCAACAGTGATCACCTGCATTTTTGAAAGTGATAGGGGCCCAGGGAAGCATCCTAACTGAGGGTCAAGTTTACAGGATTGATTTTAACATTTTCATGATGTGCTCAACCACTTATAATTCAAGAAATGGCACTGCCGCACTGTTGTAGTGCTTCTCAGTATTTGGTCATTGAAATCTTCAAACGAAATTTTGCAACTGCATTGCTGCACTCAGTTCATGCTCATGGCTTTCTAGAGGTGGTATGGGTTCTGAGTCATTTCTTTGCTCTTATAGTGATGATCTATTACAGATTTGCAGTATTAGGTTCATCTAGAGCTTTTGTAATTTTGTAGCTAATGGTCTCTGCTGAGCAAGGCCTAAATATGGGCTTGGTCTCAGTCTGAGTAATATGACAAGCAGTGGTTGAACACAGTCCCTTTGTACAGTGATACTTCTTGGGCCTAATTACCATTATGAATTTTGCTTTTCGAATAGATGGACGTATTCTGAAGGTTTAAAATTGTTACCGTAGAGACCGAAAGCGTATACAATACAATGAATACACACTCAACTAAATTTAACAAATTAGTAAAATTGAATTAGTTGCCGGAATCAGATTCCGGTGCTGTTGGTTCTTGAGGAATGTGGATGCATGAGTTGCCGGAATGGACTTTTCTGTTCCTAATCCACCAGCAGAGATATGGATGGAAATTGGAAAGTCTAAACTTGGCCGGATAGCATAAGCACAACATATTCAATACTAATTTCCACCGTCAATAGTAGTCGACGATCCAAATAATAATTGTTGAGAAACTATTCTAAACTGAATGATTGAAAGCCCTAGTTTGAAATATGGAAACCTAAGGGAGGATTAAATAGAGAAATTTAACAGGCACTGAGAGCACAAGTCAATGTTAGGTCTAGTCCAATGACTCCATAAGGGGGAATTAGGTAGCTGTAGCTCTTAGTTTATATGAAAATTGCCAAGCAGAGGTCGCTGTGATAATATGGAGTCTATGACGTACGTTGTGGACAACAATCACGGTAAGAGCCTCATCAAGTAGTCGTCATCGTCTTCATCTTGTTTTAGGGTGGACTTGAACCAAAGTACAAATTTGGTATTCTTTCATTTTCGAAACGTACAATTGTTTGGTCACTTCATATAAAGACCGGTAGAAAGTGATGAATATATATAGGCTTATCACCATTTAAGCTGAAAATTACATGCTTGATCTCAGTGACGGAGGTAAAATCAGATTATTATCGGGGTTAATTGTGACAAAAGTTTTCTCTAAAATTTTGACACTGAATTTTTTTATGATTTAAATGGAAATACGATAAGCATATAAGATAAAAATGAACTGAATTACTCTCAAACTTCACACCTATTAAAAAAAATTTAGTATTCAACTTGAGTTGACCTAAAATAACACCAAACTTTCAGACACTCGTAACAAATAATGAAATCCCAAATTAATCTATATCTGAAGAAGACGAAGATATGGTCGGAAGACAAATACACCCATATTAAGTGGTGTGAAATTGACAAATTGAGAGATGAACCGAACAACAATACTTGCAAATTAAGTGTGATTTGATTGTTGTGTATTATAATCGAGCTTCTCGGAACACCAAAATACAGTCAACTTCAATCATAAAATTGGTTATATCATGAGGGAAACAAAACAATTAATTGACCACAACCAATACTCAATCGAGAATTTCCATTACCAGAAGAATGATACACTAGATTTTGGGATACAGACTGGGAAACTACTATTGGTTAATCATCAATGGAATCAACTAGCTAGTCTAGCTCCATATATATTCTGAAAGAAGCAACATAGCCATTGATTCTTTAGCTAATGAGATCGTAACTCAAAAAGTGTCAACCTTTGTGTCTATAATTAAGTATATAAATACATGTAGTAAGTTTTTTTCAATCTTAACGTCACCAGGGCTCCAACCTAAGGGAGTCGGTCATTGGCTCCGCCACTGCTTGATCAACACATTAGGACCTAAAATATGAACAATTGAGATGGTAAAATATGATCAAAAAGTTAGTGTAATGCTCTATATTTGAAAATAACCAAAAAAGGTATACCTTAGAGGAATGGCTATATATACACTTATATATAGTACCTATTAAGTGCGAAGCTTCGCACTGAAACTTTGGTGTGAAGTTTCATTTTACGCAAAATTGACAACGTAATTCGATAACTAAAGTCAATCACATTTTAGATACTGATACAAGGATCGTGCTTGCAAAATTTCAGCTCAATCGAATATCATTAGCCATTTGATAACCACATTCAAGTTTTGAGCTAAATCGAATAACCTGTGTGCATTGTTAAACAATGCCACGATCAAATGGTGAAAACATCTCCGATTGAGCTAAAATTTTGCAAGCATGATTCTTGCATATTTATCTAAAAGGTAATTGATTCCAATTTTTGAATTATGTTTTCAATTTTATGTAAAATTGAATTTCACACAAAACTTTCAGTGGAAGCTTTGCACTTAATAGGAACTATATACTTACTATATATATATATATAGGTTCCTAATTTGATAATCTTGATATTGGTAGAGGAGAATATTTGAGGTGAAAAATGATAAAATCATTCACAAAAAATTAAGGAGAACCTTTGTGCCAAAATTCTCATTTGAATATCATCTTACATTTATTAAAAGAGCTTCATATAAACAAAAATAATTTATGTTTAAGAAGGTTGGAAAAACATGTAAATCGATAAGTATGAGAGAAGTAGAAAAGTATTCAGGGAGGAATTCGATGATTTCATTCATTCTAATTTTGAGATTAATATAACTTTACAAGTAGTTTCTCAATAGGAAAATATATTTACAGAATCTCGTCATATCTACAAGAGTTAATTCTATATGACTATATTTTTCAACACTCCCCCTCAAGTTGGAGTATAGATATCGATATCAATCATGCCCAATTTGCCAATCCAAACTTCACTACAAGAAAAACGCACTTAGACCGCGGAGCGTTTCCGTCGTCTAAGTGCATTTTTTCGTCGTCTAAGTACTTAGACGACAGAGGCTCCGTGCTCCAAGTGTTGTGGTCCAAGCACTTAGACGAAGGAGAATGTCATCTCCGTCGTCCAAGTGAAACTTGGACCGCGGACATTCTCCGCGGCCCAAGTAAGCACTTGGACGACGGAGATGACATTCTCCGTCGTCCAGGTGGTCACTTGGACCGAGGAGAATGTGGATATTCTCCGCCGCCCAAGTAAGCACTTGGACGATAGAGATGACATTCTCCGTCGTCCAGGTGCTTACTTGGGCCGCGGAGAATGTCATCTTCCTCCGCGGTCCAAGTGACCACCTGGACGACGGAGAATGTCATCTCCGTCGTCCAAGTGCTTACTTGGGCCGCGGAGAATATCCACATTTTCCGCGGCCCAAGTAACCACTTGGACAACGGAGATGATATTCTCCGTTGTCCAGGTGAAAATTTAATTTTTTAAAAAAAAATTAAATTGTTATTAAATATTAATAATTTAATTTATAAAAAATTGAATTTAAATAATGAAAAATGTTAAAATTAATTAAATTAAATAAATTTGTAATTACTTAATTAAATAATAAAATTAATTTGTACATACATGATCGAAAAACGCATAAAAATTAAAATATTGTTCGGAATGCGGAAAGAAACGATATAATAAACTACTAGCTAAAATACTGGAGGAGCAGATGCGTCGCCGAGTCCCCCGCCTCCAGCCGGGTCGTCGTCGTCGGGATATGGGTTCGGAGGAGGTTGACATTCTCGTCGATTGTTGCATGAGGGCGATGAGTTGGGTTATTTGTGCTTGTTGCTCATCAAGCCTTTGACGCATGGATTGATTTTCCTCTCGTGCGAGTCGAGCCTCTTGAATGGCTGCTTCGACGGCCGCAGCCTGAGTACTTCTCCGCCCCGAACCTCCCGTAGATGATAAGTCGGAGGTCATCGACAAATCTCGAACCACTTTAGGTCCGAACCCCCTAACCTCCCTGCCAGCTCTACGACCGTAGACCTCATCCGCGATTGCAATTTGGCTCTCCACCGATAGAGGTGGCAGGTCTTCCAGCGGCAAATCTGGGAACGCAAGCTGAGTGCTAGCCAATTCTTCGTGCGCACGCTCTACCACCCTTGCCTACAAAAGAATAATTAAAAAATTATAATGAAATAATAATTAAATAATAATTACTACAATTAAAAGCACATATATATATATCACTTACGCCGTATTGACTCGCTTCATTATCGAGGCCAGGCGTCACGTACGCGCTTATGCTAGCATCGAGATAAGGGTGTTTGGAGCCCTTATCCCTGTGCTCCTTGGCTATTTGAATAAGTTGCTTGGCGCCGGAAGTATGGTGTTTGTCCTTCTTCCCCCGGTTGGTTTTGTTGACTTCAGAGAATTTCTGTTAGACAATATAAATCATTAAAAAATTACTAAGTAACTAAATATCGATGAAATAGTCGTAAAATATCGATGAACGCATCGTATATATGAACAGTAAAATTTGAAACGACGAATAATTTTTCATCTTGAAACTTGTTAAGTATCTACTAATCTTTACGACTTAAGTGTTAATAAGTATAGGCTCATTTGCACCAGAGTATTAACGAAATTGAATTTGGACAAAACAACCGTTGGATACGTTCGCCGTAACATAATATATAATTACAATAATTTTCAGAAAATAATAAGTTCGTGAAGGGTTTCATCGGCACAGTCAACCGCAAAACCAAGATTTTGACAAACCGGAAACGTGGATACAAGACATTTCGCAACTCCGATTTTTGAACCGTCGAAGCTCACACACCAAGAATTGTTTACTCTAAAGTCTTGATGAAAAGAATATGCATTTGAAGATGGTCTAGATGGTCGTTGTCTTAGAAAAAATTACGAATTCTGCACCTGGTCGACGGAGATGAGCTTCTCCGTCGTCCAGGTGCAGACTAGGACGACAGAGAAGCTCATCTCCATCGTCCAGGTGTAGAGACCCTGAATTCAGGGGTTAGTGCCTTACTGTTTAGAGTTTAGAGTTTGTGCACTTGGACGACGCAAATGCCTTTCTCCGTCGTCCTAGTTAGTACCTGGACGACGGAGAAGGTCATCTCCGTCATCCAAGTGTAAAACCCTGAATTCAGGGGTTAGGGGCCTTACTGTTTAGGGTTTAGGTCGTCCAAGGTCATTTGTGTGTCCGTTCAATTCTTCTGATTCAAGTCGATAATTAAAAAAATCATCGATCGATCCGATCTGCTAGCTTTAGGGTTTAGGGTTTAGGGAGATAGCTCAAGGTATTTATGTATGAACTTAATTTCCTTCTGGCATGATATATAGATTTAACGCCATAATTAAAATAACATATACTACATCGTGCTCACAATAATACTATCACATGACATAATCAATCATAGAATAATATAGTATAATTTCTGAAACATTTATTTCATTCATCTCTCGCAATAATCATAGGGACCCATAATCCTATTTACACATAAATATTATTTAAAAACAATTAAACGAACGAAAGCTTCTTGAGGAAGCTTCTTGGACATAAGAGAAAGTTTTCACCTTTTTGACTACCCAAAGCCCAAAATACCCAAAAGGCGAAATCTGTGATTAATTTCTCCGTTGTCCTGGATATATAATTCGGATTAATTAATTAATTTAATTTAATTTACGTACGTCGGTCGATCCGATCTGATCGAGCATGGACAAGTGTAATTAATTAATTAAGTACAAAAATATTAAGATCTACGTACATATATACATTCTCCTCCTTATAATATTTATATTAATTTTTGATCGATGATGCATCGATCGATCATATATTACAATAATTACAATAATTAGGGTTTACCAATTAATAATCCTCGTCGTGTAACCTTACTCTTCGTCATAATCGTCATCATCCTCATCCCCGTTATCCGATTGCTCATCCTCCTCATCGTACTCAACATCGTCCGACGAATAACCTGAGTCCTCGTCCGCGTCCTCATCCTGCACGTCTTCTTCATCTACCTCATTAATGGCATCGATAATCTCATCTTCAGTTAGATCTGTACAACCATCAGGCATGGGTAACCGTTCACCATCTTGAACCAGGTCCATTATATCGGAGCGGATGACAGAAATATTAGGCTCTTGATAGGCAGGAATGTCTCTTTCTGGTTCAGCAGCATCTTCAGTCGCTGGTGTCCCTTCAATTGTCTCTGTATTCCATATTCCTCGATGAGAGATATGGTTCACTATTTTCCACCCTTCACCAGCTTTCAAATCGTCGAGATAGAACACCTGCCTAACTAAGGTGGCGAGAGCGAAAGGCTCATCCTCATACCAGCTTGAGTTTGTATCGACTGATAATATTTTCAGGTCTTTCTTTGTACGCTTGAACCATCTGCACTTGAATAGGAAAACGTTGACATCATTCCCGTAACATTGCTGAACCACATTTACAATAGCCCCGTAATATAGATCATTGTCTTTCCCAACCGCTACCCCACTGTTTTGTGTTCTTCTTCCTTCATCTCGGGCCAATGAATGGAACTTTACACCGTTCACAAAACATCCGGGATAAATATAGTGTTTAATCGGCTTCCCTGCTAGCAAGTGCTTTCGCCAGGACCACCACCCCCCGTGGTTTTCAGATTTTTGCAGATCAATCATCTGCGAAAATGGGCAAATATAAGGGTTTACTTTCTACAAACATGATCGATATGTATATAAATTACTAAATACCGAGACGTACGTACGTACCCATTGGAAGAAATAATCGGGAAACTTCTTCTTAACCATTTTCTCAATCCACGCCGAACTCTTGTTTTGATTTAACGCCTGAAGCCTCTCCCTGTATGACATCATGTATGGCTCAACTTCGTCACAGTCTCGCAACACTACCCAATGTGCCTCAATAAGTTCTTCCTGTGTTAACGATTCCTTTAATACTCCTCTAAACGGTCGGACGACATTGGTGACGACAGAAAGATTGATGCGGACACTGCGATCGGAGGCAGTGGGAGGTGGTGGATCTTTGAGGTACCTGTTGCAGTAAGTAACACACTCATGCATCAGGTATGTCTCAGCTATGGAGCCATCCGGGGCTGACTTGTTTTTGACGAATCCTTTATACTGTCCAAGCTGTCTACAAAATCAAACGTACAATAAGAATAAGTACATATAGCTAGTAATCTCCAGTGGAACAAATTATGAATCGAATCACCTGTATAATTAATATAGTTGTACGTAACTTTCTTGAGGATACATCCAAGTGTACTGGACCAGACCAGAAATGAGCACCTGCTCGGGCAGGTGGATCATTAGGTGAATCATGATGTCAAAGAAAGCAGGGGGGAAAATCCTCTTTAGTTTGCAAATGATGTGCACAATTTGATGTTGCAATTCCACCACATCTGACTTCTTTAATTCTCTGCAGCATAACCTCTGCCACCATCTGCACAATGTCACTATTGGTTCTACGACGTCACGAGGTAAATATGGTCGAATTACCACTGGAATCAGACGTTGCAGCATAACGTGATAGTCATGTGTCTTTAGACCAATAAACTTGTGTTGCACCTCGTCCATTGCTCCAATTATAGTAGCTGCATATGTAGCCGGATAACGAACGCCCTTAAACCAGTGAAATACATAACGTCTAAGTGTCGGCTTCACTGTGTAAGGTGCAGCTGGCATCTTGTTGTACACTCATTTCCTATCCCTCCTCAACCACAAGGGACGACGTAGATTCATTGATTCCAGATCTTTGTGCGCTTTGGGAGTATCTTTAGTCTTGAACTTAATACTGAGAATTGTTCCCACCACGTTTTCGCACACATTCTTTTCTATGTGCATCGTGTCCAAGTTGTTCCTCAACTTCAATTTTGACCAGTAAGGGAGTTCAAAGAATATACTCTTGTGATGCCAATAGCTGAGATCATGTGGAGGAATTGGATTGCATTTCTTTACATCTGCGTCATTGGTCAACACACCAAAGTCAAAATAGCTCAACCTCTCTAAAATCTCTTCTCCCGACCAACTACGGGGTTTAGGATTGTTCTTTACCGTCCCGTCGAAATGAGCTTCATCCTGTCGCCAGAGGTGGTCGTGAGGAAGCTATCTACGGTGACTCAAGTAACACACCTTCCCCGCGTGCCAACTAGAGTTCACGTCGTCCAAACATATAGGACATCCATTATATCCTTTTGTCCTGTAGGCTACCAACATCCTATACGCTGGAAAATCGCTGATCGTCCACATTACGGCAGCCCTCATCATGAACATCGTGTCAGTGAATTAGTCATAAGTTGGGACTCCATTTTCCCACAACAGTTTCAGCTCGTCGATCAAAAGTCTAAGGTAGACATCTAAGCACTTCCCTGGAGATTTAGGACCTGGAATTAGTACAGTAAGGAAATTAAATTCCTTGTTCATGCACATCCACGGAGGCAAGTTGTATGGCATCAGAATAACTGGCCAAGTGCTGACGGCGGAGCTATTACTTCCCCAAGGATTGAATCCGTCTGTAGATAGGCCGAGTCTAACATTTCTAACCTCTGCAGCAAAGTCTCCAAATTCTCTGTCGAAATGTTTGAAACCCTCCCCATCCGCGGCGTGTCGCAGGACATCGTCATCTATTCGCTTTTCTGCGTACCATCGCATCACCTCTGCTGTGTGTAGAGACATGTACAGGCGCTGCAATCTGGGAATCAAGGGAAAATATTGAACAACTTTCATAGGAATTCTCTTTTTTGAACTCTTCCTATTCAGCTCATATCTGCACTGGCCACATACGGGACAATAGTTCAAATCTTTACTCTTTGTAAAATAGCACACAATCATTCGGACATGCGTCAATTATCCTGTACTTTAGGCCGATGCTGCTCAAGATATTTCTAACCTTATAATGAGATTTAGATTGTGATCATCAGGAAGCAACTTACATATTTGCTCCTGAATTTCATCAAAAGCACTCACTGACATTTTGTGCTTCACTTTTATCTTCATTTGCTCCATCACATATTGCAACACATTCTCTCGACATCCAGGGAATACCGGGGTCTGCACTTCAAGTAGCATCCGGTTGTACTTATCCATCTCACTAGTGTCAGTGGCCAAGTTAGCAGCGGGGAATGTGTCATCATGCTCATGAGTGGTACTGTAACCTCTGTCTTGGTGTTGGTGTCCACAATGACTAAATCCCGGAAATGCATCATGGATCAAATCTACAGTTGTGTTGCAAGCAGGGGGGCCGGCACCATTGCCGCTGGATGAGGCACCCTGGTAACTGTACCTTGAGCTGAAGTCTGCTGAGCTGAACTCTACTGCTTCACCATGCTCGCTCCATGTAGTGTAACTCCACATCATACCATTTTCGTACAGGTGTTGCACCATAACATTAACCTCCACATACTGACAATTAAGACATTTCTGGCACGGACACCTGAAACGCTTCTTTCCCTGACTATGTTCTATCGCAAAATTCACAAATTCGCTAATTCCATCTATATACCGGACATCACATCTATTCTTCAACTTCATCCAACTCTTGTCCATACTGCTACAAAATATTATAATTAATTAATTATTACATATATATTAGTCCATTAATTAACTATTGATTATACATACTCGATCTACATCAATCAATTACGTAATTTAATATGTGTAGCTAACATCCATGCATGTATGTACGTTTTAACTAAATATTAAGCAAATTTTAAAACATCCATACATATATATATACGTACTACATATGTGTCTATAATTAACTAATTTATATATATATCGATCATCAATTTCCTAACTTAATATATTAATTATATATTAATTAGACGTACTAATTAATTAATTATTAACAATGGGCATTTTAACAAACGTACATGCAATTAAATATATATATATATAAACCTACGTTAATGGTGTTGGAAAATTAACTACGTGCGTACCTGCTGGCCTTCTCCAATATATATATGGTGAATTAATCGATGGTCGGAGCCGAAAATCGATATATATATATATATATATAGTGCTATATATCTAGCCAGCTAACTAGCTAGGACGTCGATCGTCGTTTGCATTGCGTGCACACGTGAGGCGCTAGCTAATCAAGACAGGAAGAGATTATGCTCGATCAGTTAAGAGTGAGCGGAGATCCTTCTCCTTCTCCTTCTCCTTCTTCTTCTTCATTAAACTTTCCCAGGAGAGGAAGCTAGAGAGTTTGGCATCGAGTTTATATAATGCTTCACTTAGACGACGGAGGTGTCGGTACGTCGTCTAAGTGGACGTCACTCGGACCACGGCGTGTCGGTCCGTTGACCAGGTGAGAACCTGGATGACGGAGATAGTATTCTCCGTCGTCCAGGTGGTACTTGGACGACGGAGAAGTTCCCGTCGTCCAGGTGTCACTTGGACCACGGAACAATTACGTTTCCATGATCTAAGTGATGTTTTCTTGTAGTGCTTCAAATACTTTGTGTGACAATCCCTTGGTGAGTACATCTTCCAGTTGTTCTTTAGAAGTTACAAAAGGAAACAGAACAATATTTCTATCCAAATTTTCCCTGATAAAATGACGATCAACCTCCACATGTTTTGTTATGTCATGTTGAACTGGATTATGTGCAATTTCAATTGTTGTAGTGTTGTCACGATGTAAATCCATTGGTTTCAGATGTTTGTGACATAATTCCTTCAATACATGTCGTATCCACAATAGTTCACGCACACCATGAGCCATGTCACGGTATTTTGCTTCAGCACTAGATCTTGCAACCATTTTCTACCTCTTACTGCGCTAGGTAACGACACTACCTCCAATAAAAGTAAAATACCCAGAAGTGAAACTGCGCTAGGTAACTAACGATGATTAACTCATTAATATAGGTCTGGCTCGTTACAATCTACCATTCTAAGGAAAATTTTGTTCTCAAAATTTATATCACGAAAGTCCAATGCAATGAGAACACAATGCCATAATCGTTGTATGAAAATTCACCGTAAAACTTTTGATTTATCATATTTCTTCTATTCCAATGACACTTGCATTCTGATCGGTTGAGAGGATTGAAAACCGATAATTCGACATAGTCAATTCATGATACTAAAAAATAGCTCTAAAACTTTCATAAGTCTCGGCAAGAGGATTGATATTCTGATATTTTGTGGTCACCGTAAAATTTTCATACGTCATCAACACTTCAAGAAATATACCATTCACTTATGAATAAAACACCAAAATTCCAGACCGCTAATACCTGCACAATTGTTCTCTTCGTGTAACTACATCATCTAACACAATGGTACCGCCGTCCGCGCTAACCCGTAAAATAATTTAATCGCTTGTCCAAACTGTCGTTAAGACTCGAGAATTGAAAATGTTTGGTCTACCCTGAAATGACGTTCACACATCAACGCTTAAGGTCTAAAAAATGATTCTACTTATCGTGATAAGTTCCAAGAATGGTACTTAACATGATTATTTCAGAAAAAAAACGTGAGTAATTATACATCATATCCCTTGTCTGGTAAGCTCGAATTTACTTTGACATGGATCCTGCATAGTTACTCAAGACATTGAGTACACGGAAACTCGATGAGCTTAATATAATTCAAAATACAAAATCATTGTACCGGTAAACATGGAGATACAAATTCAAAAGTGCACCTAGACATTAGTCAATATGACTCCGCAAGATGTTGGCTTCACATGATGCCCCGAGCCTCAAGTACACACAAGAGAAGTATCGTGTATGGCAAAAATTCCATTAATACTGCTTTTGCAAAACTGCATTCAAAGTACATTTCGCCTCGTCGAACACAATAAGAGGTTCTTGCATAACTCTCCCAATTGTAACCGATCTACAGACCTTGTAGGAAGTTACTTATTGAATACTTATCACATGATTGGCCTCCAATACACGCATCAGAAATATGAAGTACAAGGAGTCCCATTGGCATTGCCTACGCGTTATCATATTTAGAGTGCTCCACACCTTGATGGGGATAGCAAAAGATCCGCGTATAACCCTGTAAAATATTACCATAATACACATCTAGCATAACGTTAGTTGCTAATTAGTGATCACGCGATCACATTCCAAACATGGTTCCACATCTATTTGCACATCAAGAAGGAAACAATTCTGATAACCTTAAACCGAAAGAATTCCAACGAAAATTTGACATGATCTATTCGTTTATAGTCGAACCCAATACCTGGCACATTTCACTAATACAACACCAACAATCTCCACAACAACAAAATTCATCTGTCTATGATAATCCAAAAGAACACCACAAATTCGATAAAATACAAAGCACAAAATCAGCATCACTTGCCCAAAATTCAGCACCCTCATCTTGAATAATCAAATTACTGCTCTCCAACATAACTAACTAAAGATGAATGTAGGTAGAACATGAGAGTCGAAAACTATTGTAGTTAGATACATCAATCACGAAGGAAAGTAATCTTCACTACCAGAAAATCTCACTTAGGCAACGAAACTATTAAGGTATTAATGGTTTCGTCGCCTGAGTAAAATTTAAATGATGAACGTTTTTTTCGGCGCCTAAATTTTTTTTCGTCACTTAGGTATAACTTAGATGTCGAACCAAAATTGCATCGCCTAAGATAGGGTGTAGGCGACGAAATATATGTTCGTCGCCTAAGATATCACTTAAGCGACAAAATAAATAGGTCGTCGTCTAAAATATATGTAAAACGACAAATGAAATCTTTGTCACGTAAGTACTGACTTAAGCGACGAAAAACACAATCCGTCGCCTAATGAAACCATCTAAGACGACAAACAACATTTTTGTCGCTTAAAGGATGTTTTAGGCGACAAATTCCATTTCTTCGCCTAAGGTGTTACTTAGGCGACGAAAAAATTAATGTAGGCAACGAAATATTTTGTCGTCTAAGTGGAATCAATTATTTAAATCAAATATCCTATCCAAATCGCTCATCTTCTCTCTCTCTCTCTCTCTCTCTCTCTCTCTCTCTCTCTCTCTCTCTCTCTCTCTCTCTCTCTCTCTCTCTCTCTCTCTCTCTCTCTCTCTCTCTCTCTCTCTCTCTCTCTCTCTCATAACCCATAAAAACTCTCTCAAAACTACTTCCGGCCACCTCCGGAGCTCAAGATTATCCAAATATATCCTTATTAGTAAAGGTATTAACTTGTTTCTCTCGATTAATTATTTTTTAAAATTTAATTACGTACGTATAATTATATGTAGAGTTATCCGGTGATAAATTCCAGCGAGCAAAATTTCGGCTAGCATTAGTCGAATTGTTAGCTAGGTAACTATAAAACCATTAGTATACGTATATGATCAAATATATATCATGCATGTTTAATTGATGATTAATTTCTTAATTAAATATAATTCATAAATATATATTGATTGAATCTTAGATCAGTTGATACTTAGTTGAATAGTTGATAATTTGTTGATTAGTTGATAATTAGTACGTACGTTGCTAATTAATTAGTTGATTATTTTATAATTAGTTTATTAGTAGACGAATTAGTGGATTAATTAGTGTATAATTACTTGATTAAATATTAGTTAGATTAATTAGTTGATAATTACGCACATATATATATTCATCGATGAATTTATACGTGTAAAATGCACGCATATATATATATATTACCATGCTATGTTCTTTAATTATATATGATGAATATTATTTATTATAAGCTAGTTAAGAATTATATATATAAGAATCTCGTTAGACTGACATTTTTTTGCAAACTGTATATTTATGGCTTATTCTATAGTTTAATTTGTGTGTCACTTAACATACGCAGAAATATGGACAAGAGTTTGATACAGTTGGTGAATAGAAGTGATGACAAGTATATGGACGGAATCAGACAGTTTATTTCGTTTGCGGTACACCATAGTCAAGGAAAGAAGCGTTACAGGTGTCCATGCAGAAGATGTCTTAACAATCAGTTTGCGACTGTTACTGTTATGACCCAACACCTGTATGACCATGGTATGATATGGAGTTACACTACATAGAGTGAGCATGGTGAAGTAGTAGACTTCAGCTCAGAACCATTTTTAAGGTTAGGGTACAATTACCAGGGTGGCTTATCCAGCGATACCGGAGCCTCCACGTGATAGATTTGGTGCATGATGCTTTTCCGACATTCAGTCATGTTACACACCAACACGAAGAGGGAGGTTACGATAATCCTCATTATGACACAATCCCTCCAGCCTTTCCTGACACTGATACGTCTAAGATAGATAAGTACAACAATATGCGGCTTCAAACCCAGACCCTGATGTACGACGGATGTGAATTGAATGTCTTGCAATCCATAATGACTCAAATGGAGTACAAAGTGAAGCGCAAAATCTCGGATGCTGGTTTTAACGATATACAATAACATATATATGATTTTCTACCTAAGGGTGACTAGCTTCATGATTCTTATTACAAAGTAAAAAAGATGTTGAGTAGCCTCGGTCTGAAGTAAGAGAAAATTGACGCGTGCAGAAACAATTATGTTTTGTTTTATAAGAAGAATGCACATCTGGACTTCTGTCCTGTTTGTAACAAGTCCAGGTAGTTTAAGTCTAATGTAAGGAGTTCAAAGAAGGTTGTTGTGAAGGTGCTTCGTTATTTTCCCTTGATTCCTACACTACAGCGTCTGTACATGTCTCTAAATACAGCACAGACGATGCGATGGTACGCGAAACAGAGACTAAATGAAGATGTGCTCAGACATTCGGTTGATGTGGAGGCTTTTAAATATTTTGACAGAGAATTTCAAGACTTTGCAGTAGAGGTTTTACAGATGGATTCAATTCGTGGGGTAATAATAGTGTTGCCGTAAGTACTTGGTCATTATTCTCATACCGTATAACTTGGCTCTATGGATGTGTATGAACAAGGAATTTAATTTCCTCACTCTGCTAATTTTAGGTCCCAAGTCTCCCAAAAAGTGTTTAAGATGTGTACCTCAGACCATTAAACGACGAGGTCAAACTGTTATGGGAAAATAGAGTCCCAACTTATAACAAGGTCACTGACACAATGTTCATGATGAGAGCAGCTGTAATGTGGACTATCAGCAACTTTCCTGCTTATGGGATGTTGGCATCTTGCATAACCAAAGGATACAGTGGTTATCTTGTCTACTTGGATGACGTCAACTCTAGTTGGCACGCGGGGAATGTGTGTTACATGGGTCACCGTAGATGGCTTCCTCACGATCACCCTTGGCGACAGGAAAATGATAATTTAGATGGACAGTAGAGGATAATCCGCAACCCAGACAGTGGTCTGGTGAAAAGATTTTTGAGAGGTTAAACATCTTCTATTTCGGTATGTTGAGCAATGACGACGATGTGAAGAAACACAATCCACACCCTCCACACCATCTTACCTACTGGCATCACATGAGTATTTTCTATGAACTGTCTTACTGGTTGAAGTTGAAACTCAGGAACAACTTAGATGTCATGAACATATAAAAGAATATGTGCGACAGCGTGGTATGAACAATTCTAGGTATTAAGTTCAAGACTAATGATACTCCCAAAGCGCGAAAGGATCTTGAAATTATGAATTTGCACCGTGCCTTATAGTTGAAGAAAGATGGAAACGGTGTGTACAAGAAGATGCCTGATGCACATTTACATAATGAAGCCTGCACTGAGAGGTATTGTATTCGACTGGCTCAAAAGTGTAAAGTATCCATCTAATTATGAAGTGAATATATATCAATGTGTCAATGTGAGTAACAGAAGTTCTATGGTCTAAAGACTTATGAATGTCACGTTATATTACAACGTCTGATTCCAGTGGTAATTCGACCTTATTTTTCTAAAGACGTAGTCAAACCGATAGTTGTATTGTGGAGATGGTGGCAGAAGCTATACGCCAGAGAGTTGAAGAAGTCGGATGTTCACGAACTACAACATGAAATTGTCCACATCCTTTGCAAATTAGAGAGAATTTTTCTCCCCTGCTTTCTTTGACATCATGATTCACCTCATGATTCACTTTCCCGAACAAGTGCTAATTTTCGGTCTGATCTACTACACTTGGATGTATCCTCAAGAAATGTACAATTTTTAAATGTAACTAAATTTGTTAAATACATGTTAACATCATTTATATATTTTTTTTTTCTTAAAGTAATGTGAAATATCACTAATTTTACCCCATTGTTGTACGCAACTCATGCAGTACAAAAGATTAGTCAAAAATAAGTCAGACCCAGACGACACTATAGCCAAAACATACATAATGCATGAGTGTGTAACATATGGCAGCATGTACATCAAAGATCTAGTCCATACTGCATCCAATACACATGTTAGGCACCACAATCTCTATGTCGTCACAGATGTTGTACAACCGTTTAGATGAGTATTAAAGGAAAAATTAACCCAGATAGAACTTAATGAAGCACATTGGGTAGTATTGCACGACTGCGATGAGGTCGAGGAGTTCATGAAAATGTACAGGGCGCATATTCGGGTAGACAAACCGAACAAGAGTGAAATCTGGGTTGAAAGACAAGTTAAGAAGAGGTTTCCTGATTATTTCTCCAAATGGGTATGTTAAAACCTCATTCTATAATCTGTTTGTTCTTACTTTATTTGATGTTGAGAAATCTGGATGTTGATTGTTTGTTATTTGTGTATTCGTAGTGGTTTTCCTTTATATAGGCACGTATGTAGGTTTATGGTTTCCTTTAGTTTTAAAGGAAACTATGTCCAATAGTTTGTAGGATTTTATTAAATATACATTCATATATCTTGTTCATAATTTTACAGATGGATGAGGTACATCATTTTTCAACTACCCAAACTCATATACCGAGTCACCACTTCTATTCGCATCACCACAAACGCTGCTCCTTGCAACCAAAAAAAAATCAAAGTCGGAAGATTGATCGACCGGACAAGGATGGGTTTTGTATTCAACCCAGAGAATTACCGCACACATGGTCAAACTCCAAACACGACTCGCAAATCCTCAAAACAGGGCAGCACTAAATGAACGCTCAAGATATAACCGTGAATCTCACACGCGATTGTAAACATCTACAACCGGTGGAGAAAAGTCGTTTGGAGTGATCTCGATTTAAAATGGACCAAAGTAGTAGAATCTCTACCACTCTTTTTATAGGATTAGAAAACCAAACCAAACTAAAGAGCCAAACCACTAGTCATAAACCACATAGATTAGCTGAATCGAATCAAATCAATTCAACTACGTACTATGCATTAGACATGGGCCCATTTAAACAAAAGAGCTACCCGTTTGACAAAAACCTCAAGAAGAGCCTCAAAAAGGTGATATAACTTATGAGCTTGTTATGGAATTGGTTCCGTTCGAGTTTGAAATGAGCAAAATACTCCACTCCAGTCGAGTCGGTGTCAGTTTGTTTTCAAAATTGGGTAGAAGCGACTCCGCTTACGCTGTCGCTTTGTGTCATTCCCGCGTTATCAGCTTTTTTAATTTTGTGGACAAAACACTTTTCCTCAAAGACAAAATATATATATATATATGGGACCCAGTTCTATTTAATTTTTTTTTGGTTACACAGTTCTATTTAATTTTCCATGGCTCTTTATATTTTCAACTAATCCCAAAGATTTCCTTCTTTGCCTTCTTTTTCGTATTCGCATGTTTGAAACTAATATCTGATATTATATATTAGAAAAATTATTTGTTTGGTCACTTATGTTTTATAGTTGAGACGGATTGGTCACTCATGTTTTACTTTATTATTTAGATTAGTCATTTTGTTTATTTTAAACATTAAAAAAATATTTATTTATTTGTGAAGTACATATAAGTATATTAATTTGTTTGACAATAACAAAAATATCAATTTAAGTAAAACATGTGTGTGACGACCCGAACCAGAATCTGTTGCGTATTCGGTACGATTCTCGAGATTGAGTTTAGTCGCAGTTTTTTGATATATATGTGGTTCGTCGACTTTATTCGCGACTATGTTTTCGGCTGAGAATTTGAGATGAGTGTCTTCACGGAAGTTGTAGAGTACGTGATTTCGAGCTCGTGGACGGTTCCGGAAGATTTTTCCGATAACCGAGGAATATTTTATGATTATTTGAAGTTTTAGTTTTCGACGAGTTTATCCGATTGTTTCGTGTTTATCCGAATCATTTTGTATATTCATTTCGGACCGTCGATCGACCCGAGGCGCGAGTATAAATATCGGGAATAGTTGTAAAATCGTCGAAAATCACTGTTTAGCGTTGACCAGAGTTGACTTTTTCAAAATCAGTAAGTTTAACCGTTGACCCGAGGTGGAGAAGTTTCCCGTTTCGGCTTGCCGTCCGACGACCTATTTTCCGACCACCCCCGACTCCGGTAAGGGTATGGTTAGCTTCCCCTTTCAATTTCGAGTTGATTGATACTTAAATTTATGAGAATTGATGAGGATTTTAGGGTGCCCGAATCGGGCCGAGCTGGGGTTCATCGCCGGTGACGGTTGGCCGTATTCCGGCGAGCCTCGGTGGTGGAGGATAGGGGGGTTCGACTCCCCTTGGCCTTGTGAGTCTTCCTGTATGGTTTAATTGGGGATTGGTGGACGTTTGATGGCAACCCGATTAGGTCACCGGAAAACTGGGTTTCCGATCTGTTCGAGGTGATTTGGTCGTGTTCCGTTGTGATTTGGGCTTCGTGGTAGAAGAGAAAAAGGTTCGGCACGTTGAGACCTTGAAATCTGGAGTTTTTTGCCGTGAAATTCCACCGTTGACGGCGCGCCGCCGCCGGCGGGGGCGGTTAACGGCGGAGCTCCGGCGAGGGTTGACTTTTTCAGATTTTGACGTTTTTAATGTCGTTTTTCTCGAAATCGCGCCCTGATTATCAGCCAGAGGTTTTCGGATTGATTTGGGTAGCCGATTTTCAGTCTAGGGTTTAGAGTGGAGATTTCGGGAATTCCGTTAACTATTTTGTACTGCATTACATATTTCCGGGAACGGTTGGTTTCCGTGGTTCAGTACAGAGTTGTGGATTATGATGTTGATCAGTTATGTTTTGTGTATATTCAGGAGATCGAGATCGAGATCTGGATCGTGATCGTGCTTCAGGCGAAGGATCTTCCGCCAGACCACGAGTTTAGCGCGAGTGCGCGTTACGCGAGTCTGTGAGTGGACAATTTATTTTCACGGATTGATTGCGAGTCTTATATATATGTTTTACGAACTTGAGCATGCAGCATGATTATGGTTTTACGAGCATGAGATTATGTTTATTATGAGCATGTGTTTTACGATTATACGGTTATTTTTATATGAATATATGTATACGAGTATACATACACTTATATGTTGTTTCATGCATTTGCATCGAACTGTTTATGATTTGATTTACACAGAGTACAGTCTCAGTTACGTTGTTGTATCGATACACTTGTCTCTCGGCTGATCCCCGATGGTAGGCCACCAGGCGGGGCAGTACCCCGACCTGACTGGCGAGGGGCAGTACCCCAGAACTGAGGCCTTTCTGGCTATGGATCACGTGGAAGTCAGAGACTCTGTGATTTCGACTGTACTAGCACGGACGTGTCCATGAGTGACCCCGTGAGATTTTTCATGCATGCTCTGTTTACGAGTTGCAGTCAGCATCTCCTCGTATACTATTTGATTTGAATTATTATTATTTCGACTCGCATATGTTTTATAACATATATTACTCGGTGAAAGACATTTATTTTCGTCCACTCACTCTAACGAGTTTTATGTCTTTCCCCTGGGCTTTTCGGTTTCCGTGCCCAGTTTGCAGTTCAGGTTTGGTGTTTCACGTCGCGGTTTGGAGGCTAGTGATCTGAGCTACCTGTGTTTTCCAGTAGGTTCTTGTTTCGCCTACTGATGTATATATGTTGTATATATTTACACTAGAGGTCGCTCTGATACATTCTAATACATGTTATACGGATTTTCACGGATATATATACATAGTACAGTATGTTTACTGTTATTGCTTATATTATGATGTTAAGAAATCCGGATGGGATTGGTGCCCACGGTTTGCTTTTTGTGGCATAGGATGAAGTGTATTTTCCGCGTGCAGGTAATGGTAATTCCACGTTAGTAACGAAACTCTGCCGAAATTTCGAAAATTTTTTGTTGGTTCGTATTTTTCAGAAGGGGTTCGATTCCGATTTAGGTAACTGAATCGGGGTTGAGTCCTTTCATGTGTGTGTCACAAATATGATTTTTAACATCTAAAATAAACAAAGTGACCATTCTGAATGACAAATTGATCATATCGTCTCATCTATTAAACATGAATGACCAAACTAACAATTTTTTCTTATATATTTCATGAGTTGAATTTACGTGTGATTTGTTCAAGAAATCAGAGAGAAATGTGTAGGCCAATAAGTTCGTTGAAGCTCGATTCTGAAACGCCTTAGCTATTATCTAGTGCATGCAGTGAATGGCTGGTGAAAGTGAGCTGCGGTTGGGTTCAAAATGCCCAAAATAAACAAATGGGTTAGAACCTACCTTAGTCAATTTTTAAGGATTAGATAGGAATGGGATCGGATCAGGCCTCCGAGAACGGTCAAGATGGATATGCATGCATACTAATTTCATATTCTTTTATACGTAAATTAAGCTTGCTGGAAAAAATACTTTGTAGTTGACGTAGGGTAAAATTCTTTAACTTGGAATATAAATAGGACGACTTCTTTAGTTTGTCCCCGACCCCAAAGCCAATTCGGGTTTCTATCTTGGAATAATTCCTTGTTTATATTATTTAGTGGCATTGGAGTTGGCTTCAGAGATTGATCACTTGCGAAGGAATTGGGAATGGAACAGTTCTTTGCAACAAGAAAAATAAGTAATCGAAAGAAAGACGCGTTTGATTCGGTTGCCGGACGAAAATATCCAAATGAAAGTTTAAGTGTGCGTTTTTTTATGCGTACAGTTGTGAGAAAACATGGTGCTGTTTCCATGAAGATCATCATCAATCCTAAGAGCTGCAAATGTCAATGTAGACCAGCCAGACTGTGTACCGATCGAGGATTTGGTATTATGGGAACGTACCCTTGACAAATTCATCTTTCAAATTCAAAGGGAGTGGAATCAATCCACCGTTTTGCAAAAGATATACGTAATGTGTATATTTGGTACCAATTCCTTTAACTCAAAATCTAAGTTTGCCCTGGTAAGCTACAAATGGAAGAAACCTATACTATAATTTTAAGCATAATGTGAAAACATTTGACTATTTCTCAGATTATTGGAATTCAAATATTCAACACAGTCATTCATTTGCCATCTAAACACACATATATATGTAATTAGAATTTGTTTTTTCTATTAAGTCAATAATTAGGAGGGTGGTTTAAACTTATTAGATCAATGGTGAGCAGGGTGATGTGACACACTGTCTTACCCACTCGACCAATTAATACTTAATATCTAAAGAAGAATCATTCTTATATCCATTGTTATGTGATACTCTATTTTAGACGTGCCCCAGTTCATAAATTAATCCTTACATACTGTTTTAATACAATATTAACAATGGTGATTAAGATATGCGTTTATCTGATACACATGCGATATCCCCTAATAGAGACGGGAACAGTCTTCGGACTTATTTGTTACCACAGCGGTTAAGGCTACTCACCCTTGTGGTGGATCTTACCCCAATTTTTTTTTCTTCAAAAAAATACACATGTGATATCCTCGATAATAAATACTTCATGATTTCAAATTTTCTTAAGCACTTGAATGAATAATCTCGCTGATATTCATATTTGTATATATGAAAATGAAAAAATTGAAATGTTTTGGTGAGTAATTTGCTCAAGGACGCTACTTCAGTGTGTTAACACAATTTACAATAAAACACATATTTATAAATGATCATGAAATGGTAAACTAATTTATTTCTTTACGGTTGTAATATCAAGTTTTGTTTTCTCATAAGGAACAATATCAAACCTAAATAAGTAATTTTTTATTTTACAATTGTTTAGATTAAATTTAAAAAAAATGAGTAGTCAAGATTAAATAGTAAATTATAAATAAAAAGTTACTTATTTAAGTTTGATATTATGAAAAAATTAAACTTTGTATTACAATTTTATAAAATTAAATTAGTTTATTATTTTACAATTATTTTATAAATATATTTTTTATTATAAATTATATTAAAGCATCGAAATAGTTCCATCGCTCAAAAGGGCCCGATGGAAACTTACCTTTTAGTCTATTCTACATTTATAGTCATAAAAGTGTTCGCCTAGGTAGACAAAGAAAAACCATAGAGAATTTCACCGTTATTAGACAAAAGTAAAATCAAGATTCTAAGCATGATCATTACAAAGATATACTTGTCACTAAACGAAAACGTCAAAAATATCTCACATTTAAAAAAAAAAAACATTAAATACAAAAACTCCAGTAACCGGCCAAGTCGGTTCCCCGGTCAACCCCATTCACCTCCTGTATCTACTCCTCCTTCCCACTTTAAAGCAAATTTTCCTCTCTCTGTGTCTCTAGTTTCACACAACAGCACCATCCCAGTGGAAGTCCCCTCTCTCTCGTTCAGACTCTCAAGACTTTGACAAAGAGAGTAAGAATATTGCAGTGAACCCTTTTATGGGCTCCGACCCCAATCCCAATTCCTCCTCATTCTCCGAATAACTCCTCCCCCCCCCCCCCCCCCCCTTTATCTTTCATTTTGTTTCGAAAGGCTTTTCCTTCCGCAAGGCGACGAGCCCCATATATAACGTGTTGAAATCATCATCATCATTATGGTCTTCCAACTGCACAACTAGTGCTGACAGACACAACACCTTTGTGCTGATTTCCCGCACTCCTCGCTCCTCCATCTAGCGGCCCTCACTATTTACTCCCTCCCTTCCTTCCTTGCTTTCGCACTCTGATCTGAATCGATATCTCACTCGAGCCTCGCTTCCATCGGCTTCTTCCTCCATATATTGTTGTAAGTATCAAACTCAGTAACATTTGATCAGATCGAGCGTTCACGTTCACTGATATTAAAGTGTTTTTGTTGATCGACAGATATATATATATATATATAATTAAGATCGAATATGGGGAAATCAGGTAGCAGAGAGTGGACTCAGATCTACGCCATATACGGACTGGACCAGTGGCAGACCATACTCTTTCTCCTCTTCCACGCCGTTTTATTTACCATTTTGTCCTTGCTTTACCTCACTTATTTCGACTCCATCACTCTCTTCTTCTTCCACCGACTTCTACCAAACATTGCCTCCGCCCGCTTCGCCGCCGGATTCACCGGCTCCGTCACCGCTCTCTCCGCCCTCTGCCTCTTCTACGCCTCAGCACACTTCCTCTACTCCTCCCTCCCTCTCCACTACGACGTCGTCCAGCGCATGGTCGCCTCCATCCACGGCTGGTCCACCGTCAAGCACGCCCTCGACCTCGGCTGCGGCCGCGGCATCCTCCTCAACGCCGTCGCCACCCAGCTTAAAAAAGAAGGCTCCTCCGGTCGGGTCGTCGGCCTCGACCACTGCCGGTCCACCAAGATGACATCACTCTCCTCTACTCTACGGACGGCGAAAATAGAAGGTGTCGGGGAGTACGTGACTTGCCGTGAAGGCGACCCGAGACGATTGCCGTTCGGTGACAACTACTTCGACGTGGTGGTGTCGGCGGTGTTCGTACACACCGTCGGAAAAGAGCACGGCCATCGGACGCCGGAGGCGTCGGCGGAGAGGATGAGAGTGGTCGGAGAGATGGTCAGGGTATTGAAGCCAGGTGGGTCAGCGGTCGTGTGGGACCTACTGCACGTTCCGGAATACGTGCGTCGGCTGCAAGAACTTAAGATGGAGGACATTCGGGTCTCAGAGCGGGTCACGGCCTTTATGGTTAGCAGCCAGATCGTGTCCTTCCGAAAGCCCAATCAGCACTGTTTTGGTGGGCCCGGAGAGGTCAGGCTGGACTGGAGGTGCTGAGTGAGAAAGCCCAAAACCCGGCCCATTATACACTAGAAGAATTTTACTTGCATAAATACGTCCGAACTTTCTTTTCCTAGAGTTTGATTAATGATGGCATTAATCGAACCGGTTTTAATTTCGTGGCCGTGTTTTGTATAAATCTGGGGAGGCGAAGCTGATCCGGGTTTGGTCAGAAGCTAAATATACATGTATAATCTTAGTTCATCAATTGTGATTCATGAGTACGCGTAGTTTGTTGAATCTATACTCTTATCTATATATATATATATATATATTAGTGTTTTGATGGGATTGCATTGAAGTAAAAATGGTTGGTACGGTGATGATTTTGTTTAAGTTTCTATATTTTGTAAAATCATTATTGTGTGACTAACTTTTATAGTATACTAATAGAACTCATTTCATGCGCATTGTGTAGTTATGATCATCTTTAGTAAAACTTCATGGATAAAATAGGGATGGTTCCAATTTGAGGGAGATTCTAAAGTTATGATATTTTTCTCTCCCCTCCTTCTTTTAGACTAGCCAACAAGCAGATTCTTCGTAGTGACGTTGGTGGTGCTCTATTGCTAATGGGACGTGTGACAGTTTACACGTGAGTGTGACTGTATATTTGGATGATGCGAGTTGTTAGATTTTTTGTATCGAGTGGAGATTATTGGTCAATTTATCTAGTTAAGGTTGTAAATCGTTCGGATAATACTTGAACTTGTTTTTTGAAGAGAATTTTTATTCAGGAAAATTACCCAAAACAGCTGAAAGTCATCTAAGGAGTCATGTTTTATCAAAAAGTCGTTTAGTTTTGGTCAAGTGACATAATGTCACCAAACTATCATTTTAGTGACTCAAAAGTCACTTTAAAGTTCATAATTTGAAATAAAAGTTTTTTTCTGTGTAGACCATTTTATCCTTCTGTTTTTTTTTTGTCTAATTTTTTTTTGCAACAAAAAAAATCATTTTGTTTTTCGATCACAACTCAATGTAAACTTAAAAAATAAAGATACCAACTCTAGTATAAAAATACACCAACTCTAATTCATAGAGATATTGATATAAGTTCGTAAATATATCATAATTTTTTTTTCACAGACTTGTCACAAACTCAATTAACAAAAATATTGTTTTGTGTTCATAAAGATACTATGATATTAGAGAGAGAGAGAGAGAGAGAGAGAGAGAGAGAGAGAGAATTAGGGTTTAGGGTATACGATAGGATTTGGGCAACGATACTAACACAACTACGGATCCTACAACTACACAAAATATTATTATAGCGTTATAAATATACCATCATAACGTGACAAGGATACCATAAGAATGTTTTAAAGATACTATGACAATGTTATAAAGATATTATCTTAGTATAATAAAGTTATCATTACAATGTCATAAAGATATCATAAAAGTATTTTACACATACGACATAAGTTTTTTAGATACAACATAAAGATATTATGACAACATAATAAAATTATCATTTCAGTGTAATAAAGATACCAATACAATATCATAAAGATATCAACATAGATTCACAATTAACAATTATACGTTATGTCTAGTTGGCAAAGATATTGTTTACGTTCACTAATACTATTTACATTTACTAAAGATGTCATCTACGTTTATTATAGATACTATATATTATAAAAAAAAACCTCTCAATTTGCTCTGGGCACCGACGGACCTCGCGCACCCACCGCCGACTACAGTACCTCGACTCATCATCGACACTCTATCTAGTATCTCCAGAAGGCGACGAGTCCTTGGGATCGGGTTGAAGCTAAGCGTCGCGAGCGAGCGAGAATGGCGAGGCTGAGTCACAGGTGAGGCCGACGACAATTTGAGAGGCTGACGGCAAAAGGTCATACCCCTACGACCACAATGGAGGCGATAGAGAGCAAATAGAGAGATTCTAATAGAAAATTATTTTTGAACGACAGATTTTTATCAGGCAAAATGCAACAAATTAGTTTGTAAAAACCAAGCAAAAAAAAAAGTATCTCGGAAAGTGAGTTCCAACAAAATAAAAAGGAAAACCTAGAGAGCAAAACGGAGAGGGTTGTTTGCTTGTCCGGCGGCGCCTCCACATCGACAACGGCATCTCACCTTGTCGCCGTGCGATGGTTGTTGTAAGACATGCTGTGGGATTCAATACCGTACCGATACCGGACTATCTATTGTTGTGGTTGTGTTGGTGTGTGGAGCTATGAGTGGGAGGCGTGGGATTTATCTGCATGTGCGGACATGCTTCGGCGTTGAGCGGATTTGCCGGCTTCGTGGCGGTTTTTCTGCACGAAAACTCAATTACTATACTTGCTCTTAATAATTGTCGGCATCAATAAAAATAAAAAAATAAAAATTTGTAGGCAAGTAATGTCTAAGCATGGCTCTGTTAGACAATTTGAAGAGGGAAAAGTTTGATATTAAGTGTTTCTTATACACAAATTGTCAGCAAGTATTTATTGGTGGATATTTTAGATTCATATTGTAATTAAAATTAATTTATTTTTTTTGTTGATATTCTCTATCTATTAAAAATATGTTTTGTAAAACAATATATATATTCGATTTAAGAGTAAATGAAAATATTACATTTTACCTAAACACTTTTGCTTATATTTTTCTAGTGAAGTGTCATGATACTTTTATTTTTAAGTGCAAAGCACTCATAAGTCATAACCAAAAGAATGCATTTTCATAAAGCATGATTTAAAAGTTAAGTACTATTATTAGTGATGCATGCTTTCGAACACATGCTATCTCAATTACTCTAGTTAATTAGTTATATTTCGGACCCCGTTTTACGAACTCAAATGAAATTTTCAATTTTGAGTGATGAAATGGAAATCAAATAGGCAAAATATATAGTGACTTGTGAGGTTATAGTAGTAGTACGTACCATGGAGGGTTGGGCTGATGGGAGGTCGCAATCATATATCTTTGGATAATGAAACATTACTGTTGGGTGGGAGTACGAGTTTGGTTGGAAATTAAATCCAATTCCCACATCTAACTCCTCTCACATTTTTGGTTCGTACGATTTTATAAAATTTCCCTTAAAAATCTTGTGAATTCTATGAATGAAAGAGCAAGGACCTCTTTTAACTCTATGAGAGTTCACCACGATGCATAACAAGGTTGTAATAACTGTCTTATATTTGATGCAGTAACATTTTGTAATAACAATGTGAGATCATTTATCAATACTCTCCAACATATGCTGCTCTAAAAGTTTTCTTCTTTTTTTGGATTCATGTGAAGGAAACAATGTAGACTGTAGTGATTGCACAACCCATCATAGGCGGGAGAACTTTTGTTTAAGTGAAGCCAACTCCATCAGCTTTGAAATTCTGGATGCAACACATTTGAGTTGATGATTCTTTCATTGAAGCACTCAACGATTCGATGACAGTGCTGAGTGCTATTTCTTATTTAATTAATATCTTTAAGAAAACAGAGATTATATATTTGGTCATGCCTGAGGTCCATATTTATACTTATATATATATATATATATTTATAGTGACTCATATGAACTCTGGTACCAATGGGCAATGGAGTTGAGAGGAATGGGAGCTTGTTGGTGTGACTTGTGAGTGATGTCGCTGTGATAGATAGTATTGGCAATTTTCTTGAGAGAATTTAATTCCAGCATGTGGCGTTTCATGGGTTCGTGTCCACTCTCACTGTCTATCTAACTAACTTTTTATATCTATGAGTTTCTATCTCTCCATTCACTCAAATAATGCAGCATGTGATTGTCCCAATAATTTTGGGCAACTCTCCCCTACTACGTTCATTAGGACTTCAATGCATCCATCCTTTTTAGTTTTCACGTACATTTTTGGGGGTTAGGGACCATGTATATATGTAAGTTCATGTAGCTTTTTTTGGGATGGCTGCGTGAGCAATTCTGAAAGCAAAACTCACAAAGTAAAAAAGAATTACGGAATGTCTTCAAAATTGAGAGAAATAACTTTTTTTGTGTTACAAAAGATGTTTGAAACGATTTTCTCCCAAATCTTTTTATGCAATAGATAAGTTTTGAGAATATGATTCACCCAGAGAATAAAGTTAATTAAAATAGATAAAATAAATATAATCCGCTAAATACATAATAAACAATATGTTCGCGCGAATATTGTCAAGAGTCCCCGATTTTTAGAACAATACATGTATGTATTATTTAGAGAATTAGTGAGAACTATATTACTATAAAGTTTAGGTTTTTTCCTTCAATACTCGTGTCATTGTCATTTTTTCTATACTTTCTTGATTCTTTGGGTTGAGAATATATCGGTTCATGACGATATATGAAAAAGTAAGACTGATTACTCGATGGTGTTGTTGTCTAGTCGCCATCCTAGAGCATTGAGTTGGTTGGGCACATTTCTTTTCTTTGGTAACTTTCTCGGGTTTGTGCAATTAATTCCGTATGGTATGCTAAAAATCCTTTCGATCATTTCTCCTTTCTCCATGCTGTACTTATTGCAAGTCACATCTTACCGATCTTCAATATGGAAACCCAGCAGAGAGGTCTGGGGAAGTCTCTAGCGAAAAATAATTACAAAATAATGAATGGGACAAATTTAAATAGCTGGGAGATGTAACCGCAACGGTTCCATGGTCTAGTGGTTAGGACATTGTACTCTGAATCCAGAAATCCGAGTTCAAATCTCGGTGCGACCTTTTATTTAAGAGTTCCACACTTCCCCTTGTGTGTTTGGCTGTATTTGGAATTTTTTCTCACTTCATCATAGCATTTGCTCCTTTCTGGTCGAAGAAAAACATGACCAATTCTAGGACTGGGCAGAATCCTACCCGAGCGGCCCAAACCGACCGACCCGCCCATGTTTTTCAGGTCGGAAGCCGACCCGTTTGAGAGTGACAAATCCAAATCGGCCCAAGTGGACCGAACTGAATCATTCCGGCCCGGTCGCAGGTTGGAGTTTACAACCGACTGGAAGGAACCCGACCCGACTGATGCATATGCACTGCACTGACTGCAGCACTGATTCAGGTAGAAAGACCATGGACTTGCTCCCACTCCAGGATCCAATTTATTCACAGTAAGACAAAGCATATAATACTATTACCCTACTATAATCATAACCCCCAGGATGATTGTTTATTCATAACTACATATAAAAGTAAACCAGAAACGCACTAGTTCTTGTCCAGAACTATCTCTTCAACCTCCTCGTCCTTCTCGTCCTCGCTCCAGCAGCATTTCAGAATTGACCTTGGAGACTGGGAACCTCCGTCCTTGACAAAGCTGTGGTAAATGACTGCACCACCCAGACCAAGCTCTTCGTAGCTTGTTGATCCACAACAGAATCCGCTCAACTCCAGAGGGAAATCGAGTTCGCCACCTGCAGCAGTGGTGGAATGCAGCGACACAGAAAACTCAGCAGGCTTGAAACAATCCAAAACCCTCTCTAGCATTTGGGTCAAGTTCACATCATTAAAGTTGTAGCCCACTGTTTCAAAGCTGGCGTAGCCCAAGCCGACTTCCTATGTCTGACCCGCAACCGAACCAACCCAAACCGAAATAATTGATAAACCGAATTTTCAGCCCAAAAAAAGAAATAATCAGTTGCAGTTTAGATTTTTGACAACCCGATTATGCAGGTCGGGTTACGGGTTGGGCCTCAAACCGAACTGCCCCGACCCGTGCCCAGCCCTAACCAATTCATTACAAACATTTTTGTTGAACTCGCAAGTGCACAGAAAAAGTAGTTTAAACTCATATAGCCCTCTTGTTTGAATGTCAAAAATATCTCAATCTATTTGATGTATGTAGTCCAACGTCGAGAGCACGAGGAGGAGGATTGTGTTTACTATCCACATGCGCCTGTGGTGATGAACTTTGCTTGAATGGTTCCTTTGTTCCAATAGTTCCAAATCGTGCAGATTAGAGTAGACTTTCACAAACCATCACATTAATCAGGTATTTCAATTACTCACATTCATTAGAAATGAGAAAGCCACAAAAGGATTCAATAACATCAACCTCGTGCTTTCAAAACAAAGAATTTTACAACCAAAACATCAATGTCCTGCTGTGGATCTCTCTAGGACGGACTTGTACAGACAAAAATACAAATTCCGCTATACACAAGGCACAAGGTCAAGTAGCATATGACACAGGGAAGGTTCTAAAAAACTTCCCAAGCAAACTAAGCTGTTTTTCCAGCTATCTGATGTAACAAAAGATACACCTTTTACAAATTCCCAGTATATTAAAATGGGAAACCTAAGTTATCCCTAATATTGTGTCAGAATACTGTCCTGATGACCATATGGAGTGAAATGATGACCACCTGAGACTGAGACAACTTGAATCCAGGAGGGAATCTCCAGAACTGTGCTGAATGCAATCATGCAGGAACGCAGAAAGAGGAACTTAAACTTGGAGGCAAAACACAAACCAAATGAGGGCCTGCTGGATTGCAGCTTATATTCGATTCATCAACATCTGGCAGACCAAGTTGAGGGGGACGAACATAACCAGCAACTAGTGGCACACACAGTATTGAAATCTCTATCCTTGAACCTGTCAATGTAAAGTAGGTTTGATGAAGAAAAGTTCCTTGGAAGAAAAAAAATTAGGGAATCCTCTAAACAAATTTGTGCAACAATGTTAATCACAAGACCTTGCTTTGAAGAGACAAAGGTATGCCCTCTTTTCCTCCCAGCAACCATCCAACTTTCAGTATTTGCCTCGACTTCATATAACACTTCATCCTGTTGACAAATGATAACTATTGATATATTTTGTCATAATTGCCTATAGTACTTCGATTCTAACAGATGATAATTTTTTTTTATTTTTCACTATTCTGAGAAAAACACAACTCCTAGTAGAAAAGTAAACAAGACATTAAAGGACATGTCCTCAAGAAAACTTAAAAGACACTCGAGACAATCAGAGAAACCAGAAGAAAGGTTATAGTTACTTAATGATGTCACTAGTCTTCCAATCTAGTACCAAGGCTGAAACATATTTAAAAGTGTCTACACAACTTTTATCATTACTTTTTGTTTCAACTATCCAATACGAAGCACAAGTAGAAACTAACATTTAAAGTGTGATGGGTTTTGAAAACCTTAAAGATGAGCTAAGAGATATATACCAACTTATATGGAGACCACGGACAAATATGATGCAACATTCAAATTATTCCATAGAAACTCAAAGATGCTATACCACCCCAATATTTAAGTGAATCCACCAAATGAACAACTATGCAACATGTCTGAGTTATGTTAATAACCGAAACTAATTTCATAAAGAAATTGAAGTGAAAAGAAGAAGGAAAGAGTAAACTATCAGCATTATAAGATTTCACCATTGGATCTAACTCGTTCACAGGGATCACGCCATGACTTACATTGATACAGGAAGCTTTCTTTTCCTCAAGATCCTTTAATCTTTCAATCCTCCATCTCATGGTAACTAGCTGGCCTACCCTAAGGCCACCAGAAGGGAGAGGAAGAAAACCAACAGCCAGGACAGGATCAAGTACAGGCCTTTGCAAAACAAGAGCACTCCTGAAAATTAAATCCTGTTTAGTATGTCCAGAAGATTCTACTCCCACAGGTGGGTGCGCTCCAGTGGTTCTATCACCAGATATTCCATATCTAATATTCAGTATACTATCTGATTGAAGAGCCTCCTTAGCTTCATCTGAAAGAACAATAAAAAAATTAAAACAAAGAATACAAGAAAGAGATGCCTGGCTGAGTAAAATACACAGTACATATGGGTTTTTCTTAGTCCTAGATATCAAATGAAGAGAATTCAATACAAAAGGATTGCAATAAATTAAAAGGATTCTCAAACAAATCGCAAAAGCAATGATTGGCAGGTGGACTACTAATCTTGACAGATTACTGAATACTTGAGAAAAACACGTGAATGGCTAGATTACTGATCATTCTTTGCAAAGATGCTAGCTTTACCATAACATATTAACAAAAGCTCACATAAACTTCTATAAGGAAACAGGCCAGGATGTTATCTTTTTCTTACAGAAAGACGTATCAATCAGCTCAACTGACAGTAACGGGTTGATCTGACTTAAGACAATAGTTTCATGGTCTTGCTGATGGAGCATCTTATATGCAGTGTTTCAGAATATTAATTAACCCTTCTTATTTCGCCCTTGGTCCTTATAAGCAAAATTAATACTTGGCCTAGTAATAAATTCATCCTATATATAATTAAATGTACTTGCTCCCAGATATCAAAATTATGAAATCTCTGCACGTTAATGGTAATTCTGGAACACTCAACAAGAATGCAATCTCTTAAGAAGACTCACAAGCATTGAAGCAAAAAAAAATATGCAAATGTTGATAACATAAAAAGAATAAATACCTTTTATGTTTGTCTTCCCTAAGCTTATACTGAATAATATTCCAGCTCTAGAATTTGGAGAAACAAGAAGTGGAAAAAAGGCTGAAGTCGGTCTCCCATCACTTTGTCCAGTATTAACAAACCCTTCTTGAAGATCAAGCCAAGCATCATAAATTGTCAATGTGGCTTTCACTTCAGAGAGTAGAATCACCTGGTCATATGTCAAAGATTCAGTCCAAATGGGGATATTAATGATTATCATTAGCACACCAAGAACATGACCTTTCAATCTTCATCGACCCTAGAAATAACCTTATCGATTAGCTCTCATGTGCAAGAATTTTTAAATAGATGCAAGAAAAAACCAGAGGTCTGGTCTGGTGGGGTGCCTATTTATTTAAGATTTTTATAACTAGAGAACTATTTTATTTTTGTTCCACAAATTACAGTTACATGAGTAAGAGTACTTCATTGTTCAAAAAAGAAGATGAGTACTTCTAAAAATTACACAAAAAGTACCTGCAGAAGCAAAGTTCCATCATTGCATTTATCTGCAACTCGTATGCTCACGTGGAAAGGATCGGTGAAATGAACGGCTACGGTACTGCACAATTAGTCATATATATATCAGCAAATTAATGATTAACAAATGTAGATTAGGAACAAAATATAACAAATTTTGAATGTAAGCTCCAGGAGCATGATATATAAGGAGAAATACCTCTCAAAGATCTGATTGTGAGATACTCCAAATTCAAGTTTCAGTGCTATTGTCCTCATCCCATCCAAATTGGTATGTCCCTGGGGAGCCACTGCAATAAGACATGATGCATCATAATGATATGACAAAGGAGATACCCTTAAAGCACACACGACAACACATAACCATTGCATCACATTCACACCTGAAGATGATCCTCTTGCTAGTGTTTCACTGATCGCACGAATTGGAATCCATACAATAGTAGCCAAATTACTTGCCCAATCTGGAAACACTACTCTATCATCGGAAAGAGCCAACTGTTCAATATTTCGAGCAGCAGGCAAGGAATCATCTTCTGAAGTATCGTTAGAGTCTGCCATTTCAACCGAACTATTTGGTGCATCAATATAGCTCTCCATTTCAATGAAATGCGACTCTTCAATATGAAGACCAGGACCCGTATGAACATACAAGATAGCACCTTTGAGGGAGTAGTTAATGGGCCTTACTATTATTCCGACCCATTGAGTTTCATTAATAAGTAGGGCAGATGAAATAGCAGCAGTAAGATTAACTAGGGGTCTTGCTTTGAAAACCTGAGAAAGGAAAGGTACATTAGATTATACAACACCACAAGTCCATCTGACGAGATGAACTGAAATTACTTCATCTCAATATGGTGTTGCTTCTGCAATGAACTACAAGAATAAGTGAAAAAGAATGTGATGAACTAGTAATTTTTTAATTGGTAGAGACATAACTACTGAAGTGAAAACGCACCTTCAAAATAGGCCTGGGAGGCTTTTCATAACTCATAAAATCCTCACTGTCTTCAGGGCCACCTTTGGAAAAGCTATGAGATCTGAATCTTAATTGCCCAATCTTGCCGGTAAGAACCCCCAAAACGTATGAACCTGGTTTTTGAGGGGGTAAATCTAGGGTAACGGTATTCCGACCAGGCTTTAATACAATAGCAGTTGAGCTCCATAATGCCTGAAAGCAGGTGAAAATAATCCAATCATGTGAATGTGCATAAAACCTATAACCTGAGATGGCAGCTATGAAAATGCATTGTTCTAAGAAAGCTTACCTTAGCAACCTCATCAGTGTTAAATATTGCATTCAATGTGAGACTTAATGAATCAAGAGTTATATCATCAGGAAAGCCACTCCAAAATGTCACAGATAGACTACCAGGATCCCCATCACATAATTCTAATGGAGGACCAGGATTACCAGAAAATGTAAGCAGTGATGACACATCCAGTGGCACAGGTTGCTTCATTTCAGCATGTGCAAGACGAACAAGCTCAGACTGAAAAGCCTGGCGTTCCTTGGTTAAAAACAAGCTTTTATCCAATGAAAGTAGCCTCACGCAAGAAGACAGATAGCCAGCTTGGTCATTGAGTACCTTCTGACACTCCGCTAAGTTGGGCAGGGCTTCTGCCAATAAATCTTGCCATCCTTCCCCTGCATAAAGAGCACAAACTTTTTCATACGACTTTGCAGCTAGATCATAATTTCCATGCTTAAACAAGACTGCTGCTATTTCCCCATCAAGGACCACTCCATGCCTTTTCCACCAGGACTGATGGTAATTGTCTGCAGCACCCTTTGTTAACTCCAAATATTGTTTCTGCAACAACAGAAATCATAATCAAGAAAATTAGGGATAGTGTATACAGTGCACAAGTTAGAAACTCAAGATCCAGGTTTCCAAGTAATACGGCTTTAAGAGGGAAATGACTTTAAATTTTTATGTATATGGTACTTAACAGAGGGATTTTCATACTAAAAGTGCTCCAAAAGTGGCTAATAGCTTAAAAAAATACAATTATTGTTTGATGAATAGAGTTTGTCAACAATTGTTTTAAAAAAACTACAATTGTTTGTCATTTTGTCAACAAGAATCGTATAACTAAAAGTTATACAGCATGTATAGACAAATCAATCATGTAAACACTCATTCATCTATAGTAAACTACATAACACTTCATTTGTGTAACCTACTGTTCATACCTCAAACTCCTCTGTCGATGAGAAAGACTTCCATAGCTCAATATTAGAAACTACACCACGCAAAGCATGTTCAGCCGCGACAAAAATCTCAGCAAGTCTCATGGGCCGATCAATTGAGCTCTCAAAAATTCCTGGCGAAGAGTTGGTACGTGACATAACACTTGCTTGTACTTTTTGTAACGGGGACGTCTTAACTGATGCATCTGAACCTGAACTGCCATCATATTGCGACAACATTACGACTCAGAAATGAAACTTCAGAAAATGCTTATTATGAATTATGAAACAATGATTCAGCTAGAATCCCTGGTGAATAGAGCACATAAATTGCTTCAACTCTAGAATTTCCATTACCCATCAGTAAGAGTCTGGCGATTATCAAACATTTCCAACACATTTCCCGCTGAAAGCGAAGCTCTCCGCCTGTTCGCCTCACGTAGTAGTAGAGAAGGTTCAAGAGGCAATGCTTTCCTCTGAATACCAAAGTGCTTGGTTGCTGGAGTTGCCTGTAGAATTAACTGCAAACAAGTAAACAAGCAAAGTCTGATATCAATTATCATTAATCAAAGGCTTAGTTTGACACCTTCAGTGGTGTGCACTTATATGTTATACATTTGTGGTGATCAGATAAAGGTGCTAGATGACAGGAATACCTTTAGCTATCATGGTAATGTAACACTTCCAAATACAACAAAATGTATCAAGGGGAAAAGATTTGAAAGGGTTAAAAGATTTGTTGTGAACATGGGTCAAATCTTCAGGTTTTAAAGGAAAACTTTTGATATAATCATCGTTTCAAAGTACCCGTTAAAGATATTTGGTTTTGTTAAGTTATTAACACTTTTAAAATGACAAAGGATGCTAACTTTATAAGAATCACAAGCCTGCAACTGTACTCTACACCATTTAACAGGTCCAATCGGAAGATAAATTACAAAAATAATAGAGAAGAAACCTTCGGGACAAGAATTCCTAGGTGATATATACCAAGTACAATAGACAGATTTAAACTGATGGAGCTTCTACAGATAAAATTCTCCTCTAAAATACATATTGTATTCCAGTGCCACATTTGCCATACTGAGAACTTACCTTTTCTTTTGCTAGTACCTCAGAAGAAGCCTCAGGTGGAACTGAAGGCCAAACAGCTGGCTTTGGCCAAGGTAGCATGCTGAGTGAAGCACTATTCAAATGATATGAAAGGTAAAATAGGATAGCATGTTAAGGAAACCATACACAGGCTTTTGGTTCATCACATCACAAAGCTAGTATCTAGAATGTGAAAAGTGAACTTTATCTTTAAAAATATAACTATACCTGTTGCCAGGACTTCTTTCCATATTTGTTCCATATCCAATTAAGTATGCAAGCCTCATGAACTGCATGAGTATACTTTATATCACAGCTTTCTCTTATAGCACATATTAACAAGATATATTAAGAAGAAACAAACAGGTTATGACTATGCCACACAACCATTAATACAATAAAAAACAAATTTACCAGCATCTCCCAAACAAAACCCTTAATGAATACAGATCTCATTTCAACAATAAATTTCATCTCACTTGTTTCAATGCCTTCAAATAAAGATGTATAGTGTACGAATAAATAAAATTATATATATATGAGCCCCTTTATTACTTGAGAAACACACAGGACTATTACCTTCACTCTGCATAGTGAGTAAAGGTCACCCTGAAGGCGGTAGAATTCCTTTTCTATATCAGGTGCTGCAAGTCCTTCCTTATAATGTGAAGCAGTTGCATCGACTAAGGACATGCAAGCTGTTATCACCCAAACTTCACGCATACAAAAAGGTAGAATCTTCTGAGAACAACTCCAAAAGGAGAAAACAGGAAGATGGGAAACGAACAAAGAACAGTCAGAGGATTATCATTATGCACTCAAGATATTATGGTAAACAAACAACCACTCAACTGAAAATAGAAAGAAAGAAAGAAGAAGGAATATCAAATACCTCATGAACAGTCAGAACCTTCGAAAAGCTTATAATGAATGAGTATCCCCTTGATGCAACCTCAAATGGGCGATTCAGTTTGAATAACAGCTGCATTCAGAGTTCATATATATTGCTTCAGCAAATGACTGAAATGCATAAAATTGCCCAACTTAACTTTCAACAAGGAAAACCTTTAAGAACATTCCTCAAAGATATCTAGGACTTAAGGAAATAAAATTATAAGTAAAAATGATAAAATGCAACTTGACCTCTACCTACATTGTAACCTTTGAATAAAGGTAAAAGTTTTTAAAGACATGGTTAATGTTTCTTTTCTTATCACACTCTAAAACCTTGCGCAATTTAACATACTCATGGCCAGTTTAAGATTGAGGTAAATTTCAACAAAAGCATCTTCGGCTGTTTTTGAATAACAGGATGAACTATGAAGTAAAGTAGCTTGGTGTCAAAGCAGTCTCAAGAGTGTTTGGAACACTTGGTCAGAATAGCTATGCACATATTGACAAAAGGTTGCCTTAGTACCAAGCAGCTTTGAAGTGGCCTTATTGTTCAGACAATCGACTGGGGGAAGGGCACAAAATTATTTAATAAGCAACTTTACACCTGGGCATACTCAAATTAGTTTATAGGGTAGGTCATCAATAGTACGCAACTACATTCATGAAGTGTTCCTAAAATAGTCTAAATTATATCACTATCTTGTTATCATTATTTTCTCAATGGAACCAACTTAACATCATGGAGTCAGTCTACCATACCTTTGACTGACAGGCAAACAGATACTGTCTAAATTCAAATTCCCGAAATGAGTCATCTTGAACAATCTGTGTCAATGGTTTGTTTCCAGTATTTAGCAATGCTGCCTGATCATCACCATGATCAACTCCCCCAAAGTCCTTACGTTTTCCAGTCATTTCAACTGAGGAAAAAAGAGAGAGAGTTGAGAATAGGAGGTCAAAGGTGTAAGAGTGTGGGAGTTTACACTTTACAGCATACATATGTAATGCAGCTATTGCCTTTGAGGACATATAACAACACATTTGTCACTAAGCAAATAATGACATCATATTTATGAAATCTGATGGTGTTTGTTCGAACAGAAATTAGCATATTAATTAAAGTTTATGAGTGAGTCTTAAACTCTTAATAGTATAAGACAACTATGGTAGTCAACGGGTGGTCATAATTAAATATGAAGGGAACCTAATGCCGACTACCACGTTCATGAGATATGCTATCACATTATTATAGATAGACATTCAAAATTATACTTCATTCGTAGAGAAAACAACACAAAAGAATTCAGTCGGAAACGCGTTTATCCAGTCCGAACTACAAGCAGACACAATCTACGCCTGGAGCAGTATAAAAAACTACAAAGACTAGATAATAATAAAAAGGCAACATTTTTATGTTCAAAAAACGAGTACAACATATTCAGTTTCATGTGAAGATCAATATTCACAGGGAAACGTGCAGAGAAATTATCACAGTTATTTCAACCGATATTGCTAAAAATGATATATATGCATTACACACCTGTTTCCAAATAGCAAATCTCTAGCTCATCATATTCTCGTAATGAATCCTCAAAAAGATGAGCCATCTCAAACATAAAAGCCAAGCTTTCCTGCAAACAGAAACAAGAGGAGAAAGACATGGAATTAGTTGGGACTTGTGCCTCCTGATTTCCTAAAGTGGATTCAAAATGTCCTGTTGTGGTGTAAGTCAAGCACGTTGATAGCTTTTTTGTACAGTGGATCACCAACTAATATCCTATATCCCGCCAAAGCATGCTTAATCAAACCTTTCAATCCAAAAATAAATAAAAATGGAACCTTCAAAATGAAAAAATTGCAGAAGTTCCAAACTGGCATGTAGCGTTGTTCACTGAGCTTGCGTATCTCATCCTCATAAAACTGAACACGCCTATCCAATGTATTTCTGATGCACTCCATTATCTTGGATTCCAAGTCTTCCCAAAAGCTTTCTTCAGCACTATACAGGTCAAATTTACAGCACCTGGAGAAGCAAAAAAAAAAATTCTTTCATAAAATATTGATATATAAGGTATGGAGATCGAACATGAGGTCTACTTTTGGCTTATAACATTAAAATTGTTACATGTATATGTAAAACAATAAAGAGGGTGAGCATACTTATAAAGTAAGTACAGCATAAGCTTTAATAGTTCCTTACCATTAGTATTCATAAGACCAACTATTCTAATGAGGTTGTCGATATACAATACTCGATAAAAGACGCCAAGTGCATTTAAGAAACAAGGCTAAAACTGAGGAAAGTTTCTCCTTGGTGGGGAACATAATTCATCCATAGCAAAAAGAAAATTGTTAATATCTTGGGGCAGTATTTATTACCTATTTTAGTATACACTTACGAGTTTGTGAAAATGTCGTTCAACCGTGCTGAAGTAAATTTGTGTGCTCGAGTTATGGAACCCATTACTGGGGTCTGTATTATTTGACAAATTAACTCGGAACATGTACCACTCATGGGCTTGTTATTATGAGCTTTAAGAAGTTTGACTAAATCTAAAATGAATCCAACCTCAGGGGTTAAATTAACAATTCTTATTCCATAGGGGTAACATTGAGAATAACTCCACTCTGGTCCCAGATAACATTCATGGTGTGTAACCTATACGAAAATCAGTGAATGTCACTGTAGGTTAATGCCCAAAATACTGACTAGCCTGTAGGTAGAATGATTTATACTAACTTGTCATCAAAACAACAGTGTACCTAAGAATTTTGGTACTTAATAAGGACTAGCATTTCTATACCAACCTGGGATAAAACTAACATATGCAGGCTTGCCATTTGAGAACACTTACTAATGAAAACTCTAACTATGGGAAAAGCTCCAATATGCTACATGTGCAGTAATATTTTAGCAAGATATCATGCACATTCTTCGTAGATGAAACAATCACAATATTTATTTTAGAATTTACTCATTTAACAAGCAGTAAGATCATCACCTCTCTCTCTTCTTGGAGCTGAAATCAACCTCGAGTCTGGCATATACTTTATTTGCCAATTTGGTGGCTTGTTCATTGTTTGGATGAGCCTTGGATACAAAAACAATAAACCACTCCCGTTCATCATTTTGGACAATCAATTTTAGTCGAGGTTTAAGGATGGTCTTGAACTCATCGAGATCCTAATAAGTAAAGAAAGAAAGAAATGTTATTGAACCCGTAGATTAGTTACTTCACAATCAAACAAAGACATACCGAGACAATGTCCATGCACAAATAAAATGGAAGTACATCAAACATTAGTAATGATTGACGTATTAGGTCCCCTAGTAAAATTGTAGATATTACCGACTGGATATGTAATATTTTCTTTTTGATAAGTGAAAGGAAGGAGATTCCAGCGTACCTCACATGTGACAAGGACCGCAGTTGCATATGGCTCCCGGAACCAAAACAAAGATTGCTCCTGTGGGAACCGGCTGCGAAGTCTTGCATCTGTTGTTAATATGAGCTCAACAGGGAAATTCTCCACAAACACAGGATTACGGGTCTTGTTATTTAAACAAGCTCTTTTGAAAGGCAAGTGATCCTGAAATCCCTTTTGGACAGTAGGCCACAAATCGCTAACATCCTCAACTGAAATAAGGTGATCATGGTAAAAAACAATTAATATGGGAGCTTGAAGCAAACGACAATGATAAAAAGTTACTGCAAAAACATATTCAGCCTCCTGGCTGTAAATTTAAAAAACACAAACTAATTGCACTGCCAACGATTATCAAGGGATCACTAGTCCTTGGGCTGTCCATAGGTCTCGATTTCATGCACATGTAATTACACACATGATCAATTGATCACATGAAAACAATGCTGTGATGTATAGCAATGTTTCATCTAGTCAATCACTAAACCAATGGCAAATGGCACTCGTGTTTTCCAACTAACTAGGCACCGCATACACAATAGCAGAACACAAAACACTAGAAAAGCATTTACAGCAGCTACTTTTAGCTATACAATAATGCTACATATATATCAGAGAAATGCTTACACTTTCCACTAAACGCATTGGCACAACAAGTATTTAGTTGAATCTAAATTCGAATATAATATTACGAAGATGAGTAGCTTCAATGGAGGAAATGATTCACAGAAATTCAATTCAACAAAATGAAGCTCGAAATTTTAATTTTAAATCGGTGAGATTGAACTTACCCGCAACGACGATATGATCAAGCGAATTCTTGATCGTCTGGAACTGAGCAAGATAGTTGGCCATGGTGTTCGAACTCGATCTAGGCCAGGCGTATGCAAATTCTCATGACTAGTATAGGGAGAGACGGAGATCTGTACTATATACGTATACAAATACAGAGAGAGAGAGAGAGCTTGAGTGTGTTGTTGATAGTGTGGTTTACTCTCACTGTGTCTGTGCGATCGAGTAATGTGGAGTTGAAGGTGCCGTGGTTGTGGGCTTCAATCTCAATTCGGTACGTGCCACCGATCTAGTGCTTCGCGGCGCAGATGTTACCGCAATGCTATCTCTCTCTGCCCAGTGCCAACAGAGAAAAAGGAAATTCTCTTCAATAATTATGCCTCATGCTAACTATTATTTGACACATGATTTTCTTGCTAATTTTTTTTGTGTGTGTAAGGCATGCGGCAGCCTCGAATCTTGAGTAATGAAATCGAACTCGAAAGAACATTGATCCTAAACATTGAATTACATTTAGTTCGGATAGACCATTTCAAATAATAACAATACTCTATAGTCTATACCACATACGTATTCTAACAAGTTCTAATTATCAGAGAGCCATAAACAATTTTATTTGTTTTATCATAATAACAACATAGTAATAAAAAGATAATGCAACTAATATAACACAGCATTACAAAGTTGAACAACTTTTCTGAAATCCAAAACTAAATCCATCGAAAACACATATTTATGTTACGTTGCCACCATATTTGTCATTGATGTTACCATTGACCTTTCATTTAATTTCCTGATTGTCCCCAATAACCTCAAGACAAAGTGACTTGTTCTCCCAAGTAGACACGCCGTGGGTAGATCGAACTATTATTGTGTCCCCTTCCGCTTTCTTTTTTAGACAATTTTAACTTTGAAATATAACACTAGTTTTTAGATGTTGAAATAGGAGTAAGTTATGAACAAGTTATTTGTACACTATCTATACTATAGATTAAGAAAACTCACGTTATTCTCCCCTTTTACAAAATGTTCCAAAAACACCATTTTCTCTTTGTAAAAAATAATAACCTGAGGTTACTATTATAATTGTAGAATAAAAAAAGATAAAGATGAAAAGAAAACTTTAAAATTATTTCTACTTTTTCTCTCAAAACTATTACAGAAAAGAAAAGAAAAAAACTACCATAACTCCCGTAAGTAATTTTTTTTATTTGTTTTACAGCAAGCAAATATTATTATAAAAATAACTGTCCCAAAAAATACCGTAAAAAATAATTTTTGTTGTAAATGTGTGAATGTCCACATTATTTACCTTCTAGTAATTTATAATATTTACTAGCTAGGTAGATATTGTAATAGCTTACTCTCTAAGTAATAGGTTTTACTTGGTCTCTAAGCAATATGCTTTACTTAGTCGCTAAGTCATAAGCAGTTGCTTATTCGCTAAGTCATAGGCTTAGCTTACTCGCTAAGCTATGGTTACTTATTGATTAAGCTACCTCTCCTTATATAAAGGGATCTTTGAGAATGCAAATGATATACGAATTCTCTGATCATTTCTCCTCCCTCTTGTATTACATTTCTTACTTGAAACAAGCGAGTTTTGCCTCTCATTTTATAGTACGTTATCAGCACGACAGTCTCTCGTAGCTAATTTTCCAAATATACAAGAGCCACATTGCACAACTTACTTGTTTCTCACTTCATACAATCACTAACAACGCAAAGTGACTGAAGCTTCATCGATCATCGAGTAAGTACATGAACCACTATAAGTGTTTCCCTTGATCATTTTCATGCTAACTATTACAAAGTATGTTATAAATCTAAAGCTTACTCCACCATTAGAACTTAAAGTTTCTAATTGTGTAGATTCAAACTTGAAGCTTCGAATTCATCATTACAATACATGCCACCCTCGAACCTAAAGTTTTGAGTGAACAAGTATCGATCATTTTCTTGTTAAAAACATGAAGTCCTAACATGTTAAGAATCTGACATAGTCCATATTGGCTTGTACAGCAAGATGGAAAACTTGGAAAAATTGAATTACGTCGCACTTGACAATTTTGGCAAAAACTAGCTATCTTGGGTGTTAGATGCCAAAATTCACCTCCAGGTGACTGACCTTGGAGAAACTATTAAGGAAGGTAATCACGCGTCCTAGCAGGACCGCACCAAGGCTATGATTTTCTTTCGTCATCACGTCCACAAAGGGTTAAAAAATGAGTACTTTACTATTAAAGAGTCACTTGAGCTCTAGAAAGCCTTAGCTAAACGTATGCTCATTAAAAGGATGCGATCCTCCCCAAAGCTCTCTATGAATGGACGCATTTGCGGTTCCAAGATTTTAAAACAGTAAGGGGATATAACTCTGCCCTTTTCAAAATTAGCTCTATGTTGAAATTATGCGGTGAGCAGATAACTAAGGAAATGCTTCCAGAGAAAACATTCTCCACTTTTCATGCCTTGAACATGCTTCTGCTGCATCAGTATCAAGAGCGGGGGTTTAAGAAGTATTCAGAGTTAATCTCTTGTCTTCTTATAGCTACGCAAAATAATGAGTTCTTGATGAAAAATTATCAATCCCGCCCAACAGAAGCACAACCATTTTCTGAAATGAATGCCACACAGTTTGGCGAAAATGCAAATGGGCATGGAGGGAGAAATAACAATGGTTTCCCCCATGGGCGTGACCTGGTCCTCGAAGTGGTCGTGGACATCATAATAATCAAGGACAAAGAGGATATTATCAATATCTAAGGTCAATGTTGTAACATTGCATCCCGATAATTTTTGTTTTAAGATTTGTTTAAGGTTAATCGAGGAAGGTAGTTAGTTTTTACCATCGGTAATTCTCAATGGCTTTTCTATCAGAATTTTATTGATTTCATTTTTTGATAAATTTCTTTGGGAAAAATCGTAGAGTTTATCGAGAAGAGTTTGTGGTCATGTCAAGTGTTAAAATCGAAGTTACGATGATGAAGTTATAGTCAACGAAAGTTTTGTATGATTTTACGAATTTAAATTAGTCGCAACTTGAAAGTATAAATACAAATTTTCGAAAATGGAAAGTCAAAAGTTTACATTTCAATTAGTTTTTTAACTATTTATTTCTCTCTCCTCTCTCCTGCGTCTCTCTTTCGAGCCATGAGTCGCCGACGACGGAGCTCGCCGGTCCGGCCACCAAAATCGGTTAGGCCAGTGTCAAACTCTTCGTCTTCGCCTCCTCTTTCAAACCCTCAATGTTTCAGCCTCTAATTCTTGAAGATTAAGTCGTGGTTTCCACAAGAAAATATGTCGACGTTATAAACCCTAGAATTTGGGGTCGTTTCTTTTCCAGCCTATTCAACTGACTAAAAGTACTCAGATTTGAAGCTCTCATCACTGTAAAGCTAACCAAATAAGGATAGTATTCCAATTCAACCTGAGAAGGGAGAATCGACGATTTGAAAATTTTAGTGTTCTTGACTTCAAAAGGTAATTCGATGAGTTTGAGTTAAAATTGGACTTTGGTGTAGTTGAGAAAGTTGTTATTGGATTGATTTTGCACAGGATGAGTCTCTGGTCGCCTGAAAAAGTCACCTCTGCGCCGCCTATGGTCCACGGCAGTGCTCCAGCCAAGGGAATTTTGGCATAAATTTTATGTTGTTTTACTCATAATTACATACCGAATATAATGAAGAGATTATTGAATTGATTTGGACATTGACGATTTAGACGTTTGGTTAATCGGATATTAATTAAACAATTGTACGATATTATTAAACAGTTGAATCGATTGTCGATTCGAGCTCGAGTCGCATAACGTTTGAGGAATATGTTACGGTTTTAAAAGGATTCAAGAATTAGAATTTAGAATTTGATTAAAGCTCGTCATTAGTTCGGGAAGCACGTTATTCGAGAATACGAGGTTCTCAACGATAATGCTTGTTAGTAAACGAGATTAGCTATTCATTATAAGTAAAAATCATTGTTTCAGGACGATGTGTTAGCAGCCAGTGATCGATGTTTAGAAAACCAACATATGGGCTTTGGCTTGATGGAAATCATGAAGCAGTACTGTGAGTGAACCTTTATTTTCAAATTCGTTTACGAGTTCGTTGATTATATATTTATGCAGTATGATTTACGGTATGTTTCATAGCATTTAAAATTGGAGATTACTTTGTGATAGTTTCAATTAGTTGCATCGATGCCTTGACTATATGGTTGATCACCGGACAGCCGGTCGGACCTGGTTAGGACAAACACCCTGCTCAACCCAGATTATCTCGGGTTAGGACAAATACCCTAGACGATCCCATCACCTGTACTTTTCATACATATAGTCATTTCGCGTTAGGGCAAACACCCTGAATGATTACCTCTATTTTATTTCAGTACTACAATATTTGAACTCGAATAAGTTTTAGTAGAAACTGTGGAAAGGCATGCAATTATACTTTTTCATTTTTACGCATATCGTACGATTATAATTTTTGTCTACTCACTCTAACGTTTTATATTTTTTTATGTCTTTTTATGGGCCCTTTGTTTTAAATTACCTAGATTATAGGTTAGTTAGTTGAAGTCGTGACCATTTAGAGTGCGAGGCATGACAATCCACAACTTCTATTTTCTCAGTGTAAGTTCTCAGTTGAAGTTCAGGGTTACTCGTGTTAGGGTAGCTGGTACCGAATAGGCGGTGCTCGATACTCCAATATAGATCCTGCAAGACTTATCCTGTATTACTACGATAATCTGGGTTAGGTCTTGTCAATTAGTATTAGAGCCTTAGGTTTTATGATTCTGTCGATTATCTTATATTTTTAGTGATTCTGAGAATTAAACCGTCATATGGAAATATTGATATAAATCCCCCATTATTTCTACAAAGAATCTAAGGGGACATTTGTGGACATATTCAACCATCTTGTGGACCATTTCGATACTTTATGGTCCTGATTGATGCTTCTATAAAATGGTCACATGTTTGCCCCTTATCAACTCATAATATGGCGTTTGCCAAGCTCCTTGCTCAAATAATTAAATTACAAGCACAATTCCTAGATTATTCTATTAAGGTAATTCGATTAGATAATGCTGGTGAGTTTACATCTCAAGCATTTGATGACTATTGTATATCTTTGGGATTGAAGTTGAGCATCTAGTTCCGCATGTTCATACACAAAATGGCTTGGCAGAAGCACTTATTAAGAACCTCCAAATGATTGCGTGCACTTTGTTGATGAGAACAAAGTTGCCAATTTCTGCATGGGGACATGCCATTTTACATGCAGCTTTATTAATTCGGTTGAGGCCCACAGCCAACCATCAATATTCCCTACTGCAACTCGTTCTTGGAAATCAGCCCAGTATTTCCCATTTACGAGTCTTTGGTTGCACTGTTTATGTGCCTATTACACCGCCACAACATACTAAAATGGGCCCTCAATGTAGATTGGGAATTTACATTTGCTATGAATCGCCATCTATTATTAGATATCTCAAGCCAATGATAGGTGATATGTTCACTGCACCATTTGCAGATTATCACTTTGATGAGACAGTATTTCCGCCGTTAAGGGGAGAGAAAAATGTTCCTAAAGAACATCGCATTCCTGAAGAATGTCACGAATTGTCGTGGGATGTACCCACCCTGATCCTCGTACTGCACAAAGAGAAAATGAAGTACAAGAGATCCTCCATCTTTAAAATATTACTGATAGAATGCCTGATGCATTTATTGATATAACAAAAGTGAAAAGATCACATATCTCAGCTGCAAATGCATCTGCAAGGGTTGATATCCCGGTTAGACAAAATAATGTGGCGGCTAGCGAGCCATCTGTTGCACGCCTGAAGGGTGGCAGACCTGTAGGTTCAAAGGATTCAGTCCCTAGAAAAAAGGAGATGAAAGGCACAACTAAATCATGATGAAATCGCTTTTGAAAAGGTTGTTGGGCAAGACAACGTTGTCCAATCCACAGTTCATGATACTCTAGTTATAGAAGAATAAAGTGTCTCTGGCGAGACACAATCCCCTGAAGAGGCTTAGGTACCTGATAATAATGGAAATTTTATATACTATGTGTACGATAACGAATTGTGGGATCATAAAGAAATCATTGTCGGAAATATATTTTCATTCGCAATAGCTACTAAGATCATAAAAAGCGATTACTTTGAACCTCGCTCTGTTGATGAATATAGACAGGGGCATGATTGGCTCAAATAAAAAGATGCAATACAAGCAGAACTAAATTCTCTTAAAAAGCGCAATATTTTCAGACCAGTAGTCCAAACACCACCTAATGTGAATCCCGTAGGATTCAAATAGGTATTGACGAGAAAGGGCAGCGAGAAAAACGAGGTTGTGAGATATAAAGGATGACTTGTTGCCCATGGATTTTCTCAAAGGCCTGTGATTGATTACGAAGAAACGTATTCCCCCGTTAGGGATATTATTTTATTCCGCTATCTTATAAGTCTAGTTGTTTAAGAAAAACTAGGCATGCGGCTTATGGATATTGTCACTGCATATTTATACGGGAAATTAGATACAGACATATACATGAAAGTCTAAGCAAGATTTAAGTTGCCTGAAGCAACTACAAATTCACGCAACATGTACTCAATTAAATTGAGACGGTCATTGTATGGTTTGAAACAATCTAGGTGAATGTGGTATAACTGCCTCAATGAGTACTTTATTAAAGAAGGATAAATGAACGATCTTGTATGTCCTTGCATGTTTATTAAGAGATCACACTCTGACTTTGCAATTGTGGTTGTCTATGTTGATGACATGAGTTTGGTTGGAAGCCTTGAAGAGATTACCAAGCTAAGACTACTGAGTATCTTAAGAATAAATTTGAAATGAAAGACTTTGGAAAAACAAGGTATTGTCTCGGCCTACTGATCGAGCATTTTACTAGTAGAATTCTTGTTCATCAATCAACTTACATCGAGAAGATTTTGAAAAGATTCGGGATGGACAAAGCATATCCATTAAGTACCTCAATGGTTGTTCAATGTCTGGACACGAAGAAAGACTTATTTCGTTCTAGGCAAGAAGATGAAATTATACTTGGTCCAGAAGTACCATACCTAAGTGCTATATGTGCCATTCTTTATTTGGCCCAATGCACTGGACCAGATATTTCATTCATGGTAAATTTGTTAGCAAGATTCAGTTTTTTTCCAACGTCACGCCACTGGAAAGAAGTAAAAGATATTTTGCGGTACCTTTGTGGCACTTTAGACATGGGTCTATTTTATGCATATAAACTAACAAATGGTTTAAATATTGTTGGGTACAAAGATGTTGAATTTCTCTCTGATCCCCATAAGGGTTCTTCCCAGACCAGATATGTTTTCACTTGTGGAGATGCAACTATTTCTTGGCGCTCAACAAAACAAACACTAGTTGCTACTTCCTCCAATCACTCAGAATTACTTGCACTTGATGAAGCTAGCCGAGAATGTGTTTGGTTGAGATCAATGCTTTTCCATATTCGAGGCACATGCGGTTTATCTTCAGTAACAAACTCTCAAACGATCTTATACAAAGACAATGCAACATGTATAGCTCAAATCAAAGGAGGATACATTAAAAGAGATAGGACTAAACACATTGCCCCAAAATTCTTCTACACTCATGAGCTGCAGAAGCATCAAGAAATTGAAGTTAGAAAGATTCAATCAAACAACAACTTGGCTGACCTCTTTATCAAATCGCTACCAAAGTGCACATTTCAGAAGTTAGTCAACGACATCAGAATGAGTCAAAATTTTAAGTTATTAGATGAAACATGCAACAATCAGGGGAAGTTTCCTTTCAGGGGGAGTACAGAGTATGACATATGCGCGTTGCACTCTTTTTGTCCTTTGACCAGGGTTATTTTTTCCCACAAAGTTTTTGTTACCTGACAAAATTTTTAACGAGACAACATCATGCGCGTCCAACACCATAATGGTGGACATCCAAGGGGAAGTGTTGTAAATGTTTAAATGTCTACATCATTTACCTTGTAGTAATTTATAATATTTACTGATTAGGTAGATATTGTAATAGCTTACTCTCTAAGTAATAAGCTTTACTTAACCTCTAAGCAATATACATTATTTAGTCGTTAAGTCATAGGCAATTGCTTACTCGCTAAGTCATAAGCTTAGCTTACTGCCTAAGTTATAGTTATTTGAGAATGCAAATAATATACAAATTCTGTGATCATTACTCTTCCTTCTTATATTATGTTTCTTACTACAAACAAACAAGTTTTACTTCTCATTCTATAGTAATTCTTAAAATTTACACGGTGTGCATTTCTCTACTTTTATTTTATAAGAATACAGGTTTACTTTAGAATAGTTATGCGGTAAATGTTTTATTTAGATTACCGAGAAATTTAGAACCGTTTGTCTGAATGAGAAAATTTGAGATTATCAAAGGGATAATATATTGGGTCGTTTCAGGATTGAGCTATTGGGCCTAAAACGTCTGAATAAGTATATAAAAGATGCTAAAGTAGGGGCATTGCGGAGAATTCCCACCAAGAACCTAATATACAACACATCCAAAATAAAATTCCAGACCACTTCCCACAAATGGCTCTCTCTCTATCCTCCTACAACCTCCCCCTCAATGCCTCCGCCGCACGGTCTATATTCAGCTTCAACCCACAAAGCTGCTCATTTGGCCGCTCCAGAATTCACTGCATGTCCGGCAAGAATCAATCAGAGGTTGGTTTTGATCCCACTCGTCATATATTTGTAAAGTTGCAATCGATATAGATATCTCAATTCCGTTAATGCAATTTCATTTCTTTGTCAAAAAATTAAAGGTCTGCATTTCTACATGTTTATTTTGGTTCACAATCTGCAAACAAGAAGAAAATTATTGCTCTTTAGGAGGTCTTTCTTGGTTTGAACTTTGAAATAGGTTTTCAGTCATGTAGGAACTCAAAGATCACCATAGTACTCTTGTCGATTCATACGTGTCAACTTATGGAGCTAAAAAGAAACTCCAGAGTCTGATTGCCGTGATCCTTGCGGTTTTGCAAATATCATCTCCGCTTCCTTTGGTTGGTTGGGAGTTGTGGCCTATATCACTTGCAAATGCAGTTCTTTATTCTCCGGACACCAAAGTTCCGAGAACAGGAGAATTAGCTTTGAGGAGGGCTATTCCTGCAAACCCAAACATGAAGGCTATGCAGGTTGTTGTTGAATATTGTTCTTAACAAAGCTTCTGTTACTTGTACGCCGATCAATTTGAGACAAGGTTGCTTCAATTTCTAGGATTCTCTGGAGGAGATACTGTACTTGCTGAGAATTCCACAGAGAAAGCCTTATGGAACCATGGAGGCAAATGTTAAGAAAGCTCTAAAGGTAAATTTGGCTTAAGTTTTGCGGAGAGTATAAATAATATGATGTTTCTATGATACTTCAGAAAAGGGAATGAACAAAAGTTTATGCTATTGAAAGATTCCCTTATGATAGATTAGATTGATGCTGTTGGGATATTGCAAGATGTCAATAGATTTGATTGATGCCTACTTATTTAAATTCGTAGTAATTCTGGAAACCATTAGAATTTAGAAACCGCATGCTATCTTCAGTACTCTGTACTCTTGCCTTCTTTACAGTGGAAGTATGTTAAACCAAATTTGTGTGATCTTATTGTTTTCTTAGATCTTTTTCTTTTTCTCAGATAGCAACAGATGAAAAGGACTCAATTTTGGCTAGTATACCCATAGACTTGAGAGAGAAGGGTTCCACATTGCATGCATCTCTAATTGATGGAAAGGTATGTGATGTTGAATGGAAGACGAAACTTACACAATATTATTTTCTTACATCAGTTACATGCCTACACAATATGATAGCTGACTAAAGACATTCACTTGACTATTATTTTGCATGATATACATTCATTGTTGGCTGATTAGCCCAGAAGTCAAAATTCAAAGATTGAGTTAAAGGTTACGTCTAAGAAAAACCTTGTTTGCATTCCTTCAAGTAAGATATGTGCATTCTTCAATTCATGGCTCTATAACTATGGAGAAAAAGTTTCAGGCTAGTGGATGTATGGTTATGCATCATGACATTGGGACAGCTCAATTGTTATGAACTATTGTACGCTATAAAACAAAGTTATCGAATTTTTCTTAGTCTTTCAGAATGGATTGCAAGTTCTGCTTGGATATATAAAGGATAAGGATGCAGATAAAGTATCTGTAGCCCTTGCAGCTTCACTAGATACCATTGCTGACCTTGAGCTATTACAGGTAATACAACCAATAAATAGCATGAATATCAATTTCGCACTGGTTATATATATGAAAGGCAACATATAAAAGCTTTACCAAATAATTAGTATGATTTGAGATATGGTTCTGATATTTGCAAACCTGGAGCTTATTTATTTCTCCAATATATGAGGGCTAATCGTATAAGTAAAGCCATGACATGTCTAAGTCAGGACTTGATTTTCTTTTGCAACAGGCTCCAGGCTTATCTTTTTTGTTGCCGGCGCAATACCAGAAATACCCAAGGTCAGTTTTATCTCAGTAGCGTCTTCAATTATCTCTCTATCTGTTTTTGGGGAATGATACTTCATTCAGCTATACATTTAAATTTGTAATATTTAATTAATTAACCTTTTTCTTTTGAAACGGTTGTTTACCAGACATTATGCTATGAACATTCACTTTTTAATATTCAGTACATATATCACCAGAAAAAGTATTTTGAAACTTGTAATATGAAATTTTGCTTCTGAGGGGCTTTGTAAGTTTTCTGCTCCTAACTATGGATTATAACAAAGCCAAATAAATTCAGAATCTTTTAAGGAAGTATTTGGTTCCTGTTGTTACATAAAGATCCCTAAGCTAGTGAGTGTAACGCGCTAAGCATAAAGCTAGAAAACAATTTCTCTTATTGTTTTATGGTCTGCTTTAACTTCTAATATATCAGTCCTGCATTCTGTGTTATAATGAGGGGATATTTGATTGAAGTTTGATCTTACGGCTCCCTCCAAGATTATCTTGATAGATACTGCTTTGCCAAATCTATTCTTGAAAATTCATGTCATGAGTACGTTTTGTAATGACATTTTCTGTTCAAGTAAAATATCATTTTTCTCTTAATTACTTGAAGGCTTACAGGGAGAGGAACTGTCGAATTTACCATTGAGAAAGGTGATGGTTCAACATTTTCTCCAGAAGCTGGTGGTGAAGCGAGAAAGACAGCAAGTATTCAGGTATAATAAATCTATCATATAATGTTGTTACATGATATGGATATACTGGAATAGCATATCTCGAATCTACTGATCTTCTGTTTCTCCTTGTTACTGTTGTATCTAAGTCAATTGGGTGAATGAGTCAAATAATTTGGCAATACTTTATTTTCAAATCTACTCCAAGTCAATTGGGAGACTTGCATTAGCTCAGTACAGCATTTGGCTTTGGTACTGATGCATAGAAACCCCATTAGAAGCTGTCATGTCAGAGTTCCTTATGAAAGGTGTTACGCATAGTAAGGACAGCTTAATATCATGAAATTTTACTTAACAAGCTTAGTTTGGATGAAATATCTGGAACTTTTGCACGTCTTTAACAACGTTAATAGGTCAAGTATGAGAATGGATCTTTCATTTACTGTACCAGTTTCTGGGTTAAGTGCAGTGCCTCAGCTTGTACCTCTTTTTACGTGAATCTAATTGTTAAATCCCAGGTTGAGTTCCTAATTAAATGCTTATCAAATATGCTTCAGAAAACTAGAGTTTGTGGGTCAGGTATAACTCATAGCATGGAACCTCCGTGTGTGTCGTTTGATATTTCCTATTATCAAAGGAATGCCTGCCACGGCTGCGAGTCACCCATATCGACTGTTGTGGCAGCATGGAACCTCTGATTAAAATGCATGTTAATTTCTAATGTAGATTATTTGGTACCCAAATGCTGATCATGAGAACTGTGTACAGGTTGTTATAGATGGATATTCAGCACCATTAACAGCGGGTAATTTCGCAAAACTGGTAAGGTAGTTGAAACTCACATTGGCCTCATTATCTACATTTTGTCTATAGATCTATGTATTCTTCTTTTGACACTTTACAAGTCTAATAATCATCTCTGCTGATTTTATTGATCGGCTGATTTTTCTTTTATGCTATACATCGTCAAAAATGCATGCCTAACTAAGCCAACCATTTTCATAATTTTTGTCATCCTTCTGCTGATATTATTTAATTTTATATATTGGCTATGGATCATGTGATGGTACTTGTAAATTATTGTTTGCATTTAATAGATAATAATTTGGACAAAAACATGTGTAATGATCTAAATCTCTTCAGGTAAGTGATGGGGCATACGATGGGGCAAAGCTCAGTTCTACCGGACAAGCTATTCTCTCAGATAATGGTGCTGACAAGAATAGTGGTTCAAGTGTTCCTCTGGAGATAAAGCCATCTGGGCAGTTTGAGCCCTTATACAGAACAAAATTGGATGTCCAGGTATGCTTTTGGTTAAAGGACTTAAAGTTAATACAATTCTATGAGTTGTGATTAAAATGTGATGTTCGTCCACATGTTTAGTTTTGATTAGTTGACTCATCATATATTTTATCTACTCTTATTGTCATGAAAGGATGGGGAATTGCCTGTTCTTCCGCTATCTGTTTACGGATCAGTTGCCATGGCACATAGTGAAGTCTCTGATGAATACTCCTCGCCATATCAATTTTTCTTATACCTTTATGATAAAAGAAATGTAAGTACCTGTTTATATTACTCATAGGACTGATTCTGCCTTTAGGCCCCTCACGTTTAAAAGTTTGAAGTATTATACTGACAACATTTTCTACTTCTACATTGTCATGTAACTTGAACTATAGGCTGGCTTGGGAGGATTATCATTTGATGAAGGGGAATTCTCAGTTTTCGGGTAATTATCTTAAACCGTGACATTTTGTGATTTCGAAGAGAAAATTCCAGATGTTCCATGAACTCATTGTTTAATATTAATATGCAGATACACTACGGCTGGGAAAGATATTCTTTCACAGATTAAAACTGGAGATGTGATCCGATCTGCAAAGCTGGTCGAAGGTCAAGATCGTCTTGTGCTGCCAAATGAGAACTGATTTTTTCTCTTGCTAAATCAGCCGGCTTTCATTTATTACATTTCTTGTGTTTTAGAAGGTAGCAGCAGCGGCCTGATTTTCTTGTTGCAGGTTGTGTTACCAAATTATGAATCTGTCCCTCTTGTTTGTTTATTCCAACTTATTGTCTCCTATGTTGATAATATAAATCATGATTCCAGCTTATTTGAAACCGGGCAAAACCGCAAATTTGGCTGAACTATTTGTTAATATCCAAAACCGCAAATGGGTAATTGAAATTGAACGGATGAAACTAATACAAATTTACTTCGGATTTTGTATACCGTTGCTTGTTTTTGATCTATATCGTTGTCGTTGTATTGATATATCGCTTTGTCGTATCGCGCTCGCCCTCAATTGGTATTTACTCTCGCTTTTGTTAATGTTTTACGATCGCATTTGTTTAATTGTTCTCGTTGCTAAGAATGACAACTGTTAAGGAGAGATTGTGTGTGTCAGCCTTTAACGCTCCGATGTCTAAGTTAGAAATAAGATATGATTTAAACAGGGTAACGACGTAAAAGGGTAATGAATGTGTACCATTAATGTTGAACCATCCGACTTATAAAGGTGGTTGAGACCAGAGCTCTTACCAATTCTTCGATGTGGAATTAGTGTTCTTACTCTTTTGTTGAAGTGCTTTGTGATGGGTTCCTTGGCGGACGCGTGAGCGATAACCATGCCGAGGTAGAACTCGGGCTGGTCATCGAAGTTGTAGGTCTTTTGTCGATGAATGCTGTTACGTTGGCGGTGAGATATGATTATAAACTAATGAAGAATGTTAAGTACGTACGGGATAGGCAATTAGCCAGGTATATGTAAAAGTCTCCCAACTCGCTCAGCCAAGGGGATCAATCTTGGTTGGTGAGTTGTAAAACTTGATACCGGCGATACTATCCATACGTACTTAACGGGCATTGTTACCTGTTAGAGTCGGATACGTGTCATATAGTCCCCCAGCTCGCCGGCGGAGGTTGTTCTGCTTGACGAGATTGGTACCTGTACTTAAGACAACAAAATAGGCACTTGTAGTTAGTATCGGTGAAGCCAGTAAGTAGCTAGTTTACCGTCTCCCGGGATAAGCAAAATGTATTGATGTTAACACCCTTAGGCTTGTTTGCCTCCTGAATGAGTCATGGCGTCATACCAAGGTTCCTTCAAGTAACGGTTTAACCCAGTAGGCTTGTTCCCAATAAAGCCCTTCCCAGTAATTGACATACTTCTTCGTAACTATTCCTTGCCGGGGGATGCAATGAGCGGCTACATTGCACGGACCGAGAGAAACGCTCAAACACTCGGTCCCTCCCAATCCGGTAGCTTTTGTTGTTGGCTACTGGTAGCTACACCGGTGGGGCGCAACGGTGGATGGAACTCGTTTGAATTGGTAACCCTTAAGTCCTCGAGTTTGTAACCCCTGCGCGACTTTACGACTCTTTGGCAGGTTGAAGGATCTCTTCAGTGTTATGGCGTAGGAGATATTGTGGCCGACAGGAGAATACTTTCGGCGATATGGCCTAGGATATTTTGTGGCCGGTAGGAGAATACTTTCAGCGACATGGCGTAGGAGATGTTGTGGCCGGTAGGAGAATACTTTCAGCGATATGGCTGAGATATTGTGGCCGGTAGGGGAATCTTTTTCAATGCTAACAGTTGTTGCTAATGTGGGCGTTACAGAAGGTTGAGGCCGTTAGTGTCCATCCCGGGGTCCTGTGACATCCGTCGCTGTTAGGTTCCTCCCCCGAGATGGTAGGTGCAGCCATTTACTGTCCTCATTAAATGCCGCCAAATCTATAACTGCCACGTGCTGTCCTAGGGCATCTTGGGCTTCCCAAATGACTCGTCATAGGTTGAAGTGTGATCATTTCGTTTTCCTTGGAAATCATGATTAAGGAAACGGTGCGTATTGTTTCGTCTTCCGGACTCTTCCATGCCCGATGACGTCAGTGGGCGCATGTTTGTATCTTGGGAATCGACGTGTTTCTTTGAATGGTGGCGATCACACCCAAAGGTGGCCTATTTATACTCCCATCTCTCTTTCCTTCCCACACTTTGCATTCTGAGCATATTCTGGAACTAGGCTTTCAGAGAGAGAGAGAGAGAGAGAGATTGAATCCATCTGTCGCAGCCGTATCGTTGTCGTACCGTCAAGCCTTGCTTATATCGTTGCTTTCAACTTCCGATCATCTCCCTCGAAGACCAAGTAAGTTTCGCTTTTGTTCATTCCGTGCTTGTTTTCTCTAAGTGATTTTTTGAATTTCTGGGTTGGTTCTACATGCTTCGTATTTTCTTGCGTCTTTGATTGCAGTTTTTCTGCCTTAATTGGATATAGATAGTTTGGTACTGTGTCGCCGTCATTCACGATGGTCGGAGGTATCTTCACCGTTGTTGAGTTTTTCTAGAGTCTTCCTTTCCCCGGGCCATATCTGCTATGTGTGTTTGGGCCTGGATCCAGTCCCCGGGCCTAATTAGTTTTTGGAGATGTTGGTGTCACATTTGATCCAACCGACTTGATGTTAACGATCCCCCCATTATGGGTTATGTAGGTTAAGTATGGATACCATAGTGTTGTCTTCTGATAGTAGTGAAGCCTCTAGTTCCGGTGACTCCCCGAGTTCCGGATCTATGAGAGCGCTGCTAGATGAGTTAACAGTGTCGCGTGCATCATCTAGCGTTAGGTCCGTAACCGCTAGAGAATATGATTTTATGTTGGGGGACCGTGCATGTTCCTTGGGAAGTCGTTTACAGATTGGGAAGCTGAGATGGGTAAACCTTAGGCTAACCTGATCCGTAAATGTTTCTTGGGTAGCATGGCATCACCTCTCAACCTGAGTGGGGCGAAGCGGAGCCGACGACGTCAACTTCGGGCACGACCACTGTTATTCTTCTCAACCCGCTGATGCTTGAATTAGGTGGGCCAAGAGTCTGAATGCTGAGCGACTCGTAAGAAGTAGACGAGCTCTCCAAGTTGATGTCCTTCTTTGCCATCAAGGAGATGAAAACGGAGTTCCAAATCTATGACGTTGTTATCCCTAGACCCTTGGGTAAGGGTGAATTCTTTACTAGACTGCCAGCTAGTCATATCGCCCTGGATTGCCCTCAACTGCGGTTCGGTGTGCGGTTGCCGCTTCACCTCTTTCATGAATACATCTTAAGTGAGCTGTGATGCGCTGTCGGGCAAGTTTCTCCGTTAATGCTTCAGTCTCTGAGTGCTATGTTCGTGCTGTGGAAGCTTGCCGGCCTGGATTACCCTATTCGGAATGAAGTGTTGCACTACTTCAAGGCGCTGTATTTGACGAAGAAGAGCTACCAGAGTTCAACAGCGGGGTAGTCCCCTTGCCCTGCACGATTTCTGGACGTCCAACCTAGAGTGGAGGTATGAGCACTTTCTTTCCGGAGGAGCCTGGTCCAGCTCAGTGGGCATTGTGGGTCAGGTCCGCGTGCCTATTAGGTTTCATCCCCGAGGTGACGATGGCGGTTTGGTGTTTGTCGTTCAACTAGTGGTTTGATCTTTCCTTTTTCTTATGTGTTGTTTCCTTTGTTTGTAATTACCCACCATTATCATCTCTGTGCTACGGAAAAGTGGCGTTGCCACAGAGTGGAAAAAGGGTTATAGTGATAAGTTTCGGAGCGTGTACCTTTTGAGCGACTATCGAATTCTAAAGTCAACCGGTCTTGCCAAGACTTCTAGTCCTCTGTTCTTTGTTGACGTTATTTTCGTGTAAAAAAAAATTCTTCTTGTGTGTTCTATCTTAAATATGCAATCTGGGACGAGGTTATAATCTTTCTTCTTTTCTTGAATTTGTAGTTGGCTACAGTAATGCTAAGTGGGATAAGAAGATGGAGTCCTTTGGAAACATTGATGATTTAATCGTCGATCTTGAGGAGGAGGGAAACAAGGCCATGCTGCTCGACCTCGACGCTCGGACGGACAATACCGTCACTCTTACTGCCCCACTTACTATCAGCCCTCCTGACAAGGCAGAGATTGATCGGATAGGGATTGGTGCTGTTCCTCCTAAGATAAAGTCTCTGTCAACCTCAACCAAGGCTATCAGCTGTGGTGAGAAGCGAAAGAATGCCGTAGCCGGTGGGTCTCAAAGACCACCAAAGAAGACCACTCCTACTGGTGACGGTGTTGTCACAGTTGTTGGACAACTGGGTTCTGACAACCTTTGGTCCATTTGTATAGAGAACGTCCTTACTGCTCAACCAATTGTTGACGTCGACGCTGTACCGGACCGTGATCCTGGCGGCTCTGAATAAGAATCCTATCCCGGGGATGACGTGGATGCAAGTGTTTTGATCCCTAAGTCTGCCCAGTGGGAGGCTCCGCCACCATACTCTGCTGAGATAGTATCCTACCTCTCGGCAGAGGTGTGCACTATGGCTGACATCGCTGCAGGTGCTGACGAGTGTCTCAAGTCCTTTGCTGCCGCTATCCAACTGATGTGCCATTAGCGGCAGTTTATGGTGGCGTTCTCAGAAGAGCTCGCTCGTGTGAGGCCAACGAGAGGTGGCATGAGCTGGATCACAAGTGCGAGCACTTGGAAGGGAGGTTGAAGGAGGCTGATGCTTGCTTGGAGGATTCGGTCAAACATGCTAAGGAGCTGGAGCTAGAGATGAAGGGGGTGCAGGAGTGTCTAAAGGCTGCCGATATTGCGCGCACCGCCGCCGAGGGCCAAGTTACCGCTCTTCAGGGGCAGATCACGCAGCTGGAGGAAAGCCGGACGCAGGAGGTGACTGACGCCGTCGAAGATTTTAAGCTTGGTGCCGAGTTCCGTGAAGCACTTCAGTCGTCCTTCAAGAAAGGCCTTCAGGAGACTTGGGAGCAGTTCTTTCGGAACGAGTGGGTGAACGAAAAGTACAAAGCTGACACTGTTCGGATTATTGAAGAACGGCGTTTGAAGCATGCCGCGGAATGGGCTGCCTTGGAGAAAATCAAGCAGGAAGAGGCGGAGGCCATGGAGAGGGAGCGTCAACGACAGTTGGTATGACTCCTCATGGTGCTCATCCTTTGACTCCTAACCTATCACCAACAACCGCACTAATTCGTCATCTTTTTAATGCAGGAGGTTTGGACCAAGCGACTAGTCAGGAACTTGCTACAGGCTACTGTCGGCGTCAGCGTGAAGCCGAGAAAGAGCAGGACCTGCACGATGTCAGAGATCATGGCCCAACTTGTAGCTTGGTGCCCTTTTGTAATAGTATTAGTATTTACTATTTTATTGAACAATCTTAACTATATTTGGCTATGTAACATTAATCCTTCTTGCCGCTGAGGCTTTTTGCTTTTCGGTTAGCGATGTGGCCGTTGGTCATGAATCTGACCGATATGCTATTAATGAGAAGGTATTTTTTGCAAAAATTTCTCCAAGTAAGATTACATATTTCTGATCAATGAAAGGTCTGAAGAAAATTCGTTTGCCTGTTCTATCAAAGCAGTAGATGGGACAAACGGCCACATCGAATGTTAGACGATGAGGGTTTTCTTTTTCAAGCAAAGGTCTGAAGAATTTTCGTTTCATTGAGGGCGATATCGTAATGATACGAAAGCGGGTTTAGTCCCTGGTATAACAAAGAAAATTTTCTAACACCAGAAATACCAAAATAGTAGAACCTGTTTCAATGGTGACAATATCGGAGATGCTCCACGTTCCATGTCCTTGGTACTTTGGCGCCGTTTTTGTCTTCAAGGATGAACGTGGTTGGAGTTAGGCTCTTGATGACTTTGAACGGTCCCTCCCATTCCGGTGACAATCCTCTTTGTTTTGGGATAACCTCCCTCCACACCATGTCACCCACTAGGAGCTTTCACGCCTTGACTCGGCGGTTGTAATGTCGGGCAACCCGCTACTTGTTTTCCATGAGTTCGAAGTTGGTTTCATCCTCCCGTTTTTCTCGTAATATGTTTGCCATGTTGAGCCTTTCCTTGTTGGTGTCCTCATCGTATCCTTCAAAACAGGGGCTTCAGTGCATGACCTCTAATGGCAAGACCGCCTCTTCTCCATAGACTAGTGAAAACGGCGAAGCTCCCGTTGCCTCAGTCGGCGTAGTTTTGATTGACCATAGCACCTCATAGAGACATTCCGCCCATTTGTGGCTACAGTCTTCCGTTCTTCTCTTGAGTCCCGCCTTGATCTTTTTGTTAGCCGCTTCCACCTGACCGTTGGTATGGGGGTAATATACCGATGTGAATACCAACCGAGTCCCTAGGCTGCTTGTGAATTTCTTCATTTCGTCGTTGTTGAACTGCTTCCCGTTATCGGTGACGATAGTGAGTGGTGCTCCGTATCGGCAGTATATGTCCCTCCATAAGAAGTTAATTACTTTTGGCGTAGTGTTGAGCACTAGCGGCCTTGCCTCAATATATTTTGTGTGATAGTCGATACAGACAATGATGTACTTGAATCGGCATGATGACGCTTTCAACAGCCTGATAAGATCGAGTCCCCATTGCGCGACCAAAATGGGGCTAATGATTATTGACATTGGGGATGCCGGGGCATGTATTCTAGTTGCATATTGGGCACATAACTCACACTTGTCTACAATTTCTCTCGTGTCTTCCCTCATTTTCTTGTTGTAGAACCCGTAGCAGAGGAGCTTGTTGATGATAGTGTTTGGTCCGCTGTGGTTCCTATATTTGCATCCGTGGATGTCCTCTAGCAGTCCCCGGCCCTCTTTTCATGTGATGCACTTGAGTATGGGTAATCCCTTCTTGCTCATGTAAAGATGGCCATTGTGCATGCTATAGAATGCCGCTCACTCGCTGAGTTAGCTTCCTTGCTTCCTTGCTTCCGTGCGATCTGCTGGTAGTGTCCCGTAGACCAAGTAGATGACTAAGTCCGTTCTTTAGTCCTATGTCGGTGGCGGGGTGTCTAATGTGAGTGTGAATACTTCAAGGAAATTCTTGGAGATACTAGGCTTTTCCAGCATTTCCACCATGGTATGCCCTCTCGTGGTGTGTAGCGGCGTTGTTGCTAGTCTTGCTAGAGCATCTGCCCTTGCGTTTTTCTCCCTGGGGATGTGAGTAATGTTATAAAAAGAAAATTTATTTAAAATTTTCCTTACGTACCCTAGGTATGCCGACATTGGCGTTCCTTTGTCTTCAAAGTCCCTGGTGACTTGGTTTACTATGAGTTGGGAATCGCTAAAAATGTCGCTCATTACTCTTGAATCGGTGGCGAGTTGCAGACCGACGATTAATGCTTCGTACTCGGCTTCATTGTTTGAGGCTGGAAAGAGGAATCAGAGAGCGTACTTGGCATAGACCTTGCCTGGCCTAGTCAAGATTACTCCCGCCCCTGCCACATCCGACGTGCGCGAGCTGTCAACGTATAGGTTCCAATCGGACGACCATAACGACTGTGTTGGTAGTGCCGTCACTGATGACAATAGGGTTCGTAATTCTGTTTGGTCATCCGATGTTTGTGTGAGTTCCTCTATGAAGTCAGCCACCGCTTGGCCGTTGGTCGCCGTCCTTGGTTGGTACTTGATATCAAACTCAATGAGCTCTATTTCCCATTTGGTTAACCTTCCAAAGTGGTACAGGCTCTCGAGTACCTGCCGGAGCGGTTGATCTGTGAGGACATGGATGGTGTGCGATTGGAAGTATGGTCTCAGCTGCCTTGCTGATACAATTAGCGCCAAAGCTAGCTGCTCTAGTGCCAGATATCTCGCCTCCGATTTATCTAGACCCTTGCCTGCAAAAAGTACTGGTAATTCTGTATCTGCCCTTCGTCTGTTAAGGGCGGAGCTAACGGCGGTTAGAGAGACAACCAAATTAATGTATAAGATCTCACCCGGTATTGGGGTCGATAAGAATGGGATATGGGTGAGGTACTGCTTGATATTGATTAGGGTCACCTCGCGCTCGTCGGTCCACTCTACAGCTTTCTTTTTTGTTATCCTTATTGCTTTGAAGAACTGGTTACATTTGTCGATGTAGCGGGAGATGAACAGTGACAGCAATGCGAGCTTCCCCGTCAAGGCTTGGAGGTCTTGTTTTGTTATTAGTAGTGTTGTGTTGAGGATAGCCTGTATCTTTTCTAGGTTGGCCTCGATACCCCTTTGATTTACCATGTATCCTAAAAACTTAGCCGTTGAGACTCTAAAGATGCACTTCGCTAGGTTGAGCCTCATTTTGCTGTGGATAAGGATGTCCAGTACCGCCTTCAAGTCCTTTATGTGGTTCTACATGCGCCTGCTTTTTACTACGAGATCATCGATGTAGACCGCTACCGTGTCGCTGTGCAACGTGGTTAGCAGCTCTGTCATGAACCGCTGGTAGGTTGCCCCCACATTCTTCATCCCAAACGACATGACATTATAGCAATAGAGTCGCCTATTCGTTATGAAGCATTTCGCCTTTGCATCCACCGAATCCATTTTTATTTGATTATACCCTAAGTAGCAATCCATTGTCCGCTGGTTGCATCCACCAGTTGGTCTATCCTTGGTAACGGGAAGGAGTCTGTTGGGCAGGCTTTGTTGACGTTGGTGTAGTCAACGCACATCCTTCACTTATTGTTACTCTTTCTGACCATGACGACGTTCTAGACCCACGCCGGATACTTGACCTTTTTAATGAAGTCTATATTGAGAAGTTTGGTTACTTCTTCCTGCATGGGGACCGTTATAGGCTGTACGCTTCTGCTTCTTTGGTACTACCTCCGGCAAGATGCCCAACTTATGTGATACAATATCTGTGGAAATACTCGGCATGTCGGTGTAAGACCATGCGAATACATTGTTGCATTCCCTGAGAATGTTGACGAAGGCAATTTTGATTACTAGGTCCAGAATCGCTCTGATTCTAACCGTTCGCTCAGGGTGCTTATCCAATATCGGGATAAGCTTAGTGGATTCCTCGCGGACAGGTCTTGCTATTATGGGTTCCTCCCTTAGGTCATCTAGCGTTTTGGTCCATGGGTCACTTGTGAGCAGGCACACCTCCCTTGCCGGTTAGTTGGCGTCGTTAGATGATCCTGGATGCATGGGTGTTGTTCCTCGAAGCGTGTATATACCGGTAGGTGTGAGGAACTTCATGAGCAACATCAGTTGCGATACGATGGCGTTGATTCTGCTTAGTGTGTTGCACCTAATGATGGCATTGTAATATTATGGGGCATCCATAATTAGAAATTCAATGTGGGTTTCCACACTCCAACCCTCATGCCCTAGGGCAACCCGTAGGTAGTCACTTTCCAGCGGTTGGATTTGATCCCTCGAGTAGCTTAGCAGCAAGAAATGATCTTGTTTAGCTTGGAGGGGAGTCTTTCAAGTTTTTCGTATGCATGCCGTAACATGACGTTGAAGGAGGACCCGATGTCCACTAGGCACCTCCCGACACTGCACAAGTCAATGACCGCCTTAACTAGAAATAGGTAATCCTCCGATACCAGAGGCCAATCACATTCCTCGAACATGTAAAACGTGATGGATCTCCAGCCTGCCCTGGCTACCTTTTCTGGGCCATGCTGCATGCTATGTACCGCTCGCTCGTTTCTTCGTTTCGCTTTAAACTTGCCGTCGATAATCGTGTTGATTCTCCTTATGTGTGTCACCCCTTGTGCCGGTGGCATCTCATTCCTCGACTTGAAATTTGTCAGATTGCCCTTTTTGAGCTGTGCCTCCATCAGTTCCTTCATGCTGTGGCATCTTTCGGTATCATATGACTCATTCTGGTGGAACTTGCACCATCTCCTGGTTTTTCAGTACACCGTTGCCCTGAAAGTCTTTTTTGGTAGTGGGAACAAGTTTGGATATGCTGCTAGGATATCGGCGTATTTGATTTTGAGCACACTAAAGACCTCTTGTTCTATTCTGGGTCGTGTCTCAGTGGTATCCCGGGGTCGATCATTTCTGTTTTCCTAATACCTTTGGTTGTTGCTGTTGTAGCTATCTTTATCGTTATAGTGCTTTTGATAGCTTTCCGATCTGCGGTTATCTTTTTTTCAATCCCTGCGGTTGTAGTCGAGTGAGCCCTGATATTTTGGCGATGCCGCTCGCGTTGGGTCTGGTGTGGGGAGCGCGTTTTGCACACTAGGAACCATGGTGTTGGAAAAAGTGTTTACCTGTTGCGTCAGTGTAGGGTTAGAGCTGAAAGTTTGTAGCTCCAGTTGGGCGTGTGACGTCACACGTTCCAGCAACTCATCGTAGGTAAGTGTCGGGTTCTCATTAAGCTTCCACATTAGTAGTCCTGGTTGTAGCGCATTCCGGAGTATGCAGAAGGCAGAATCACTAGTGATGTCCTGGAAATTGGCGAGACGAAGGTAGACAATCCTTCAGATGGTTCCTGTCGGATGGCTTGCAATTAGTTATAAGTAAGGGAACAGTTAGCCGATGTGATGTACCGTTTCAAAAGTGCCCTAATAAATTCTTGGAAGGAATTGATGGATCTCGGTGGTAGGTTAAAGAATCAACTCAATGCATCGCCGATTAGGCTTTCCATAAACAAATAACAATTTGTTGCGTCGTCGTATCCTCTGCCGGTGGTTGCTGAGATGAAAATATCGATGTGTAGGGATGGGTCCGTCTTCCCCCTATATCGCTCAATTTTCACCTTGGCCAACGAGTGTCAGCCTAAGAGCATGATTTCGACCGAGAACGGCTTGACATGAATGGTAGCTTGTTTTGGGTTGAGCCAGCTGGCGTACCATAGCCTCTAGCCCGGCGATTCTTGCTGCTATTCCCACGTTTAGCTATTGGATTGCCGGTGCGATCTCAAGTGGTGGTGGTGGCGGTAATGGTTATGCCCAGACAAGCATATTCGGTTGGCATGCCACATTGTTCAATTCCAGCTCGAGGTTTCGTTGCAGCCTTCTCGGTACTGGTGGTGGCCCCGCATTCTGTAGGTGCTGAGGACGTAAGGGTGATCGTATGACCACCTCTTTCTAGTGGATCACCTGGCGAGGCTCCATGCTCAGGGAGTCCGCCGTGGATTCCAAGTTGAGCCACCTCTGCTTGACGACCCTCAGCCTTGACTTAGATTGTATGTACCGTTGGTGCTCAAACTCTCGGGCTCTCTCGAGCTGCTCTTCTGCATTGCCAACTGGTATCGCAGTTCCATGTCGTTAGCTCAACTCTCGACATCGGTTGACGCCTACTGATCCCCCTGTAGCGTCCTGCTTTCCTGCTTGCTGTACGAACGCGGGCTCTTCGTTGTTCTCATTCGTAATGGGCGTTTGGTGGAGGAGTTCTTGCTGAGTGCTCGGTGTCATGCCCAGTGTCAGATAGGTATCCATGCTCATCGCTTACTATATGCTTCGTGGTTTGAAAAATAATTTTCGGTGTGGATTCCCACAGACGGCGCCAATGTTAAAATCCAAAACCACAAAGGGGTAATTGATATTGAACGGATGAAACTAATACAAATCTACTCTGGATTCCGTATACCGTTGTCGCTTGCTTTTGATCTATACCGTTGTCGCTGTATCGATATCGCTTTGTCTCATCTCTCTCGCCCTCAATTGGTAATTGCTCTTGCTTTCGCTAACGCTTTACGATCGCTCTTGTCCAATCACTCTCGCTGCTAAGAATGACAACCGTTAAGGAGAGACCGGGTGTACCGGCCTTCAACCCTTCGATGCCTAAGTTAGAAACGAGATGTGATTTAAACCGGGTAACAACGTAAAAAGGTAATGAATGCGTACCATTAATGCTGAACCACCCGGCTTATAAAGGTGGTTGAGACCAGAGCTCTTACTAATTCTTCAATGTGGGATCAGTGTTCTTACTCTTTTGCTGAAATGCTTTTGATGGGTTCCTTGGCAGGCGCGTGAGTGATAACCATGCCGAGGTAGAATTCGGGCTGGTCATTGAGTTGTAGGTCTCTTGCCAGTGAATGCTGTTACGTTGGTGGTGAGATATAATTATAAACTAATGAAGAATGTTAAGTACGTACCGATTAGGGAAATTAGCCAGGTATATGTACACTATTATATTCAAGGACTTGCATTTTTGTTTTTTTGGCTTGCAAGCCTCCAAACTCTCATTTTGGTTTATTTTGCTGTTCTTTCCCCGCAATCCCTGCAGCCGATGCCTTGTGCTCTAAGTTCACTTCTTGCATCAGTTGGAAGAGTTATCGACTTATTACTCGCTCGAGTGCTAATCATCTACGCTACGGCTCTTGTCTTATAAGAATGAGGGCCCGAAAAGCAAGAAGCTTTCTGAATTTTTGGCTTTGGTGTTGACAGCATTGTTTGGACATGCTTTAAGCCTGGAATATGAACAAGCTCTTGAAGCTGGAGGTGCAAGAGTTCCTCATATAGTGATGGACTACGTTCTCACCCTTCTGCTTATATAATTTCATGTCGAGAAACATTTGTTGCACAGGCTGCGTTCTCACCCTTCTGCCTATATAATTTCATGTCGACCTAATAGTCTTCTCTTTCTTTCAACAAATATAGCTTCTCTTAATAGTCGTTTTCTTAAGCAAATAGTGAGAAGGAAACTCGGAACAATCGGGATTGACCTTGATAATTCTCTCGGTGGTTTGGTTTGTTGTTTTCCACAAACAAACTGAAGTGTAGTGGATCCCCGATGACAATCTGAGCTGCCAAATTATGTGGAAAAGTCTGATACCATGAAATATTCTAGCAAAAAACCAAAACAAGAAAAACAAGAAGGTACAACTGTCTTGAGCAGCACCATGGAAACTTGAATGGCGTCCCATTTGTCTCCAGACACAGCCGATCACAATCTCTCAACACAACCCAGGAGTATGAATAGCCAATCATCTCCAACATTGCAACCCGGAGAAAACAAAAACAAGCCGAAAACTTGAAGCTTTGCTTAAAAGCTCAGCTCTTTCCTTCTTTCTTCTCTCCCCAAAAAGCTAATGGCGTCCCTCCACGCCATTGCTCCACAAAGCTTCCTCAACCTCCCAAAACCCATTAACCCCACCCAACAAAACCCTCCTCACTAATCTCCCCCAAGCTCCTCCTCCCAGCAAAGACCCAAACTAGGAGGAGGTGGGCACTCAACTCCGTCGTCGAAAACGAGCGTGACGTACAGAGTCCGGTAACGGCAGAGGAGTGCGAAGTAGTGGCTGTTGCGAGTGAGGGGAGGCTGTCGTTTGGAGGGGCTGCCAGCAACGGTTGGTTTGGTGGTGGTGTCGGAAGGAATGATGAAGAGTTTGAGAGGCTTGTGGATAGGACTATCAATGCCACTATTGTACTTGTCGCTGGTACTTTTGCTCTTACCAAGTTGCTCACTATTGATCAAGATTATTGGCATGTGAGTCATCATCTTCTACTTTGTGTTTTTTCAATTGCAATTCATAGTGGAAAAAATTTGATTTAGTTTTAGTGGTTTGTTGTCATTTGAGTCGTAATTAATAATGCTTTAAAGCTATATTACCCATATATATGGTAGTGCTTTGTGGTGGATTGATGCTGTGCTGCCTAGTGAGATTAGTAACTGATCTTGAGGACTCTGAATATTCAAAGATTCAAGTTTGTTAGAAACGAAAGAAACATGTGAAAATCAAATATAGGAGATTTTTGCAATTTCCCAAGTTAGATTTGGTGAAGAGCACTTGTACACTGGTGGTATGGACTATCAAAGGGTCGATTTTTCATATCCAATAAGATGATACATATCTTTAGAAGAATTTGTAGTTTTTTTGGTATATAAATGTTTACAATTCCATGTGTTTTGCACTTTTATTGGTTTCTTGACGGCTGATATTATGTTATGGTTTTCTTATAGGGATGGACTATATATGAGATTGTAAGATATGCTCCTCAACTCAACTGGACTGCTTATGAGGAAGCTCTCAAGGTTAATCCAGTTTTGGCCAAAATGGTGATTAGTGGTGTACTCTGTGGGGGACTGGATTGCACAGGTGTGTTGACCTTTTTAAATTATATATTATGATGTTTTCTTCTTGGTGCAGTTAGTCTAAAGTCTTTACACTGCATATTTATGTGTTATATTTTGCAGTGATTTGAAGGAAAACCTTTATTTGAGTTCGACCGGGCACGAATGTTCAGATCTGGTCTTGTTGGTTTTGCTCTCCATGGTTCCCTATCGCACTACTATTACCAGATTGGTGAGGTTAGTTTTTCTTCACTTGTTTATGTAGGAACTTATTCAGTATGTATTTATTTATTTCTTTATCTCTATGATCTTTAACAATTTTATCTTTTCTCATAGGAGCTTTTTCCTTTCCAAGGCTGGTGGGTGGTTCCTGTCAAAGTAGCATTCGATCAAACCGTATGGGCAGCAATTTGGAACAGCATATACTTTACAGTTCTGGGTTTTTTGCGTCTCTAATCTCCTATCAACATCTATAGTGAATTTAAGTCAACATTCTGGCCCATGCTGACTGTAAGAGAACCCTTTCTCCTTTTCTTATGGAAGATGAACTATTTTACATTATTTACAGTGATTAAGTGAACCAACTCAGAACCTATATGATTCTCTCATGTAATGTCATCGGAGATCAGGATTGTTGTTACCAGAGAGTCCCTCTAATCACTTAGAACTTGAGTATATTAACGGATTTTTGTACAACTGTTCTGCAACATCAACGATCATATACTTTTGCTTTAACATTGGCATGTATAAAGTTATAGACTGCATGTCTGCATTAGCTATCTTTTGTCGTCCTAGTTGTGATGTTGGAATAAGAGATTAGTTCTTTTTATCTTGTCCATAGTAAACTTTGGATATAATAATTGTTCATATTACATTGGCTTTTCCTGTATAAATTTTTGTGAGCCCATGTAATTTGGGTTAAAAGAAATTTGACAATTGACATCTTTCTGGATTGTGATTTAATAATGCAGGCAGGGTGGAAGCTTTGGCCCTTTGCTCATCTCATTACCTATGGTGTGATCCCTGTTGAACAAAGGCTTCTATGGGTGGACTGTGTAGAGCTAATTTGGGTGACTATACTCTCAACGTAAGTATTGAAAATCTCATATGTATTACAAAGATTGAAAACCATAAAAAGATTAATGGTATTTTAGTGATACTGCGGGCATTATCAAACGTGATGAGTGATTGTGCTTCCATTTTCATGCCCTAGTATCTGTTTGTATTTTCCCTTTCTTGGTAGGTTAAGTCACTAACATGGGTGATGATTTCTGTTGTCTAGTTACTCAAATGAGAAGTCTGAAGCAAGGATTAGTGATGCATCGGCTGAAGCAAGTTCCAGCTCTCCGAACATAAGTCCTCTTGAGGTATATACAAGCCCTTTTGCGTTGAATTAGTTGTGGATGTGAGAGTGGTGATTACATTTCTGATGTGCCGTTCTTCTTTCACTCAGGAGTAACAAATAGAAAACAACCAGAATATGAGAGGGGAAGACTTGCTGGAGAGAAACTGCTCAATTTGCAACTAGAGAAGTAAACTCCATTTCATGGTGGTCTATGACTCGGAGAGAAGTACCTAGCATATGTCTGGGCTGGATGATTGTGGCATATATGTCCTGCACATATCTCAGAACTCCCACGTGTATGATAAGTGACACAGTTTCCTCTTCTATATTGATAACGATTCATCGTACATAATCTTAGATAGTACAGCCCAGAAAAATGGAAAAGGAAAAATTACTTAGTTAATGTAAAATCAACGTGATTTATGTTCAGTTGGATAGGAAATCTTTTTTGGTTCATCATCTCATGATCTTGCTATGGAGTAAAAGAAAGCTGTTGGAAGTAGAAAAATAGTTGACATTTGGGAGGGGCCAGTAGAGAAGTTTACGGTACAGAATACAAGATCCTGTTTGAGAAAATTCATTTTACGTCCTGATTCTCAGAGCTCAGCTGTCTTCACTTTCTTTCATTCCAGAAGTTGTATTACTAACGAATAAGTTAGTGTTTGCTCTGACTGGATTGAACTGAAGCAGTCTTGTGGTATACATGAGAGTTAACCTTGCTCGAACTGTAGGCTTCAGAACCCTGTTAACCATTCTCAGTCGCTTACAGTTTGTCCCCAGATCATCAGTATCTGGAAACACTCCCCTGAAACTCCGCATGCTGCTCTGCAATCAGGATCTCGGTAATACTATGAGATGCTATGAATTTTCCATAGTTAAATGGCACCGTCGAGCCATGTAGGTTTTGTAGCTTGAAGATAAATTGATATCTGGACTAGAACTAGGGAAGGTTTATTTGTTTCTGTAAAGCATGTTTGTCTCAACTTGACCCATTAGCGGCTAACTAGAAAGTCATTAGCTAAATTTGATTTAAGAAGCATCTCGTAGACTCGTACATAAATGAAAGGTTCAAAAAATCGATGTTACTACTTTTGGAATGCAGTTTTTACTTTGCTCTTTCAGTCTTTTTAGTTTCTACGTAGCATTCTGTGCGTTGACTGCTTATTGCTCAAGGATTAAAGTAGCTTGAAAATTTAAGTTGCATTTGTTTGTTGATGACAGAACTAGAGACCAAGCCTAAGTATAAACAGTACTACAGCAGTGATTCGCATCTCCTCTCCAAATCAAGGGAACGAGAGAGCCCCTTAATTTGTTGATGCCAAATCTATCAGTAGGGTATAACAGTGAACAATAACAGAAAAATCGTTAAAATTTCACACATTAAATTGCAACATTGTTCTGATACCAGTACAAGTTACATTTTGAAGCTAAACTAAGCAGTATGGGTAAAATTTGGGGACTTAAGTTTCTGCATTCTGAATGTAGTCAGCACAGGTGCGGCAATCACAGTCCTCGAAGCGGCACATTTTGCAACCCAAGCACACACAAGAGGTGCAGCCCTGGCATTCAGGACCACTAGAACACCCCTATAGCTTGTTCGACTAGAGCGCTCTTCGTCCTTGCCGCATTCTAATGTCCTGAAAATCAACAGAATAACTCCAGTCAAATTGTGCATACATATGTAACTGAAATTTAAGCAGCAAGCATCAATGAAGGAGAGGAAACTCACTTGTCATGGTGATCAGAACATTTCCAAGTTCTGTTTGCTGAAGCATCATGGAAACTTCTGCACTCATCCCCTGTGCGCAGACGAAACCTTCGCTCTATATTACACTCTGAGCAGCGAAGGAATTCGTCCCGATGGAAACTCGGTCTGTGGTGAACCAAGTTATTTTTGTTGCACCTCTCCTTGTAATAGTCCAACAGCCCCGATGCATAAATAGAGACCTTCTCATCGTTGATGATCACCCAAATGCTCGTTGTCCAATCGTTTGCTGCATCTTTTGCATGACATTCAAATTGTTTTGGTGTCATTCTTCTCGGGTCTGTAGACTCGGTAGTCCCTGTACTCGATTAATTATATTTTCATTAGCTCATGGAGAACAAAGCAACCATACGTTAAGACCAAGAATTTCAATCCCATTTTACATAGCAAATTGTAGGAAGTAGAAAATTAAGTACCTCTCCTTTTGTTAGGTGTACGAGGGCAGTCGCATGTGATCATGAACCGTCCATCGGAGGAGAGTGTAAGCTTCCGCACAATGTCACCAAGTCTGCTGTGGGTGCAACCACACAAGACTTCAATGAAGTCTTCTCCGTGGACTTTGAATACGCTTATATTCCTCAGTGGATTCGAACCTTCTTCTGTAAACAGTAATTTCTTGCCCCGACTCCACCTCCTTGTTGCTGATGATCTCTGTGGACCTGTATAATGTCAATTCAAAAAGAAAACCAATTAGCTGTGATTGAAGGAAAGTTAAGATAAACAATACAATGTATAGCTAGATTTTTAAAGATGATGGTAGAATCAACGGACCAAAACAGAATGTTAGACGAAATTTCAAGTTCGAATTTTCTCTTCTCCAAGAAGATAAAACTCGATTAGAAATAGCAATAACATGTGAACGAAATGTGAGGAGGCATGCATGAGCTTGGATAACATGCACTGGCAAGATAAGAAGTTGAAAGGCACTCACTTTCAATCAAGTACTATATATGCAATTATACATTTAAAGATCCAATTTGATGGCAATTTAGCGGAGGGGGAAGCTACAAAGAAATGAATCCCTTCTGTAAAATAAAGGAAATGTAGAGATCCCTTTAGTGCCTACTCTCTCTAGGATGATTTTGGACCTAGAAAAGAAATAATGATCGAAGGTTGTTGGTATTGAAAATTGATTTTGGATGTCTTCCTAGGCTACAAGCTTGGTGCTATTTATACAGGTTTATTGATATTGAATATTGATAACATTGATTTACATTCACATTCAACATTATAACTCTTGCCAGCAAATTTTTGTTCAAAAGTTATTTATAACAAATGCATGCAGTAGAATTAATAATTATTAATTCTAGTTTTCAAAATCCTACCATGGTGCGTGAATTCATTTATGAAAAAATTAAAAAATAAATTGTGACTTCGTTTGAGATACTACATACCAAAAGTGTTACAGTATCCTACTTTTAAGATCAATGTACTAAAAAATAAACTATGGAACCAAATCATCCATTGTTTGTACATTATCGGACACCAAAAGTTGATTTTTTTTGTGATCCCAAAAACTTCGAGGAATCACATAAGCAAAAAGAACATGCACGTACATAAACCAAATATCTTGGGTCTCATATTTAAGCACAAAATCCAGCAGTAAAAATCAACTCCAATTTGGTCCCCCAGCCCAGCCCTAAAATCTCAAGTTGAAATGTGAGTACTAGATTATGGGTCGACAATGGGCTGAGAGCTGAGCATGATTGATGGGAGGGGTCTTATAGGGCTTATTAGGACAATCGTGTTTATGTATAAAATTAATTGAAAATTTTAATAGTATCAAACTATCAAAAATATCAGAAATTATATATGGGCTCTAAAATCGAGAGAGTAGCTCTCATGTGAATAGTCACGTGAAAAAAATGAGATAGAAGGATGTCCTTTGTTTATTGTCTAAGTGAGGAAATCACTGGTTCTGATGAGAAGTTTTCTTCGCTTTGCATTTCACACCTCTCATCGCATCTCTATTAAGGAGTCTAATTGTTTTGAGATCTTTCTTGATGCAAAATTCTCGGTGAGAACGAGCTTTAAAACCAACATACACCGATTCTTAGTGATTTAAAAACAAAGCTTGCAAACACTAACCAGAGACCCAAAATCCAGATTTTCTTTCTCAAACCAAGAGTTGAGAGTTTGAAATTCAATCTCACAAACTCACTGAAAAGCTAGATCTCAATGTCAAGTACAGTACGAAGTTTTCAGATTTGAAGATGAGAGTATTTCGCGGAAAAAAAAAACATTTAAAAGTTCCAAGCTAGCGCCATCCCTCAAGGGGCGTTTGTTTGCTAGGACTATTGTGGACCTCCTGAAATTCAATAGCGTGAGTGGGGTTAAGTAGTTCTAGTGAGACCTATGTTTGGTGCAAAGTACTAGAGTGAGTTAGATTATAAGCTTAAGTATTATTTTGAGTTCTCAAAATAGTTCTCAAGATAACACCATTTTAGGGGACTAATGAGAAAAGAAGACACTAGTTAGTGTCACTAATCTTTGTACCAAGCCACCTCAAACATGGGACAAACGATTTAATACCTCTTAGCTAAGATTCTGTGAATTAGTCCTGGCAAACAAATGCACCCTAATACCCTTAACTTGCACCTTCTTCCCTTCGTAATATGTTTATTCTTCTTTGTATATATATAACTGCTAATTCAGTTGGGCTCTTTGAGAGAGGTGCGAGGTGCACAGTGAATAGAACGAGAAACAGAGCAGAAAGCGTGTGGCTATTTTGTTGGTTCTCTACAAGAAAAATGGTATTCGGCGACAAACGGAGTTGCGACGACCATGAATTCATCGCTGAAAGTCAGTATAAGTGAGAAAATTCTAAGTCGTCGCAATTGATCTCATCAGCGACAACCATTTTCTCTCTGAATAGTAAATAGACGACAACTTGTAAAAAACTTCGCTTAATATTTTAGTGGCGACTAAATTTCGTCGCTAAAGACTTATTTGACGATGATTTTTATGAGTCATCACTGACGTTATATGTGACAATTTAGTTTTCCTTGCAAATTACTTATTTGGCGACGACATTTTTGACTTGTCGGTAAATGTTTAAATGACAACTAAAACTTCCTCGCGGATAACCTATTTGGCGATGACTTTTACTATTTTTCGCTAGAAGTTTATGTGACAACTATAGTTTCCTCTCAAAAGACATATTAATTAGGTAATGACGACAAGAGTTGTCGGTGATACTTAATACTACAAACATACATTCCTCGCAAAATACCTATTTCGCGACGATTTTCACAAGTTTTCAGTAAACATATCTATTACGCATAATCGTTATCCTGCCCAAAGCGGCTTTGCCAAAACCGACGATAAATAAAGGTAAATTAGACACTTATGTATATGTTTATTATCGACATTTTATATTCACTACAAGAAAAATCGATTATGGCGATGATCGGACTTTGTCGTTAAAAGCGAGAATTCTTCGTTAAAATAAATTTGTGATGTATTCTGCGTTGTCACAAGGTCGCCCTATTGGTGTGCAAGAATGTAAAAAGTGACGAATAACTTGTTTCATCACATTTTCTACTAGTGACGTAATTGATTCGTCATATATTAATCTTGGCAAGCAATTCGAGTGCGACAAAAAATAATAATGACACTTCACTTTCGTCGCAAATATTGAATGTGACGTTTGACGTTTGTCGCAGACATTAAATGTGACGCTTGGTGTTTGTCGAAAAAAGCAAAGTGTGAGGTTCTGTGTTTGTCGCGAATAATAAATGTGAGGTTTCTTATTGTTGCAGAATTTAAATGCGATGCTTTCATTTTCTCGGAGATTTCAAAAGCGAGATTTGGTTTTTGTCACAATTGATAAATTTGACGATTCATTTTTGTCACAATTATTATATACTACATTTGACAATCGTCGCCAAATATAAATGTAACGTTTGATATTTGTAGTAATATATCATTTATAGGTTGCAAATCTCGTTTTGCAAGTACTTTTTGTTACATATTCAAATTCGAATGTAGTCTAGTTAGAACTATATACAGTAAAATCTCGATAAATTAATAACCTTGAGACTGACAAAATTTATTAATTTAGCAAGGTTATTAATTAATCAAGTATTAAATTAATACTCAAGTCCCCAAATTAGGATCGACAAAAATTATTATTTTAACGAATTTATTAATTAATCGAGTATTAAATTATCAAAGTTTTATTGTATAATACAATTGGAAGAAGTTCATAAAAAATATTATTGATATTTGTGATGATGCAACAATAAGAGAACAATAAGAGGACGATACATAAACCTTATTTGATTCAATAAATCGAAAACACTAACTAAAATTGAGCACTCATATACGCATCAAGGAGATGCTATTTCAATAGTTAGTTTATCCACTAATATCCTCCCTTGGATTCAACATGTCTTGATAAGCTTCTCGACTTTTGAAAGGCCCTCTCCAACAACGACGAAGACATCCTAAAAGATGACGACTTTTGAAAATACATACTCTTTGTAACGTAATTACTACCAAACTATTATAGTACCTTCAAAAGACAACGACGAATTTTGAAAGGCTCTCTGACAACGATGATATCCTAAAAGAAAATTGATAAAGCTATTAACGCCCATTTCTTCAAAGTTGACACCATCGTCAGGAAATTAATCAATATCACACATACGTATCATAGAACTAGAACCAAACTATTATAGTATTGCTTCATATATAGGTGTAATCAAACTCACTAGGAAGTAAAGCATGACAACGCAAGCTTCTTTGATTAATCTTCACGTACTTCCTCGATCTTTTTCCTTGACGACAACGAGATAGAACTCAATGAGAATATTGATCGATCAATTTGACTTTGAAGTGTGTGTCTCTCTCTCTTCTTGCGACTGCCATTCTCTGCCGAAATAACTAAACCTAATCAACATGTTCTTATTTATATTGATATAAAATGTTTTTTTAAAGAATATATATAGGCCACCCTGGGTGTCTTTTGTTTCCCTATTTTCCTATTAAAACGTGCCTAAAGTCTAAACCCTAATACATTATAATAAAAAATTCTATTTTCCTTTCAAATAAAAATGGTTGAAGTCATTAAATATAAAGGTATACTTAATTCAATTCAAAGGATAACGAAAAAAATTGACTTTAAACTCTAAACCCTAAATCTCAAACCATAATCTTAAATTGTAAACCCTAAACATATTACCTGATCCCTAAGGTCATACAATAGAATTATATATTTACATTCTAAGTTATATTTTAAGGGTAGAAATCATGATGATCATTAGATTACATGTGGCTAGCTACTACATTATATATAAGATTTAGACATACGTATCTAAATAAGCTAAAATTATATATATAAGATGTATCTATAAGTAGGTTAGGACAAGGGCACAAAGCTATGGTAGGTAGAGGAGATATACCTTATTTATAATTAGTTGAATAAAATTACAATTTATTGAATAAGAATATACTACATTTAGTACAAAATTACGACCATTTTTTATATCATTTACATACTATTGAACTAAATTACAACATTAACAATGATTTATTCTCAAGTTGATCAAAATGTGCTTGTTTGTGTACTTTCAGAAAATTGAACAAAATTATACAAAAATGGTCTTAATTACCATAATAACATCAAAATTATTAAATACAATAGGTAGATGCACTCCACCCTAGAATTTTTCAGTAGGTTAATTACTTCTTTTTTTCAATTTAGATTGGGCACTCACTTGGTGTTGACTACTAATGAATTCGATTAGATCACCGATTTTTAGGAAATCAATCAATTCATATAAGGGTATATATGATACTTATAAAAAAAAGTATAAATTTTCTAATGCTAGATGTACTTAGCTTTGCAGGTCTCACACTTGTAATTTGAATTTGAATTTAAGGTATATACAATAATAGCCTCCCTAAATCTGCATCATATTAAGTGAATATAGTTTAGTTAATATTTAATAGTCAGACTCTTGGCCGGATTCTCAAAAATTACAAAGAGTTAGAAGTTGTTTTGGTGGGTATTTATGACATTTGACATAAACATTCAATGACATATCATAGAAATTGTCGCCTAATGTTTTTTTTTTACGAAGAAGTCATATTCGACGGATAAACATTTAGCGACCACTCATAAAAATTGTTGTCGATTAGATATTCTGCGAGGAAGCAAGTTTTGTTACATTAAATTGTCGCCTAAAAGGTCTTTTGTGAGGAAGGAATGTTTGTCGCATTAAGTATCACCGACAACTCTTGTTAGTCGTCGCTTAATACGTCTTTCACGAGGAAACTGTAATTGTTGCACAAAAATTTAGCGACAAATAATAAAATTCGTCGCCAAATAGATTTTATGTGAGGAACTTTTAGTTATCACACATGTATATATACCGACAACTCGTGCAAATCGTCACAAAATAGGTCTTTTGTAAGGAATAAATGTTTTTCGTAATAAGTATCACCGACAACTCCTCTCAGTCGTCTAATAATAAGTCTTTTGTGAGGAAAATGTAGTTGTCTCATAAATATTAACCAAAAACCCGTAAAAAAACGTCACCAAATAAGTAATCTACGAGGAAAACTAAATTGTCACATATATCTTCAGCGACGACTCATAAAAATCGTCGACAAATATGTCTTTAGTGACAAAATTTAGTCATCGGTCAAATATTAAGTGACAATTTTTTACAAGTTTTCGCGTATTTACTATTCAATAAGGAATTGGTCATCGCCGATGAGATCAAGTGCGACGACTTGGAGTTTCCTCGGTTATAATAACTTTCAACGACGAATTCATGGTAATTGTAACCCCATTTTTCGGTGAATACCAATTTTCGGTGAATACCAATTTTCTTGTAGTGATTAATGGGCATTATGGGCATGGTCAGATAGGTTTTAGCGGATTGAGACTTGCATACCTTAACATGTAAGATTCTCCATGAAGTCTAACACCAAGACGACCTTTGCCATCTCGATCCAATAGTAGACTCTATATTGTTGTTTGCATCTTTTTTGCCAAAATCCATCTTTAATGGTGCATTTGCATGCCCAACCTTTTGGGGTTAGGTTGCCTATATAAGTTCTAAAATGAGTTCTATTTACCCAACCTCTTTTAGAAATTATGCAATTCATCACACTCACAACTTGTGGAGCCTACTATAAACTTTCAATGTTTGTTCTAAGTTGCATCTTTACCATCGGAGATGGTCAAATTATACAACCTACTTTTTTATGAATAGTGCATAATACAGTTCTAAAATTTGAAGTGAAACGTTAATAAGAAGATCTGACCCCAATTTAGCTGCCTAAATTGAGATTAGGCCCTAAGGACCATTAGATTATAATAGAACATGGTAATCCCAAAAGAAGGTCGAAGGGAAAAATCAACAATTCGAAATTAATAAGCTAGAAGAGCTAAATTCCAAAGACAGCTCATGTAACCGAATACTAAAGATCATAAAACTGTTTAAGACACCAAAACTGTTATGCTCTAATCTACCTATACTGACTAAGATTCTATGTTGTAGGATCAACACTGGATACTCTGGCGGGTACCGCTATGCCTCGATCTGTGTGTGCGTCCGACTTCAGCTTAAAAAACTTGCAATCTGGGCGGTAGAAACCAAAGGGCCCAGGGGAAAGGCATATAGAACATGGAAACAATTAGAGTGAGTTGACAAAAATAAAGTTTCGTAAGACAAATTATAAAACATATATTTATGCCTTTCTCCAGATAAAGTAAAATAAAATGCAGCGAGTCTAAATGAGAAAAAAAATATGTGTGTTGAGGTATGAATAACATAATCATCTAGTCAGGTGTTGTCGTGACCCCCTAGGAGTGTACATGGTGATCAGCCGAGCAACCAATGCATCGATGCATTCATACATAATTATGCGTGCGTGAAATCGTAAAATCATCACATATAGCCTCCGTGCATAATCATAAACGTATCGTAAATCATATCATATATGCATAAAGAAAATCATAAGCATAAAATTTTAGACACGCTAATCGACAGTGAAAATAAATATGTCCACTCACCTAGCTAGCATAAACATAATTAGTCGATTACCAAACTCAAAGGTTTCCTAGTCGACATTCCTAAGACCAAAACGAGAGCCTAATATTAAATAAAGACATATGTTACGATCGTACGACTAAAGTGATAAAGGAATCGAGACAAAACATTCATCAGCACTTCACAATTCAAAAATGATAATCGCAAGGCGCCACGTACCCCAACTCCTCGCAACAATAACCCCGAGCTTGATCCAAATCATTGTGTCTCAAAAATAGCGCTCGCCCAAGATGAGCCTCGACTCGACACACATTACACGAAACCGTGAAAGTGTTGAGTCGGTCCGAATCCTGAAAATAGCTGAAAACATCACTAAATTTTTTGAATCGCATAAAATCACATATAATTCTATCAGAAATGGGGTTAGGAACTTCCCGTGAAAAAACTGAATTTTCAGGTCGCAAGAGCTCCGCCGGCGGTGCGTGGGGCCCACGCGCCACCATCAACGGGGGCCAAAATCTGGGATGCTCTAATACCTGCGATTTATACATCAATGGAAAGCTCCTAAAAAACTCGACAACATTTACCAAAGCCACTAAGTCCAATTCGGAGGGAATTAGCCAGAATTTACATCGAAAATTCAGGAAAACTCATAGGAAATCCCCCTTAGTCATCCAACCACCAATCAACTCGAGAGAGGCCTCAAACGAAATCTGGAAATGCAGCGGTCAAAACCCCACTGGTTTCACTGCCCCACTCTGATCGAGACACCATCGACAGCGACGGAGGAAATCCAGAGAAAACCCAAAAATCTATCGATCTCGATTCGCCATGTCACGACGTTACATGGCTGAATCGAGGGCATGGGGAGATCGGGGAGGAGCAGGGGAACTGATTCCGACCAGTTTGGGCGTCCGAGGTGATCGGCCGGAGAAACTCCGATCGGGTCACGATTCGGGTCCGAAACGGGTCGGATCGTGGTGCGAGTTGATCTCGGGTCAACCGGGTAACCTCATTCTCACCCAGGTAAGGGTTTGGGTATTTATACCTTAAGGTTAAATTGAAATCGATGGTCCGAATTAGATCACAACTTGATCTAACGGCAAGGTTCTAAAAGGTGCTAGGCGGAATTAGGTGGTGGAGCTACTGCCTAGCGCCTAGGCGTTCATACGGAGTTTAATCGGTAATTAGGCGAATCTTTTATTTTATATATATTTAATTAATTGTATATTTATATGGTATATTGTATTTTGAAACATAAAGTAAAAATTATAAAGAAATATCATAAAAGTTCAAAACTAAGTTCATAAAGAAATCTAATTAACCATCCATCTCAACTTTTTGAAATAGATCCGCATAAACAGGAATTTCAGGAAAGTATGAAATTATCTATTGCAAAGCTGAGAATTCACAAATCATAGTACATTATGAGTTTATGACAATAAAGCTTACATTATAAACTTGCAACCATGGAAACCATTCACACATAAAGCTTCACGGAATCAACCATGGCTCTTTCACGGAACCAAGTTTTGTTTGTGTGGTGGTAGGGAAGTAAAAGTTGAGGGGTAGATAAAACACTTTCAAACATAAAAAAGACTGCCTTACAATATTCAAAACAAACAGTAATATAGTAATCCAATATTATCAAGTGTCCAAACCCTGACACTTCCAACTATTACATAATAATCTCCCGCCGCTACTCGACTTCTAGAGTTGTAGACTTCTACTTAATCTCAATCCCAATCTTCCTTAGCCAAAACTAGTTTACTCTCTCTCTCTCTCTCTCTCTCTCTCTCTCTCTCTCTCTCTCTCTCTCTCTCTCTCACTCTCAAATGGCTCACAAGTCTATGCACACCACTTGTTTAACGATTTGACATGCATCCTCAATTCAAGCACCACCTCATCCCCTCGCGCCGCCCCTTCATCAACACCACCATAACCACTCATTTTCAAACCCGCTGACACTACGCTCTTGTCCAAATTTAACCATATTAAATTATCAACATATAAAAAACAAGGATGAATCTTGTTTCCCAACTCAGGTCTGTCTCGAAACGTACCAATTGATGTTTAAGAAAGGATTTAGAGGAAGAGGGGATTATAAGGGAGAGAAGTGAGAAGAGAAACTCACCGAAGATGGATGGCGAGCAGGCATAGCAGCGGTGGACGGCGAGTGGCGATGACGGCGGTGATCGGCGAGCGGCGTCCAAGTCGCTGCGTTTGAAGAGAGAGAGAGAGAGAGAGAGAGAGAGAGAGAGAGAGAGAGAGAGAGAGAGAGAGAGAGACGACGTTTCGCAAAAAAAATTGGATTGAATTTTCTGTTTAGAATTCATTCCTCTGCGTTGTACCTCTTAATTTAAAAAAAAAAAGGAAAAAAACCGCCTAGCGGCGCTTTTCTGCTGATTAGTCGTTAGTCGTTCGTCTAATTGCCGATTAGTCGATTCCCGCCTAACTACACCGCCCAGGACTAAAATTAGGCCATAACATGGTTTTTTCCGATTAGTCGGTTCCTAGGCGGCCGTTTTTTAAAGCAGCGTCTAACGGTCAAAAAAATATTGACCAATAGTAAATTCTCAAATAATCACTTAATTGCTCTAAGCTTCTAAAATTCGTAGAAATTAGTTCAGACTTCCAAAAAGTTCAATAAAATTATGCAAGAACTCATGATAATATCCTCTACAACTTCTGTGAAGAAAGCGAGTCCAAAATAGTAACTTATAAAAAGCATAACTCGTTAATTAGTGTGACTAACACTGATTAAATCACCAATTTAGATCCGGGTCGTCACAGTTAATATACAACATATCATTGAAGAAGATCTTATGCCCACCGGATTGAGTTTTCTAAGTCCTAAAATTAGTTAGGCCGGGCTTTGGCTTATTAGGTCGTTGGGTCGCCCATTAAGTTTGTGGGCCCACTAGCCAATAAGTAACCCCAGATTAAATTTTATTAATTGTTAAAAGTTACAAATTGGTAGGGTTGAGCATTATTCCCGAATTTCCTTAAAAAATGACCGACCTGATTCGAATATTTGAGTGGGTAACCGAACTGACTTGAAACGGGTGAAGGAAGACAGTAACTGAATCGACACCAAATCTATTCGGTTCGAGATTGATTATGGATCCAAAACTGACCGATTGCTTCTCAATTGATTTCTTCCCATGCGACCTCACAACCGTTTGTCCTCTCTCGTCTTTCTCAAACATTCACTTCTCTATCTCTCAAACCCTCCATTCTCTCTCAAATCTCGCTTCTTCATTTCTGAAACTCTATAAAATTTTAGAGTCGTGAGGTCAATGGTCATGGGCGACCAAGGATCCGCCACAACCGGGCAATTAATGCACTTGACATTGATGGTGACGACGATGGCGTCGTCGGGCTATCTGGTTTCAAGCGATTTCTCTGAGAACGAAGAGAAAATTAACTGTTTCAACCGAATCGGTCTGACCCAAAATTTGGATTAACCAATTTTTGGGTCGAAACTCAAAAATATTCGATTTCAGTGCTAGATTTAGGATTACCGAACAAAGCGGTTCGAAATCGGTTCCGATCATTTTACGACCCGAACCCAATATATGTGTCCAGACCTACGGATTAGCGCTAGGTAGCATTAAGTGATGCATGCTTGATGAAAAGTTGACTAATTTTTTATGTTTAAAAATGTTACGGTATATGTTTATTAATTCTTCGTTTGAGTTTAATAGGACGAGAGTAACCACAGGTAGTGAAAAAACCATCAAAGTCAAAAGTATATTGTTGAAAAAAAAAACACTAAAAAAATGACTTATTTAAGAGAATGAAATAAATGATTTTTTCGATACAGAATGAAATAAATGATTGCACAACAATATTTACAATAATTTGCCTAGCTAGTTCCGCTTAAATGCCCTCATGCATAGGCTACTGGTCCAAATTTTTTTTATCACTGGCCGACTAGCGTCTAGCGATATTGAGAACCTCCATTTTTAAAAGGGAACCTCCATTATTTTAGAGTATTCTATTAAAATTGTTATTATTTAGTACATTATTCAAATTCAAATATGAAGTTCAAATATGTACTCAACAACTTAATTAATCAAGAAGAGATTCACGTACTGCTCTTATTCACAGAGAAATACAAAAACAAAACATCGTAGATCTTTGATCAGAGAACAGGTACGGTACTAAGTTTGACAATAAATACGTGAGAGTTGGATCTTCCGACCTTTCCCCATTATCAGGCACCAAATATTACGACACTTCAATATCGTCTTCTTCCCGTAGGCTTGTGAATGAGACTTGTGTTTGGACCTAAAATAAACTTAACGTTTATTCTGATACTTTTAGAGCCTCGGAGATAAAATGAGCCAGCTATGTGTGGTTTGATTAGAACTGCGAATCGGGAAATGATATATATGTGATTCCTAGATAATCTAGAGGAATCAAAGGACAAGATATTATTCATAATCAATAAATGTTACATTGTCAAGCGAGGAAGATCATAGTACTTATCTCTATAAATAGGCAAAGCAAAGTAGATTTGCGGGCCTCTACACTCATACACAGTTTGCGCACCAGCAAATCTTACTCCACTGCGAGTAGACAACCAGCGAATAGCGAGCTCAGAATCTAGGCCACTCGACAGAGCGTGAGGATTCGAAAGTTCACTCAACATAACCAACCGACAACAGCGAATTCAGGATCTAGGCCATGTTGAAAGATTTACACCCTCACACTTAGTGAGTTATTAGCTAACTCATAAGTATAAGAATGGTCTTCGCCCGCAAGTGTACGGGAACAAGTAATGGTATAGAAAGGAAATCGAGTGTCAAACCCACGAGGATTAAGCACTTAGATTCCTTAGCTCGGAAATGAAAGCACAAAGATTACGACTCACTAGACACTACAATACTAGACACTAAAAAGGAAATAAAGTGTGAAAGTGAATCTCACCCTACTAAGTCCTTTGGAGACTTAGCATTGCGACGGATGGTAAAATTAAGATGAGTGATTAACGAAGGTTGATTGGTTGGTTATTACATTAGAATGCGGAAACTAAATAACAAAAATTCAAGATAAGGAAAGTAGGTCGGCTAGGGGAGTTCCGCTAACCACATGATGCATCAAACAATGTCCCGGCTTATGTATAGATTAAGTCCGTTCACACAAAGTATTGTCCAAATCGTGACCTTGTGAGTCACAGTTGGTTTTGAACTCAAATTCCTGGGTCACCTCGGACACTAGAAGACTTAAGCCCTACATTGAAGTGTTTGGTGAATCGAGATCAAGACATAAGTCATTACGGGTTTATACATCAACCGTATGTCACGTTGTGAAGCTAACAAGTAAATCATGCGATAGACGTGGAAAGGTTCCCCTCTCAAATATCGATCGGAGAATCCGAGAGGACGTCCGGCTGAATCCCTCAACTCGTACCTAATAAGTTACGAGCCAAGAGATTCTACGAGGTGCCACAATAACCCCTTTAATCAATGTGTGCTTGATTAAAGTCCCTCAAGTCTAAAGAGACTCAAGAGGCTCTAATCCATGCTAAGTTCTAGGAAACCAAATCTTAAGATAAATCTAATAGATAATACTCTAATCATGTTCACATGCTCATCGATCATTAAGTGAGTAGCTAGTTCATTCAAGAGTCATTTTAAAGTCCTTTTAACACATACATCAACCTAACTAGAGTCAACGCATGCATACAAGAATTTATACAACAAGCTCAAGCATATAAACATACCACAATCACACAATAAACTCATTCACAACACAAATCTTTATAACATACACTAAAACCATGAAATATACATAATCCAAGACATGTTCATCACATCACATGGCTAGGGTTCTAACCCTAGCCTCCCAAAATCTACTACTCACTACCCATAACAATTATAGAACTTAGATACATGATTGAAAGACAAAATAGTATGAGAAATAACCAAGAGTCCCCAAAAGCTCCAAGGTCTTCTTGCTATTCTTTTCTCTTATCTCCAACTTTGCTCCAAAGCTCCTTGATGTTGAGTCACCCACCTAAGGCTAGAGAGATGGTGGTGTAGTGGAAGGTATTGTGGTGGTGATTGAGATTTCTAGGCCTTAGATGGTGATTATGGGTGTGTTTTTGGTGGAGGAAATGGCTATGCAATGGGTATAGATGGAGAGAGTTCCTAGAGAGCTAAAACTCAAGAAATCTGAAAAATGAAGTATATTCTATGTGGGTGCCAAAGGGAGCTCGAATTTAGGCTGAATAGGGAGGCAAATATGGACCCTTAGATGATAGGAAATGGTGAGATGGAAGATCTAAAGGTTAAATTTGAATGAGAGAGACCATGATCCACTGTTTTAAGCTATGGAAGGCTAAGCTCCAAAGTGGTAACATCATGCGGTCAAACTTCTTCACTTTCTCTCTAAATCTGATTGGTAAGCATAGATAGGCTCAATGGGCCTCCATTGGGCTAGACTTCATATGATTGGGCCAGCCAAAGTGGGCCAGCCCACTGTGTCAAATTCCGGAGGGTTCCGGGTAACTTCCGGCCACCTCCGGTGGAGCTATTTTGTCATTTTCCCAAAGTTGCTCTAAATTATCCCTTGACCTCGGAAATGTATATGCATTCTCCAATAAGTATCTAATTCTCCATATTTAATACATTTCCGAACCAACTCCACATTTCCTAGAAAGAACAGGAAACGTTACAAGAACAATGTTTTATTCATAGAAAACAAGCTATAAGCATAAAGTTAGGAGCGTAATAAACACATAAATATGGTCCTAACAACTACCTCACACTTAAGCTTTGCTTGTCCTCAAGCAAACTAAGAAGAAAAGAATTAAGTTAAGCTAGACTCGAAGCAATAAAACACACAAGTATGTATGTGTCACAAATGGTAGATTATTTTCCCTCAAAGAATCATGACTAGATGGATTGAACTACTTTTGAGCAACACTTTTAAAACATGAAATCAATGCATATGTAATAAGCCAAAACGGGATATGCTAGACCAAATGCGTCACAATGAGATGTATACAAATTGATATGTTTCCTAACCATCAAACTCACTAGATAGCACTCAATGCACATAAGTGTTTGAGGGTTAGTGTTTGCACTCAAAAATTGCATCAATCACATGTTTTCCATAGGCTCGATTTTCAACCAATGCTCTAACAATCCAGAATCATAAGCATTTCAAATCAAGATGAATTTTATTCAGCTTGAAACGAGGTTTAAGCAAGGGGTTTAATGAAAGAAAGGTATAGGAATTCAAGAACCAAGCAACCTAGTAAGCAACTCACATGTCGAAGTTCCTAACATACTCTAGGTGCTATTAGCTTTCCCTTTTTTCACAAAAACCATTTCCCAAAGTACTTATTCTTTATATACACTACCATATTTTTGTGGAACTTTTTTCTTTTTTCAATTTTTTTTCTTTTTCTTTTGAATAAACACAACACAAGTGAATCATCACAACATCCTCCTCCACCTCACACTTACCTCTTTTGCCAAACTTCCCAATAAGAAAAACTCTAAGCACATCCTAATAGGACTTCATTATCGCTTGATCGATTGCCTAGTTAAGGGTAGGAGTAAGTGTTTAAGCTTGGTAAGGATTTGTGGTGTTCACGAATAAAAATGCTAAATAATATAAGGCTCAAATTGGCTCACTAAAAGAGATATGTATCATAGGGTTCAAAAGTAATTTGGCCATGGTAGTGATCATCCTAATGCCTCTATCATTTTCAAAGCAACTTATGATTTGGAAAACGTTTTACATGGTTTAAAGCAAGTTTTAGATTACACAATAATTGATCGATATTTCACATGAAAGAATAGGTGCATAATGTAGCTATGCATACACAATAAGGCTCAAAATCTCACGTGGGCATGGATAGCTTCGAAAACATATCAATTCTTTTTTTTTTCTCATTGTGAACTCATTTTGAATTTCATAGGCATTTTTCAAACCGATTAAACATATCATTATTTTTTATTTTTAAACATGCTCAAAATTATACAATCTACTTGCCATTAGTTCAAGTCTCATCATTAGGTGTGGTTATTTGGAACACAAACACACAAAACACACATATTTTTGTACAACATTTTCTCAAAAAATTTCAATTTTTATGGTTTTTCGGATGAGTGAAAATGACTTAGCCGCATACCTCACACTGTAGAATCAAATTGTCCTCAATTTTCATAAAATCACATAGTAAGCAAAAGTGTAGACAAGATAGCAAGACATCATCGTTTCACAAAATTATTCACCTAATACATGTTCTCCTAGGCATAACGACTAGCATGCATTCACACTTAAATGGTCATATAGTCTTTAAGAAGTTATAAAGCTATTAGAGTCCTATCAACCACGATGGGGGCATGCATACTAATCATATTTCAAAGGAAAACGACATTGTAATCTAGCATAAAACATGAGGGGACCTCACATTTACACAAGACTACCACATTCTATGTGACTCCAAACAATACACTAATGATGAATAGATCGCTCCCTCATCGAACAACAGTGAGTCATACAGACATTGTAAGGCTAACAACTCTTGGAAGATGTCTACTCTTGGAAATGAGAGTTAAACCTAAGCATCCTAACATAGCATCTTTCTCAAACATATTCTCATAAGTGCTAGAAAGTAGAGAAAAAGTAAGGGAGAAAGAAAGTGCAAACGCTTTGTAGACCGCCTCCGAGCTCTAAATGTACGTCTATGTTAACCCAAGAAGACCAAGTTAGGTCTCGCTATCCAAATGTGATATGAGTGAAGGGAGGACCGGAAATCGGCACTTTCACATGGATATTAATAGCATGGGCAAGCTCGAGGGAGTGAAAGATCAAAGGCATAGCACTTGGACTCTAAAATGGGCAAAAAGTGTACTTTGAAGAAATGGGCTTTGATGGGTCGAAGGGAATCCCTCGATCTATCGAAGCGTGTCCCCAGATCCTCGTGCTGCAGCAGCTTTCAATGGATCGAGAAGATGCTTTGATCCATCGAAGCTAGTCCCCAGGTTTTGGTATACAAGCAGCTTTTGATGGATCGAGAAAATCTTCGATCCATCAAAGCCAGTCCCCAGGTTTTTGCTGAAAGAGAGCCTGAATGTTACAGAAAATTGCCTCAAGTCCCATTCCATTCCCTACGTCCAAAACACACCAAATACAATAAAACTAAACTACACAGATGGACGTGATTGGTCAAAACATCCAATTGCATATCAAAGTAACAAATAGGCACACAAGCAATCAAAACATGCATCGAACCACACAAAAACAGAAATCACACTAAGTACCACATTAACATCAATCGAAGGAGTTCAAGATGTTTAACGGGAACAAAATTAATAACCATAAATCCTATGATGTTCAATGATAAGAGAGAGAGGTTAGTCACATAAAAACTACGATAAGAGGAAAATTAAGTCTTCATCAAGCCATGACATCATCATTCCCATCATTTGCACCATCTTCATGCTCTTGATGTGCCGCTTCGGATGTCCCCTCGCTCTTATAGTGCATCTCCAAATGGACCATCCAGTTTTCTAGATCACCAACCATTGATATCATAGAAGCTTGGAACAAGAAGATTTGCCCAAATTGATGTTCAAAGTAGGCCATGTTCGGCATGGGTTCAGATTCTTGCTCTTCTGACTCTTCCACACAAGCTTTAGCTTTCTTTTTTGTTCGGGCACCTTGGCTCAAGCTTTTTAGCACAATTCCTTTGTCGAGATCAGCCTTGGCCTTGTGAAGGGTAGTGGGAATGTACCAAGAGCCTTGCTTGACCATCCATCGGGTAATGGTGCAAGGTAACACCAAGGGCCCGGTGGTGGTATCTGCGCTCTTGATCATAGCATCATACAGAAGCCATCCATATTCCACTGGAATCCCATTAATTGATAGAAAGTTGACCAAGTCAGACTTTGGAGCATTCTCCACCGCGGAGCAGCTAAAAGGAAAGAAGTATTGCAAGTTCTACAACATGTGGAATCACACAACCAATGATTGCATCAAGCTGAACGACCAAATCCAAAAGTGGATTAATGAAGGGAAGCTCGCGATTGATGCATCACCGTAAATTGCTATACTTGATTGGCAACCTTTTGCATATACTTCAGTAGGAGAAGTAGAGTTGATAAAGCCAAAGACCATTTGTGCGTTCCGCAGTGATAGGATGGGTGAAATCCTAGAGGACTTGATCAAAGCAGGCATTGCGAACGTACCTAACCCTACCGCCATATCTCCGCAGAAAGGATTGTACTAAGAATTCCATCATATTTGGACACACAATACCAACCAGTGCGCGGAGTTGCGGGACAAGATCTAGCGATGGATAGATGAAGGAGATATCGTTCTTCCGGACTGTAAGGGAGAAGAGACCGCTGAAGGGTCATTCATGGTGGGTACTCTAGAGGTATCTTGGCGCGGAGGAGCCAAGCAGAAGCAAACGTTGGATCTTAGAACCACTAATGAAGTAGCCCCTCGCAGCAGTAGCAAGGAGGATCCCAAGGGAAAGCAAAAAAAGGTCTGAAGAGAGGCGACTCCGGTGGTACTTTGCACTCAATGTAAAGTAGAGTGCGACCTTGAGATGACTTATGAGGAATTTGTGGAAGCAGTATGAGCAAGTTCAACTGTCACATGTCCACCAGAGAACTATCAGCTAGCAATCCCGAAGGAATCACGCACAGTGGCCAAGGAATCTAATATGTTCAAACGAATATGAATGGCTGTGCAGAAAGATGAGACTGTTGATAGGCAGCAAGTGAAATCGAGCAAGCCTTATATCCCTCATGCGAGTCGATCGGTGATTAAGGATGACGTATGGTACATGAAATCATGAGGCAAGACTGTGGAAATTACCCCCACTAGGAAAAGGAAATTATAGCGTTAATTAGGAGCTGCGAAAAGAAATTTGGAAGCTTTAGATAGAGGTTTGATCAAACCAGAGCAGCTACTGGAATTGCCAGAGCAGATTCAGAGAAGGATGTATAGGCTCGTAGCTACACCCATGATTACGTTTGACAAGGGGTCCAGTAGACCAAAAGTGCGAGCAACCAGATCAAGTGTGTTTTCCCGGATCGACACGGTAAAACCTAATGCAGAGGCACAACGAGCGCCGAAAGGGGTTTGAGAGATGGTTGAGGACAAGCCAGTGCAGAATTCAATCTTCAAATGCATCGAATCCAAGGTAGAACCGGTCAATGAGCCGAGAAAGAAACCAGTGTTACGATGGATACCAAAGCCTTTGGTGATTAAAGAACAAAAGAAGCTCGCTCGTACTTCTTCCAAGCCCAACGTCACAGAAGTAACAGTTGGTGAGTCAGAACTCACAGCAAGGATAGACTCTTCGAAGAGACTTAAGTCCGAGGTTTACATAAGAGAGCAACATTGCCCTCCCATTGAAGATCAATAGCAGGAGCCACTGTTAGTTGAAACCGAAGCAGGCGATGGAGACGAACCATTAGTTGATTACTGAGAAGATAGTGAAGACTTAGAAGAGGTCTACGCCAAAGACGTACACATAGGCATGGTATATTTATTACCGGCCAAATTTTCCAAACCGGCCAAAGCAATGCATGTTGCCGTCGTAAGTATGGCAGTGCAAGGATTAACTCTGGCAGAAAATGAGGAACCAGGGGAACAGGTACCAATTATGGTTGCCGTAATGCAAAAGTCCTATATGATGTTCTCCAAATTGACAACCACAATGGGCTCGCATATGAGACCATTATACATCATTGCGGGCTTGGGGGCATCAAACTTAGCAAGGTGATGGTGGATACCGGTGCAACAGTGAATGTCTCGACTACTCGACCAATGACATTGCTGAGTATTCCAAGACTAGCTATTCAAGTGACATCCATGATGATCAAGAACTTTGCAGGGACTGCCTCGTAGACACTAGGGTTGTTATTTATAGAAGTCAAGGTTGAACCCGTGATAGGGGTGCACACTTTCTTCGTCATTGAATGCAATTCACCTTTCAGTGCAATATTAGGTAGAGATTGGATCCATATGAGTTATTGCGTGCCTTCGTCGCTTCATCAACAACTCCTCATATGGGATATGGAGACATCAGAGTCGCATATAGTCAACACCGATCCGCGACCATATTCAGTCTCTGTGAATGCGCTGGATGTCGATTACTACAATGGAAATCTTCGGCCATTGGAAGTGTGCGATGTCGATAAGAAGGGCCGACCTATTGGGGTAACTGCCTCAGAACTAGCTCGGTGGGAAATAGTGCAAGCAAGAGAAGACGAAGCACGACCTTATTTCCTAGATCTAGCCTCAACAAGTCATCAATAATACGTCTGTCCCAAAATAAGGAGGAAGAGGTTTGTGCTTCTCTATATGCAAGATTGCAAACCTATATGATTGAGTCGCAGGCATATGATTGTCTGCCAACCATAGCCACGACAAAGTGTATTAATGAAGATGTCCAACAGGAAGAAATTGAGGAGGATATCGTCTAGCTCGAACCTGCAGCCTTGGATGATACACTACCCAAAGTTAGAGATCTAACCGAGAAGATTAACCTTGGAACTATCTCTGAGTCAATAGAGGTGGCCGTCAGTACCTTCCTAGAGCCTGAAGAAAGAAAGAGGCTAGTTGACCTCTTATTCGAGTATAAAGACTGCTTTGCAGAGAAATTTGAAGATATGCTAGGACTTTCAGCTAAGTTGGTTGTCCATAAGCTTCCAATTGCATAAGGAAGAAAGCCAGTCTAGCAGTAGATGCGGAGAATGAATCTGGATACCGCAACACTTGTCAAGGAAGAAATCGAGAAGATGTTAAAGTCTAGAGTCATCCAAGTGGCTAAATACACATAGTGGATATCAAACATAGTCCTAGTATGAAATAAGAATGGGAAAATCAGGGTATGTGTGGACTACAAAGACTTAAATCAAGCTACTCTGAAGGATTCTTACCCAATGTCGATCGCTGATCTGCTCATTGATGCAGTTGCCAGACATTCATGGATGACACAACGGGATATCATCAAATCTCAGTCACTGAGAAAGATAGGCACAAAACTGCATTTAGATGCCCATGGGTGTTAAGAGTGTTCGAATATGTCAATATGCCATTCGGGTTGAAGAACGCATGGGTAACATATCAGCGAGCAATGCACTATATCTTCCACGACCTAGCAGGTGATATAATGGAAGTCTATATTGATGATATTGTGATCAAATCAAAGCAGAGGTTGACTTATGTGGAGGATATGTGACAGGTATTCATGCGAATAAGGAAGCATCAGCTTAAAATGACTCCTGCCAAGTGCATTTTTGGGGTACAAGCGGGAGACTTCCTTGGTTTTTTGGTACATCAGCGAGGAATAGAGGTCCCGGATGATAAGAAAGAAGTGGTACTTAGAGCTCCCTCTCCAAAGAACAAGGGTGAGCTTCAGCAGTTACTCGGGAAAATCAACTTCTTAAGGAGGTTCATTGCAGACGCTCCGGGAAAGACCAAACCCTTCGCACCTTTACTCAATACAAATTACAGAGCGAGAAGGAGTTTGTATAGGAGCCAGTTTACCAAGAAGCGTTTAACACGATCAATCAATACCTAGTTAACCCACCAATCTTGGTACACCGTGGAAAGGTGTGCCACTGAAGCTTTACATTTCAGCGACAGAATTCTCTATAGGTAGCTTATTTACACAAGATAATGAGGTGAATGCGGAAAGAGCAATATTCTATTTAAGCAGAACTCTCACAGATTGCGAAAGTAGGTATACATCGATGGAAAAATTATGCCTTGCTCTTTATTTCTCCCAATGTAAATTAAGAAATGATATGTTGTCTTTCACGACATGCGTCATTGCACAAACTGACATGGTTCAATATATGTTAGTTCGACCTATATTTTGAGGACGGATAGGGAAGTGGATTCTTGCGCTGTCCGAGTTTTCATTATAATATATCCCGAAGAAGACAGTCAAGGGCCAAGCAGTGGCAGATTTCCTCACACATCACCCTATGGAGGAAATTTCAGAGAAAAAGGAGTTAGAATTTTCACACATCTCGTTGGCTCCTTGGAAACTCTACTTCGATGGGCCCAGCACGAGTGCTTTCATAGGAGCAGGGATAGCGTTGGTCAACCCGCAAGGTGAAATATTTGCCTATTTCTTCCGTCTCGAATACAATTGTTCCAACAATGCAGAGGAATACGAAGCCTCAATCATCGGACTGGAACTTTTATGGGACTTAGGTGCTACGTACATACAAGTTTGGGGGGACTCAGTGCTTGTGATCAGACATCTCCAAGCCACATTCAAAACAGGTCTAATCCTCGAGCCATACGTGAAAAGGGCTAGCGAGTTGTTGGAATTATTCAATGAGGTGACCATGACTCATATCCCACGAGGAGAAAACTTTACAGCAAATGAGTTAGCTCAACTTGCTACAGGGATAGAGTTGGGCGATGATGTACATAAACGCCTAATGAAGGTAGAAGTTTGTACGCTCCCTTCCTTCATTACTAGAAAGGAAGAAAAAGATGAATGATATGTCGTAGCTCTGGGAACCATCAATGATGATTAAAGGCAGCCGATTATCACATACTTAAAGGATCCTAGCTCTATGGTAGACAAGAGGATCAGATACTTTGCTCTAAATTACATTCTCTGGGGCGATGAATTATTCAGGCGTGGCAAAGAGGGAGTGGACTTGGTTTGTGTCTTCGGGACCGAGGCCAAGCGACTACTGCGTGAAGTACATCTCGGGGTCTGCGGAGCTCACCAATCTGGCCCGAAAATGAGATGGCTCTTGCAGAGGCACGGATATTTCTGGCCTTTAATGTTAAAAAATTGTATCACTTATGCAAAAGGGTGCGAGGATTGTCTGGCTCATGGACCCGTCAACCATATCCCAAACATTCTTATGCAACCAATAATCAAGTCGTGGCCACCACGGGGATGGGCATTGGATCTTATCGGTCTAATACATCCTCATTCTTCCATCCAGCACAAGTTCATCATTGTTGCTACCGATTTCTTCACCAAGTGAGTAGAAGCAAGGCCTTTGAAAGTGTCATTTGCTGCGGCGATTAGGCAGTTCTTATACGAGGATATCATTTGCCGATTTGGAATTCCGGAGTGCTTCATTTCCAATTGAGGCACTGCATTCATGTTTGGAGAAATAGAAGAAATAATGACGGACTTTGGGATCAAGTTTTTGCATTCTTCACCATATTACGCACAGTCTAATGGCCAGGCTGAAGCAAGCAACAAATTGATCATCAATATCCTTAAGCGCATGCTCGTAGACAATCCAAGACTTTGGTATGAAGAATTATTCAGCACTCTGTGGGCATACTGCACTTCCAAACGTAGTCCCATAGGGACTACTCCATATGCGCTGATGTTTGGACATGATGCAGTTTTGCCATTAGAGATCAATGTTAAGTCACTATGCATCATGGAGCAACATTAGTTGATTGGCGAGGATTATGTGCAAGCGATGTGGCAGAAGTTAGAGGATTTGGATGACAAGCGTATCAATGCCTTGACTAACCTACTCGCAGAGAAACAGAAAGTGGCTCGCTACTATGATCGACGTACCCGTGCACTTAACTTTGCAGAAGGAGAGTTGGTTTGGAAAACAGTATTGCCTTTGGGAGAAAAGCAAGAAGGACGTGGTAAATGGTCTGCAAAGTGGGAAGGTCCCTTCATTATCGATAAAATTTTAGGCAAGGGAGCTTTCTAGCTACGCGACGTCGACGGTGAGGTGCATCGTAAGCCAATCAATGGTCAATTTTTAAAGAAGTACCAGCAGCAGTTTGGGAGTACGAGGCACATGAAGGAGCAACTACTTAGTTAAACATTCATTCGCAACCTACCACAGAGGCTTGCTCTTCATGTCAAACTAGGGGGTAACTTGTATATCCAAAGCCAATTCATGTGGCCAAAATATTACAAACTTTCAAAAAAATTAGCATTGAATCTAGTTTATGAGATTCTTTCAAGTGTTACAAATTTCTTACGACCAAATTCCGGTCGTCAAATCAATGGAGATGGTATTTTCACTGTTACAAAGGAAAACAAGAGCAGTAAAAATACACAGTTTCATTTGACCAAAATAAAACGTACAATATGAGGCTTTGCGGCCTTTAGCTCTGATACCATACATCGAATGAATAATCTCTTACTAAAAACCAATCGTAGGAAGTGATTTAGATCTATCCCAACCAACCACAACGAGGTCCTCGGATTATGCCGGTGGACGAGCATTGACTGGGGGTTAGATCTACCTTTGATTTCGGAAGACTTTGGGGTATTTACACTCGACCAACATTTGCGGCTCAACAAAGCCGTCCCTTTGATCACGATCTTAGGCACTCCACTCAGAAAGTAAGGAGAGCTGCAGCAGAAGTGAGTGGGAGCATGCACCAGACCAGAATGATTAGTTTCAGGGATGGGGTTAGTGAGTGCCCATATCAACCATTATCTGCTAATTCTCAAAGGTTTGAGAATTAGTCCAGAACCGAAGGACCTGAGCTTTGGTACTACGACCTAAGCCAGGTTTGAGTTTTGGTACTTCGACCTAGAAACGTCTAATAAAATATAAGATCTAGAGGCTTTGCCTTAATACAAGAAAGGAACATACTATGAACTAGAGAAGCCATCTTTTTCTAGTGAGAGATCTTGTGGAATGAAAGTGAAGGAGAAGTGACAAGCTATTTATAGGCCTAAAAACTCTACGAGGCTTTGAATAAAAGGACCCGGAGCGTTGCATCGATTCAATACAACAATTAAGGGTGTTCAGTATTCAATTACCGATATGTGTATCTCTTAAAAGCTGAAGACTTACCGTTTCAAGATATAGAGTTAGGAGCCATTAAAGGCGAGCAGTTATTCCAAGGACAGGCGTGATCTTTGGAGGTGCAAAGTTATTTTATGGCAGAGATGCACAGTAGGTCATTAAGGCCATGGGCTATAAAACATAAATTAAACTAAGCAGGAGTTTATACAAAGTAAAATATAGAGCCCAAATGTGGGGCTTGGTCAACAGAAATCTAGAACTTCACAACGGAGCTGCCGAGAGCACGCAAACTAGTCTTTACTTGGAGATACTAGGCATGTGCAGTGGCCCAAGCTCTTTCAGCATCTACAGCTGTAGCGCGAGTTTGCTGATAACTTTCAGAGAGAATCTTCCCTGCATTAAGAAGAGCGATAACAACCTGCTCCTTTCCGAAAAACTCCTCCTCCTTTTCACGCAGCTTAGCCTGAAGCTTTGCGATCTCCGCACGAATGGACATAATGTCTACTAATTCACCTCCATAGCTCTTCCCTATCGTCGTGATTTTCTCTAAGTCACGTTTCTACCTATGGATATGATCGACGCGATGAGAAATAGCTTTGTTGCGCTCGTGGGTTGCAGAGACTACGGTGTCATAAAGGCTAGGGAGTTCTCGTAGCAATTCCTCCATTTGGTCCAGGTTAGCATGATCTACTCCCTCCACAGCATGGCGAGCCATCTGAATATGGATAGCTAGCTCTTGACGAACGAACTCATTCTCAAAATTCAGAGTCCATAAATTACGAAGGTAGGCAATGACAAGTTGAACCTCTTGAGGGTCTTTTTCAGAAAGAGCCAAGTCCTTGTAGATTTGCACCGCCTCTCGCAGAGTCCTGGCCATTCCCTCGCTACCCCCTGTAGGAGCTGGAAGGGCTGGAAACGTGGACTGGGGGGCAGCAGTCTCATTGCAGCCACAAATGACGTTAGAAAATTCTCCAAGCCTTCGTTGACCCTCGATAAGAGATAACTCCTCAGTACCTGGATCCTTCTGCAAGAAAGCCTATACTTAAGGAGTTATGAAATACTCAGAGGACTTACACAGCGAGAACTTACACGAGTAAAGTCAGAATATACTTGAGATAGATGAGGGGGAGATTGGTCAACATACAAGGCAGTGTTGATACAGGGAGGAGAAGGCACATCAGTTGCAAACTGCGAAGGATAAGTAGTTGCAAACTGCAAAGGATAAGTATAAGTTAAAATCCATTGGAAAATAAGCAAACCAGATTAAGTAGTTCAAGAGAAGTGCAATACGGTAGACTCCACGTGACCAGTCTTAGCGGCCAGAATGATGGATGGAGCATCCAGAACACAGGGTTGTTCTCCACTTACAGGCGCAGGAGTTACATCTGCAGCAGCAGGAGCAGGTGCTTGTGCCTCTTGAACAGTTTCCTGGGATAATAACAAAAAGAACAGTGGTTAGAAAAGCACAAGTATTCCAGGAGAGATAAAGTCAGAACAGATACCTCAGCGGCAGAAGAAGTCTGTACAGCAACAGCGTCAGAAGCCTCAATACCTTTTTCAGACTCAGCAGCCTGTTTCAGAGGCTCTTCATCAGCCACAGTAGTAGCTATCCCCTCCACAGTGGCGGTGTGGATCTACCCATTTTATTCACCATCTGATTTTTCTAGAAACACATCCGTTACAAAATGCAACCAAATTGCCCCAAAAAAAAGTACACAATATCATTGTTCTAAAAATCGGCCTACTCAACTGAGTACTCGTTGTTCGGTTCAAAAACGAACTGATTCTGGCCTGAACGGCCACTGAATCAGGAGAGCGAGTAACCGCCGAGTATCCAGCTGGTTCGGTCCATTCAGACCGGTTACTCGATCAATTCGCCAAAGTACCGTCCTTGTTTTTTTTTTAAGTAAATTGTTTTTACTAAAAATAAAATAAAAGTAAATCAGGAGAGACATAAATCACAAACAAGAAGAAAAGAATGAAAGACTCACTACTTGCAAGTGATACTAGTCAAGCACAATGATGGCTAGTTGTAAATGGTGAGGATGATTTTAAATTCAATCTTACTTAGGATGGAGATGATGGTGTTCAAGAGTTTACAATAAGAGAGCTTGATGATGATGATGATGATTTTATTTTCGATGATGACACCAAAGTTGAAGAAAATGAGGATATATTTTGAGGTTTTTAATAATATGGAGTGTTTTTTATATTTGAAAGATAATTTCTTATACTTTTATTTATGAAATTATGTTTTTAATAATTTTGATCTTGATGACATTTTATTTTAATTTTAACTATTTTATCTTTTGATTAATGACATTTTATATCTTAATTTAATATATTAATAATTATTTTATTATTTAAAAATAAAAAATAACGACTCCAAGTACTCGGCTGAGCAGTACTCAGTACCAAAACGAATCACGGCCGATTACCATTTTTTTGAACATTGCACAATACACAATTTGATTGCAGCCGAGCTGATTAGGGTTGGCTCGGCTCTGGCAAGTATAATATAATATACAATATTATCATTACCATTTGAAACAATAATAGTTGAAAATACTCGAGCAAACAAATGCCTTGCTCTAGCAAAACTGAAAAACAAAATCTCCCTGCAGTGCTAGAGTATAAAGAGAATATAAAAAATGCTTCAAGAATTCAAGCAAACACTTCTTCAGCTACTCCGTCCACAACTCTGATCTTGTAGATTTTTAACTGTCTTCTCTGTCTGCTATGTATCACCATTTAAAATATCTACAAACAAGAGTGCATATACACCTCAAACCATTCAAATGCTCCAAGTACCTATCAAACACCACCAATATAACAAGGAATAAACAGCTGAATTCGTTTGGAGATACATAAAGTTTTTCTCATATGAAGTTACAAATGATTGTAAAAGCATCTAATAACCAATTATCAGTGACCAAATTATGCTCTCTGTATACACATTATCCAGAACCAAGCATAAAAGTTCATGAAGCTCACAAGTCAACAAATTCATAGCAACATTAAGAAATTCTAAAGCTCACAGATATGAAGCAAAAGCAATGCATAGAAACAATTACCAATCACAAGGAATGAAAATATGTGACTGCTATATGTGACTGCTCATCAATGTGAAGTGGTGGTCTGTGGATATGAAGAAATTGTGAATTCATGTGATTAAAAAAACCATTACATTGAGATTAGTCAGTCAAAACCCTAAGATATCAAGTATGATCAATCAGTTGAACAAGTGACATACCGCGAGACACAAATCCAATCTGAAGGTATCCTTCAGGAAGTCAAACGAGGATGAAGCTTTAATCAAAGATGCTTCAAGTGCAGTGAGGCACCGAAGATCCTACAAAGATATCAGGCTATCAATTGATATGAGGGAAAAGGTACAAAAGTAGTAAATAACCAAATGTTAAGATACACATTGCCAACGTGAAGGGCGGACTCAATGTAACAGTTAACAATAGGTTCATGAACATACATGGAAACAAACAATTGATAGAATTCTTAACAAGAATTTAAGAACAAAATTGTGAAATAGCATATTTTCATAAGCTCAAATAGCATGAATTCAAATTCCATCACAGCCACCAAAAACCTTTTAAATTTGGAGTCTGATCTCCCTGCCTAAGGTAGGATAGAAGATGTTCAAACAGTAGTCAATTGCAGAAGGAATTTACAGCACATACATGACATATATATTCATAAGCCTGCATCATCTAAAAGTATCCAACATCCAAGCATTACAATGCATATAACATCTTTCTCATATAATAAAACTGAGTTTCCCTTCCCTCCTAATCAGCAACATGGTAACATTTTGATAATGATTATAACATCTATGAGTTCAAAACTTCAAACTGCACGTAGTTTCACAAATACATGAATTGAAGCAAATAAGATGCTGCATCAAAACAAGAAAAATGCTTAAACCCTTCCCTACCATATCCATCAACAATAGGCCGCATAGTCTAGCACTGTATAAACAATATAGAAACTAAACGAACTCCTTAAGTTTCGTATTAATACCCAAGTTTGCCCGAAAAGCACCATCCGACTTGTGATATTACTCAGTGGATGAGCTTGCAACCTTGTATGTTAATCCAGATAACAAACAAAAACAATGTTCAAAGCAAAGCTAAGATTTCATAATCAGCATTAAATACATAACCAGTCAAATTCGGTGCATCAAAATTTGAATAATGTCTACCACATTATTAATACATATCAAAACAGTAGAAAAATCACTCTCTCATTCTTACTCTGAAATGAAACCTAGACACAAGTCGGGCAACCAAAACCAAATGAAGGCACACACCTTAGCGACGTCGAGCGGATTAGAGATAATCGCGGCGCCGACGACGGAGAAAGTTCGCTCCACAACCCCTAGCTGCCAATCCGGCGCGCCGCTCGTGCTCGCGAATTTGTCCGGCGGCGGCCTGAATCCGGCGTCTCCTCTGTCCAAAACCGTCAGGTCAGGCATGCTAGACAAATCTCCACCGTCAATTTCAACTCGCTGATCCCTAATGGAAGTAACCCCGGGATTTTGTGACCTCTCTAGCCCCACCATTGCGAACCTGGTGTGCAGAGGAAGAAGAGGAGGCGAGGTTCTTCAAATCTGAAATCGAACACTCGACCAAGACCGGGGAAAGGAAGTGGACGCCGTCATCTCGGTTTTTCTTCATAGTAGTCGGCGTCGAGGTCGGAGGAGCCATCGACAGGGTTAGGCGGTGGAATCCTCGGAGTGGTACTAGGCGGATTGAGGCAGAGGCTGCCGAGGTCGACGTCGGTGTGAGGCTGGCAGGCTGCAGTGTGTAAGTGTGAAACTAGGTCTTTGAAAAACAACTAAAGAAATGGTTGAGCATCTAATTGGTTTACTTTGTTGAAACAAAATCGTCACGGAGGAACTAACCGTTACTATATTGGTACCCCATTAAATATAAATTGGTAACAGATAGATCATCCCTTACTACACAGTCTCTTTGTTATTTTAAATAGGGTTACGGATAATATTTCTGTTGCTTTTTGACATACTCATAAATACAATATGGTAACGTATGCTCATTCGTTACTATATTGCTATTTATACTGCATTTTTGTTTCTCTTGGGCACCATTTTAAACACTAATTTGTCACAGATAGTTCATCCGTTATTTTTTTGCGCACTCCCACTTACATATTTTTCAATTAGTAATAAAATTTGTTGCTAATTGATTTACTCTTGTCACAGAAGACTTTCCGTGACAAATTTGATACACTTGGTGCTAAATTGTAACATATTATTTCGTCGCCATTGATTCCGTAGCTATTACCTATTTTTCTGGTAGTGTAGTGTATGTATCCTAAAGTAGACTAATTAATTATTAGAAGCAATTAATAAAACATGCAAGTCCGAATCTGCTGCTTTAGTAATTAATTAAATAATAATATTAAGATGATCGAACAAAGAAAAATGGAAACAAAAATTGAAAAGCAGCTAACTACTCTCGGCCATAGACATGTTAGAGAGACGACTAGGCTTAGGTGGTTGAAAGTTCCACCACCGAAGACTCAAGCTTCGAGTCGGTCCTCCAGACCTCAATGCTCTCCTCAAGATCTCCTTGTTTCCGTAGTTTCTCCTCCATTTTTCCCCGCCGGGGACGGCAAACCCGTGCCGGTTACACCTGTTCAACCCGGGCTTATTCCCGCAAGTACAAGGAAACCGAGCCATAGGAGAGGATACCATCTGACCACGATCGTTACCACTTCTCGCCGCCTTGTTCCCGGTGCTGCTGAGCGCTGGCCTTCTTGGAATCCCTTGTAGCCTTTCTCCAACTTGTCTGTATTGATGAGAGTTCTTTTGCATTTTTCAAAGCCAAAAATAGAAGAAGTGCGTTGTGAGTTGAATCGATCTGTAGGGGAAATTGTAATGGGATATTATATAGATACCGCTAACAACTATACAGCTAAAGGAATCGAAGGAAAGACTTTTTCTCAGTGTACGTTCAGAATGGTGGAGTTGGAAGAGTAATGTTTGACCAATTGAAAGAATATTATACTTTTATTTGTTTTTTGTTTTGTTTTTTGGCTCCTGTGGTTATTGACGACCGAGGTAAGACTTGGTCTAGAATGTGAGACTTGAGGAAAGGCCGGAAGCCGGAATGTTTGAATATTTGGATGTGTGGTCGATCATGAGGTCACACCCTTCTGCGTGTTTGGCATAATTATGACATAAATATACTAGCTACATTTGTATTTAGGTCCAACTGTTTTAATTTGATGAGCCTGCCTAGTATGACCAGCTAGACTCTCTTATTGCCAGCTTGTTACAGCATCTCTAGGGCATTCATAACGAGAATTTATGTGATAACCTAGCTATCTAATCATTATTAACAATGTGTTTATGAAAGGCGATAATGATTTTGGAGGTATTAGGCGTCGTCTATACCCAACACTTTTCTGGTACGTTGTAATTGAATGATCTTTGTGAGAATCATGATCGAGTTCAAAATTTCTTTAGCATCATCGTCGTACGTGGGATCAGAGAAAGAAAAAAATGCATTGCTTGATGTTACGTTTCGTATAATTCATAAAATTAAGAAGACAAAAAAGTTTAAGTTTTGGTAGGCGCCTCACATGCAGAGATTTTACGTAACGTCCATATCGTTATAGATCTAGATCAGTGATTGGCTCGTTTTCTTTGTACGATTCCGGTTTGTTGCCTATCGTTGACAACCTAGTGACGTCACTGGACTCGTTTGTCTTCTCCGCCTTAATTTCCTAAGGGAAGTGGCGGAGAGGAGATGGATGCAGTTTCGTAGGGTAAGCGACTGAAGAACAATGATGATATTGCTCTGACTATGAAGTCTTTGACAGAGGGTGAGCCAAGCTTGCCTTCTCCCTCTACTTCGGCAATGGTGAAGAGGTTGCAGAGAGTTATGCTCATGTGTTACAAAGTTCGATTAATCACTACCATGATGTAATGGGATGATGTTGAGCTAACATATGAGGATTGTGTGATAACTACTGGTACCCATGGGCCAATTGTTACTTTCTTAGACAAAGTTCATATGAAGCTAGGTTTGGAGTGGAAGTTTTCAGTCATTGTTAAACAGATGGGCAAACCCAATTCTATGAATAGTTTTGATTTCATGTTGAGAGGTTTGAGAAGAAAATGGCAATTGAAAGGTGAGTGGCAGCTTATTGACTTGCCAAATGATTATTTCATTGTCAAATTCAACCTGAAATCTTATATGGAAGAAGCTTTGTGTGGAGGACCATGGATTTTAGCAGGGTAGACCTTAGTTGCGAGAAAATGGTTTGCTGCTTTTGACCCAAGAAATGACCATGTTGGCATTATGGCTTTGTGGGTGAGGATAATGAATTTGCCTGTGCAATTCTACAAGTCCTTCACTCTAAACGAAATTGGTAGTATTTTAGGACAAGTTGTTAAGGTTGATAAACTGACTTCAGGGCAAGCCAAAGGCAAGGTTGCCAGAAGTTGTGTTGAAGTGGATCTTAGTAAGCCATTGAGGCCATTTGTTAGTTGAGGATGAGGCTTATAATGTGGTGTATGAGGGCATTTCACTCATCTTCTTTAAGTGTGGTTGTTATGGCCATGCTCAGAATAAATGTCACTCAGTTACTGATCATACAGCCACTGTTGATGACCTTGAATTGACTAAGACAGCTATGACCCAAACTACTACTACTGATGAAGGTGTTATGATGCATCAAGATGATACTCCTGTTGATTCTGATAGTTGTAGTGGTGTAAGGAATGAGGATTTTGAAGCATGGATGTTGATTAACTATAAGGCTAAGAAGAAGTCAAATGCTGGTGGAAATACTTTCTAATGCTAAGAAAGTGGGAGTAACTGGATCTAGGTTTGATATCTTAGACACTATTACTGAAAACCATGTTGAAACTGTTGTGGAAAAGAGCCTTCAATGTGGCATAACACCTATTGCTAAGATCTGGAAGAAGTCTTAGCCAAAGGAGAAAGGACCTGCTTCTACTGATGTTACATTGCCTACTAAAAGTAGCTCTCTTATTAGTAAGCAATGTGGAGATTCTATGAGAGTTGGAAAACATAAACCTAGCATGAAAGTTTCCCTTTCTGCTACTGGTTCCAAAACTGTGACCAGGATTCCAATGAAAGATATACTCAACAATCACTACCACATATTTAACCATTGCCGGCGATTTTTAAATCGCCGGCAATGTTTTTTAACATTACCGGCGATTTTTTCCCCAAAAATCGCCGGTAATGTCTTTTTTTTTTTAACATTGCCGGCGATTTTTCCGGCAAATCGCCGGCAATGTTCCGCCGGTAATTAAAAAAAAAAAAAAGACATTGCCGGCGACTTACATTTAAGTCGCCGGTAATGTTAAAAAAAAAAGAAGACATTACCGGCGACTTAAATGTAAGTCGCCGGCAATGTCTTTTTTTTTTTTTAATTACCGGCGGAACATTGCCGGCAATGTTAAAAAAAAAAAAGACATTACCGGCGATTTTTGGGGAAAAAATCGCCGGTAATGTTAAAAAACATTGCCGGCGATTTTTGGTTAAATATGTGGTAGTGAATGGCAACTCTAAGGTTGGATTGAAAGGGGTTGCTTATTATCAAAAAAAGGAAAGAGCAAAATCTTTGCCTAAAGGAAAAGAAGGTCTTGTGAAGAAGTTAACTTTTGATGCAGTTGTTCCTGACTCAAGCAAACATTCTGGAATATTTGGACACAGGCCTTCTGATGATGATTATGGTGTTGCAGTATTGAAGAAGCAAGATTTCAACAATTCTGAAGCTGAATATGCAAGAAAGGTTTGTGAAATGTTTGTGGACAAAACGTTTGCTGATGCAAACAACATTGTTGATGATTCTGTTGATATGCCTCATTTTCCTGAGGAGAGCATGTCTATTAATTAATTTTGGATCATCTGATTCCTTTCTTTTGAGTTTGCAATGTTAAACATTTTATTCTGGAATGCTCGAGGAGTAGGAAGTGATGAGTTTAGATCTACTATTACTGATATTGTGAAGATTAATCATATTGACTTATTGGCTATTTGTGAACCTAGAGTTCCTTTTAGCAGATCCAAGGAGGCTTTGATGAATCTTTGATTTACTGACAATAAACTTGTGGAGGTTGTTGGATTCTCTAGTGGCATTTGATTATTGTGGAATTCAGCTTGTTTCAAGGTTTTTTTTCATTGATAGTTGTTTTCAATCTATTGTGGTTAGAGTGGACCATTATAATAAGCCTTCCTGGTTGTTTGTTGTTGTATGCTAGTTCTATTAACATTGCTAGAGCTAATCTATGGCCCTGCATAACATCCCTTGTATGTTTGTTGGGGATTTCAATTAGTTGCTTTCTGAAGATGATGTCAGTAAAGAGGTTGATCTTGGTAAATTTGGTGACATGAGAGATTGGGTTTATAGAAATGCTTTGATTGATCTTGGATTCAAAGGGCCTTCTTTTACTTGGTGTAACAAAAGAGTGCAGGAAAGATTAGATAAGACATTTTGTTGTGGTAACTGGAGACATATTTTTAAGGAGATTATTTTTCAGCATCTCCCCAAAACAAGATCAGATCACTATCCTATTTTAATCAGGCTAATATCAGATACTAATATGAATAGAAAAAAGCTCCATTTAGATTCCAGGCAATGCAATTTTCTAATGAACATTATGATGAGTTTATACATAGTACTTGGAAGCAGTTGCAAGGTCATTTTCAAAGTAAAATTTGTGGTCTTACATCCTAGCTTGCTCAGTGGAATTTTGAAGTGTTTGAAAATGTGTTTCAAAGGAAGAAGAAGTTACTTGCAAGAATAGGAGGAATTCAGAAAGCTACCGATAGGAAAACTAACCCTTTCTTATCTAAATTGGAGGCTGAGTTGATTGCTGAATATGAGAACCTTGGAGAAAGAAAACCTCTTCTGGAGACAATAGTCCAGAGATAAAAGACTAAAGGAGGAAGACAAGAATACCAAATACTTTCACCTTATCACTCTTGTAAGGAGGAAGAAGAATAAAATTGAAGGGTTGTATGATGACAATAAGAATTAAATTACTGATGCCACTGAGATGAAGCAAATTGTTGTACATTTCTTCCAAAATCTTTTTTCTGAGCCTACTTTTGAGAACAACATAATCATAATTCCTTGATTGCTTCCTGACATTGATGCTAGAATGATTGCAAGGATGAGCAGGCCTGTGATGGATATGGATGTGAAAAATTCTTTGTTTGCCATTGGAGACCTTAAAGCCCCTGGTCTTGATGACTTCCTAGCTGTTTTTTATCAAAAACATTGGGATATTTATGCTGATGAAGTAATACAGGTGGTGAAACAAGTTTTTCTGAATTCCACTATTCCCACTGGATTGAATCACACTCTGGATGCTTTTATCTCTAAACGTGAGGGGCCTCAACACATGGTGTAATTCATCCTATTGGCTTATGTTGTACTATCTACAAAGTCATTTCAAAAATTCTTGTGGATAGAATCAGACCTATGCTGAAACATATCATTAGTCCAAACTAGGTAAGTTATGATCCAGGTAGGCATCCATTAGATAATAGCATGATAGCTCAAGAACTTCTGTTTAAGTTCAAAAGATCCATTGGCCAACATGGATTCTTTGCTTAAAAAATTGACTTATCAAAAGCTTATAACAAGTTGAGATGAGATTTTATTGAATTTGTATTATTTGAAACTCAACTGCCTTTGGATTTGGTTAAGCTAGTCAAGTGTTGTGTCAAGTCTACCAGCTTTCAAATTGTCTTGAATGGTGAGTTTATTGACACTTTTCATGCAAAGAGGAGCATAAGGCAAGGGGACCCTTTATCTCCTTACATTTTTGTACTATGCATGAAAAAATTATCTCATTTGGTGTAGTCTACTGTGGAATCCAACTTATGACATGCTATCAAATCTTCCCAAAATGGTCCACTGGTTTCCCACTTAATTCTTTGGAGATGACCTTATGTTGTTCTTTGAGGCATCTATGGATCAAGCTTAGTTATTAAAAAGTTGTTTGGACTTATTTTGCAATCTCTCTGGCCAGGCAGTGAGTTTTGATAAGTCTTTGGTTTATGTATCCCCAAATACTTGTCATGCTACTGCTTCTCAAACCAGCTTCATCTGTGGCTCTCCTTTAACCAAGGATCTTGAGAAATATTTTGGTATGCATTTGATTCACTCAAGGTTTAATAAGCACACATATGTTGGAATGTATGATAAAGTACAGTCCAGGTTATCCAGTTGAAAGAGTAACTCTTTGAGTATGGCAAGAAGACTTACTCTCATTCAGTCTGTTACTCTAAAGGTCTTTGGGTTGATATTTATAAGAAAAAAATACATGAGGCACTCTGATATTTTTATGGATGATTATTGTTATCCTACTGACTGTTCTAGCATCTGGAGAAGTATTACTCATGGTCTTTCTCTTTTTAAAGATCAGCTGATGTGGAGAGTGGGGGATGGTCAACCCATAAAATTCTAGTTTGATAAATGCATGAAGTTTTCTCCTCTAATTAATCATGTTGTGTCTGCCAACATTGACTTTGAGGTTGTGGTCAGTGCATTTTGGAATGGTGAAAGTTGAAACTCGAATTTACTTATGTATGTGTTGCCTGAAGAGGCTGTTAGCAAATTCATTAGTGTGCCTATTGGGTTTGCTGATGGTGGACAAGATGTTCTGATTTGGAAAGCTACTTCAAATGAAAAAATTTATGTAAAATCTGCTTATCAGTTTAGGCTTGATGCTTCTAATTATTCCCCTCAATGGAAGCTCTTATGGAAGATGGAACTTCCTCCTAAATTAAAAACTTTCTTATGGATACTGTTTTAAGGAAAATTACTCACAAATGTGCAAAGAAAAAAAAGGTATTTAACTATGGATGATTCTTGCAATATATGCCATGATGATTGTGAGTTAGAGATTGTTTAAGATCTAAGATGTTAATTAATCTTCCTAGCTCTATCATGGCAGCATTCTCTTTAACCTAGAAAGATTAATTTTTTAGTCAGCTACATTATGCAAGACTGGTTCAGAATATTCCCAGATGAAATTTATGTGTTCATATGTGCTGGTACATATGGAATTGGAAAAACAAGCAAAGATTTGATAGTACTTTCCATTTGCCTCATGACACTTCTAGTGTGATATTCAAAGCTGCTAATGAATGACATATATCCCAGGGGAGATGTGGTAGGCAAAATGAGCCTGGAATTGAATATTACAACAGGATTAAGCCTCTTGTTGGATGCTTAAAGCTAAATATTGATGGGACTAAAAGCAGTATTGGTTGCATTGGAGTTGGTGGTGCCTTGCGTGATTCCAATGGAAACTGGATCTCCAGCTTTCAGATTAATTTGGGAAAGGGTGAAATCCTTGAAGCTAAGGCTTGGGGCCTTTACTATGGCATTCAAGTGTTGATAAATAACCAAGTGCAACATGTGCAAATTGAAACTAATTCAGAGGTGTTGGCTCAATTATTTCATAGTTATGATCTTGAGAACCATCCTTTGGGTTTTTGCTTTGTAGCTGCAAGGTGGTGCTAGATGGTTTGGCATATGTGAAGGTGAAGCACATTGTCCGTGAGAGAAACATGAATGCTTATGCTTTTGCCAAATATAGTATTGATCATGCACCTGGTCTGCTGACTTTTGATGCTCCCCACATCCATGCTATGAAGAATTATTTTGATGATATTGTCGGTGTCAAGTTTCCTAGATTTTCTAGGAGAAATGGCTTTGCCTAAGTTTTTTGGTGGTGTCTAGGTCTTTGTTGAACTCCTATGTAACTAAAAAAAATCATAAAATTACTTTTGCAAACCATTAATTTCGTCGTGAAGATCGAAATTGTTTGAGAGAACTGGTAAGAATTCAAAATCCTTCTATTTATTGTAGCAATTTGAAGTGGTGCCTTAATGCATATATAGCAATGGCTTACAAATATGGAACTGAATTATTGTTTTCCAGTGGTTCAGGATAAGTTTTGGCTTGGACTAATTTAGGAACCATCTTCATGCATGAGAGGAAAGGGGTAACTGTCAACCAGATTGCAGTGAGCTATAGATCGAATGACCTCAAATTTGTAAATGGGATGGGCTAAAAGAAATTAATATAGGCCAGGTATATGAAAACTAGTCCTCTGAAACCTCTTTCTTTTAAAAAAAAATAAAGGGCGATGTGGCAGCCCTCAAACCTCATTAATGAAACTGTTGAATAGATACTAAGGGGGGACATAAAACGTAAACTCTATATTACAATAAGCACAAGCAGAGCATCTCAGATAATCACGTACAAGACCACTCATATGTCTTATGCATTCAAACAAGCACCAATTAACAGAGAGTGCGACATCGAGTACTCTATCCACTTGTGGCGACACAGTAAATGAAAAATTACGCGACTACAGTGATGCATCATTACAAATAAAATAGCTTTCCCACTATGTTGCCGAACGAAAATTAAGTCGTTGACACTACGTTTCATCCTATCACTAGGAGGATGTGACCATTTTACCATGACACACCTAAGCTAGAATAGGCAAGGTACATTGAGTGCGCACACAAGTAGATCGCCTAGACCGCTCGACATAACCCAGTAAATAGAATTTTATTTTTAACAAAAAATAAATAAACAAAAACAGAAATTAAAAAACACAAAACAAAATAGACCTAGAGTAAAACTCCAGGCCCAGCAACGACCTGACCCAGCAATAGATGAAACAATGTAATCCCAACGAGGCAACCATAGCCCAAGCGCTGTCATCTGCATTCCGATCATCGCCATTGTCATCCCAACAAACGCCGACAGCTTACCAATCGCCGTTGATTGCAACTCATCTCTCTGTCCACCGTCAGAACTCCCTTTCCGCCGCCTTAATCCATGAAAGGAAGTGCAACTCCCAACAACAACGAGATCTCCGAAACCTCTTATATATAAATAAAAAGTGAAGACAATTCACCAACGCCCATGACACAAAATACGATCGATATTCTAACTTCTAGGCATTGTTGATTCTCCTAATTAAATAAGGAGAACAAGCTAGATTTAATTTTCTTGCTGTCCTGGATTTTTGTGGTGTCCAAAGACTATTGATCGAAGACAACTTAGAATCGAATTAATGAAGGGTACCAATTGATTACTCGGCAATCAGCTCTCCCATGGCCATGGCAATAGGTTGCAATGAATTCTTAGACAAATATCCGAATTAGCTAGGCCATATCCAACTGAAATCCGAATTTGGTCATCCACGTAAAGTAAAAATTGTGATGATCGAAGACGACCTAACCAAAATAAATCAAGGATGCAAACTGGTCACCTTTTAGGATCAACATGGAGGATCTGATCTTTATGGTATATAGATAGAGGCCTGAAGCAGGGACGGAGTCAGTATTTTCGGTTAGGGGAGGTCTAAATGAAAAGGTTAAAAAATAGTCTTGGTTATGGTAGTCAGTTGGATCTTGATCTATATATTTTAACAAAACAATCTCAATGTATTATTTTTGGTTTGATAAAACATCACAATTACTCGCAGCCTGATTATGAGTAATATTTGATCCTCCAAAATGTGATATTAGCGTTTGCTTCTTCTTCTAATTACTGAGACCGGCACCAACAAAAATTTCACCACCGCGTTGTTCTCCAATAGCTGGTTTGAAAAGATAACAACATAAACAAAATGCAACATCCTCTTTAATACTGTCCTCTAACCAATATGGAAATTCAATAAACCAATCACGAATAAACCTTATTCTCTTCTTTTTTTCCCCAAATTTCGTGAAAGGAAAAGTATGATTTTTAGGTCGACAAGGGTCTTGTTGTAGATAATTAATATTTTTGAACTTCTTCTTGAATGTTAGGATGATAACTTGAAATTGACGGGCGTTTAGCAGGATCCGATGGATACTTTTTTGTAATATCTCCAGTACGAGACTTTTTCATATTGTTACTATTCTTTTTTTGAATTTTCGTAGATGGTTGCTCATATGATGTTAGAGTAGATCTAGAAGAAGAGGATTTTTTTTTGAAGTATCTCTCCATATCTAATAAACTTAATAAAATGATTGTATTTTAATCTCAGAAAAGGTATATCTTTTATAAAGAAAAAAAGATTATAAAATCTAAACCTGGTGAGAGATTGAATCATAATTGACCTAATATTTGGACTTCATTATTGAAATAATATATAATAATATTTTTACAAAGTCGTCAGCATTGAATTAGTTATGTATTCATACGCGTTATTAAAATTTAAATATACTACAAATAAATTATAATATTTATATTATATAATAACAATATTACACTATTTTTTTTTTCATGTAAACTCCCCCCCCCCCGGCCCCACAACCCTCCGTCTCTGGCCTCAAGCAATTAAGCTAGGTCATCAGGTCATGTACGCGATCCAGTGCAACCAAGAAACTGCCCCCACTAATTAAATTCAAACCAACACGAATCTATTAAAAGTTGTGATAATGAGTTAATTAAGCACCTCTTTCATATTTCCCTCAAACTTAAATAATTTAATCGCCTTCGATCATATCGTCGATCGATCAATTAATCGAGGGCAAGCATAGAATAGATTCGATCGATCTACATCTAAATATCTGAGAAAGCATGTTTGGATTTTCCAATGACAAATTTTGGTGAATTAGACCAAGTAAATTAATAAATGAAAGAATGTGGGTAGATGGATCTGTGGTGGGATTTTATTGCTAGGCTTTGGGAAAGCATAGAGCATCTTTTTGAAAGAAAGAAAGAAAGAAAGAAAGAAGATAATAGTGCAATACATGTTTTCCCTTCCATGAGATATCGCAATTTGCATTACCAAAACTAAGCAGCAATGATGCGATATTTCATTAAAGATGATTTGTACTCTTTCCTGGGTTAGGAATAGGTATTTAATTTTGTGCGGTTTTAAAAAAGATAATGATTCCCTTTAGATGATTGCAATTGCAACAATATATACATGGTCCCATGCATGGTAGTAGAGTAAGCATAAAAAGGAAAAGAGAGGCCTCCATCTCCATCGATCGATTTCGTTGTCAATTCTTGTGACCTCAACGGGTCGTGGAATATACTTAAGTCGCGTCTCATCACTAGTCCAACCAAGGAAAATGACAGTCACATATCTATCTTTCTGGGGAGATAAAATCAAAGATAAGTTTAATTTTTTGGCCGGATTAAATCGAGGTATGTAGAGGAAATGAAGGTAAAAAGCAGGTTCTAGCTGCTAGTTTTTCCTCTCTTGTTGACTTGGCTAGCTAGCTTAGCACAGATTCAAGACGAACAATTTTTCTACATAGTGATTAGTACGTATGTAATGATGTCACATATATGGTGTATTAAAATGACTACTCTTATCTTATCTCATTTTCCATTAGGAATTACGTTTGGCTCCACTAGTTTCAAAGATTTAGAAAACTTACCGTCATTTGCAGTAGATATTATCTTACTTAATTATAAACTATGATCAGATATTGATGCATGTACTTAAAAAAATTGAATCATCATTTGATATGTGTGCCAGTTATTTGCTAAAAGCTTTATATAATTCTCTTTTCTTTCTTTTTTAAGCTAGAGAAAAGGGAAAGCTAGATATAATGTTACAAATAATAATTCAATGGTATAAAAGATATTAAACTACATCACATGACAGACGCCTCAAGCTCTCAACCAGCAAGCAGATCAAACAAGAATAGAGGAATAATGGGGGGATGTAGGTCGACATATAATCGTATTATGATGCACTTCCTCAACTAATTAGTCAAGTAAAAGAAGGACCTCAGCACGTAAATAAAAAGGAAAACATAGGTACATGTACTGCCCAACCCAAAGCCTAAGGTAGCACGTACAAAAAACCCTAGCCTCCATGAACAACAACTTGAGGAAGGTGTCAACCACTCCGATCCTCCGCCATCATACACATCGTCCTCCTTGGCATCCGTTGGGAAATGCCAAACCCTAGGGGAGGAAACAACGGCCCAATCTGATCAACATGCAAGAGGAGAAGGGGAGTGTGAGGGGAGGGGTCAACTATGAGGAAACTGAGCCAGAGAAGGCGATGTGGGAGGATAGACGAATGGGCATGAGGGGGGAGAAAAATGGGGCTGAGAGATCGAAGGGAGCTAGGATGAGAGTGATGAGGGCGTGGTGGGAGTAGGACAAGGCCGATCAAGGGGAGGAGGGTAAGGAGAGGTACGTGACTAGGGTTGAGAATGAGAGAAGGGAGAATAGGATTAGTTATATTACTTATGTTTTGTATGGGAATCTATTCAGTAATTTCCACCTCCAAACTTAAAGAAGATCTGTGAATGGGAAATATGTAAATCAAAGTATGTTGAGAATTTCTTGCTTCAGTCATTTTCTTCCAAAGTTACTCTTGTGCAAATTATTAATATCGGGCTCGTAAGAAGTTAACTATTCTGTTTGACCAACTGGCGATTTTCAAATTTCAACATTAACTTACATTTTCTTCTGGTTTCTATTCTTGATATTCAAAAGAGCGAGATCATTTGATCATGTAATAAAGTTTCTTATAAAAGGCCACTTAGAGAGAGTAACAGCTAATGACAGTTTGAATTTGATTGAAAAGGAAACGAAGTATCTTGTGGAGCTTTGGATGAGAGAAATGGTTTACCAAAAAGATTAAGACTAGCGGGAAAACTACGTACATGCATGCAGCTGACTGAGTTTTTATGCTTGGTTAGTGGAATGGCAGACCCGATAGTTTAATCACTCTAAGAAAACAACTTTTAAGATACAAAATGTGCAGTGGAGGTGATTATAATTATCAGCCATGGCTGACTTTCAAGATCAGATTATAAGTAGAGCTAGCAGCCATGGAGATAAATCCTCAACCATAACTTTTGATAAAAGAAGGCAATGGGATCCCATATTTAATGACATGCACTGGCGGACCAATGAAGGCCAAGGGGCTGATACCCGCCCTGAAATTTTGGCTCTCATGTATTTTTTTTGAGAAATTCTCGATTAATACAATATTTTTATTAATATATGTTTCATCTGAGTAATAATTTATAAGTTATATAAAATTAGAAGTTTAATTTTGATACTAAAGACTACAAAAGGAAAAATATAGTAAAATTTCGATAAATTAATAATATCGGGATTAACAAAATTTATTAATTTAACGAGATTACTAATTAATTGAGTATTAAATTAATATTCAAGTTCTCAAATTGAGATCGACAAAAAAGATTATTTTAATGAGCTTATTAATTAATCTTGTATTAAATTATCAATATTTTACTGTATATAGTAGTAGCACAAGTTTTTTGGCGAGGTGTTAATGAAAAAAAACACACATAAAAAATAAAAATAGTATAAGAAAGAAACAAAATTACATAAAATCAACAAAAAATTTAAGTATTTGTTCATAATAGTTCTTTTTACTATAATTTGTAATAATTTTGGTAAGTACGTATTAAATTTTCTATGATATGGAATGTTTACGAGTTGTTTATACTATTGTCTCTAATTTTGTACTTTAACATTTTTTTAGTTATTTTTATTACGCTCTTGTAGAATAAAATTTTGGGTGCCACTGACATGCTTAATTATTTATTACCAATTATCCTCTTCTGAAGTCATTTCATGTTCTTACGTACTGGTGGAAACCCTTATCTGTACGTACTAATGGAGATACATATAAAAGAAAACTTGATTCTGGAGGATATAAATTCAGTCTCATGCACCGTGTATAGAAAACCCGCTGAATTTGGAGAACAAAAAGAAAATTAACATCCTAGATTTTTTTTCTTTCTTTTTTGAAAGGGAACATCCTAGATTAATATATCTGAATCTCATATAATCCACGGCTTCAACTTCGGATAACTTTATCGTCAACCCAACCCTGTAAGATTATCTGTCTCGGTAACTCCGTCGATATAGCAATTGATACGTAATTAACCACCAAAACAACATGACCATATAAAATATGGCTTATAATAAACAAAATAGAGAGATTTGCTATAAACAACCCTAGAAAATATATAATATAAATTTGTTTATTATGTTTTCTACAATATATGCTTGTTTAATTTCCCCTCAATCCCTACATAATTAAACAGAGCAAAATTATGTATAACAGCTACATCGAATATGATGATGAGGCCAAACCCAAAGTTCTTGCTAGCTAAATTAAAAGCAACCAAAATATCATATTCCCAGTCTATACAACTACTTGTTGCGTCCCCATGCCAACAAGATCATGAATATATAACATGATAAGGCTAGATCGTATGATATATTTGCCAACCCTCTCTATAGAAAATTGGACTACGAATACCAATTCATCCCCGGAAGTTGAAACGGTGTACCACGAAACATACCGTCAGCACCAAGCTGTGAGTTCCCCAGCATTTGCTGCTGGTGCAATGGAGTAGATGTCTGAGGGAGCTGAGAAAGCAGAGTGGCAATAGAACCATTTCCAGCACTGTCACTATTGTTAAGTTGTTGTTTCCTTGACGGCCCGGCGTCGTCGACCTCCGGATCATTCCAGTACAGACTCGGCAGTCCCCGTTTCAGAGGGAGAGAGCTGTTGTTCGCCAAAGTCGCCGTCGCCGCCGCTGTCCCAAACGAGCCAGTGCTAGAAGTGTTCATCGTCCCATCGTTGCTTACCATATCCTCATAGAAGCTGTGGTCGTTCTCCATGAACTGTGTGTAGCCTGTTGTTGTCGTTGATTTCAGGGGAAGGTGCTGCAGCTTTGAGAGCGAGAACGACATCGTTCCCATCATGTCGCCCGTAGAGTCTTCCTGATCCATCGGCCTATGCGTGTTGTTCTTCTTGTAGATTCGACACAGCACCCAATCATCGAGCTACATATTAATAAAGCACAATGATATATTTGATGTGATTAAAAACAGATAAAACATAGTGAATTAGAATATTCTTTTTACTTACCCTCAAGGAGTTCTTGTTACCCAAGTCATGATGATACCCGGGTGGCTTGTTGCTAGTACTGCTATCAGCGAGCCTATACTCATGCATGATCCAATTGGTTTTGATTCCTTTTGGGGGCTTTCCTCTGTAGAAAACAAGTGCCTTTTTAACCCCAACTTTCCGAGTACCTCCGCCTCCATCATCACTGGTAGTTAAAACCGGCTTATCAGTTCCGGTCGCCTTCCAATACCCCGACGTCGCCGCTCTGTTGGGCCGTGCTCCGTTGGGGTACTTCCGGTCTCTGGGACTGAAAAAGTACCACTCTTGCTCTCCAAACGTCGCCTTTTCTGTCAAACCAATCATCATACACAACAAAGAAACAACCTTAATACAACACGTACACATAAAGAGAGATGAATTGGATTCCACAATTCAGAGAGAGAATACAAAGATTTACATAAGTACATAGATTGTTTTGGTATCTAGTCTAGTTACCTGGGAGCTGCCAGGGGTCGAATTTGTAGAGGTCGACCTCCGCGATGATGGCAACGGGGAGGGGAGCAGAGGCGACCTTTTTCTTGAGGTAGTGAACGACAAGCTCCTCATCTGTGGGGTGGAAGCGAAATCCCGGAGGCAGGTTTGGCTGTGGAGACAGTTGTGAGCCGGAAGATGAGTCGGTGCTCTCCATCTGTGGAGGATTTTGAAGCCAAGATCATATTACATAAGAGAGAGAAAGAGCAAGAGCACTAGCGAATGAGCTATACGAAACTGAAAAATGGGATATTTTGTATGGAGGTGGCAGCGCCCCTTCTTATTTAGTACGGCATCCCCGGGAGGCTAATCGCACACAAGCACGTGCATGGTCTATAACTCAGGCAGCCAATTAGAATCCGATACGGCTTTGATTTCTAAGGGCAGATTAGTCCATTCAAATGATTAACCATGAAGGTGGCCATGGTTTTGTTGTATGGGCAGAGAGAGACCTCAACATGAGCGATACCGGAGATGGAGGCGATGGGCACCTCATGACGACGTCAACTGCGGGAGCGGCCGTTGATGGATCGACACGTGTGATATGTGCTTGGCCGAAACGTAGGGCAGTATATGGGGCGGGGCCCACAGCCCACAGCCCACAGAAGGCAACAAAAAGATGCAGACGGGGGGATAAGTGGGGTGGGAGAGAGAGCGAGCCTTACGCTTTCAGATGTCATGCTTTTGTTGCGCAAATGTCTCAACTCTCGAGCATTTCGAAAAGGCCCCCCACTAGGCCACCTCCACCAAGAAACCATTGGAGGGAGGTTATCGGATTAAGACTAATTATATTGATTAGTTGGGGAGATTAAATGCTCTAATTATCTCTGCATTGCTCTAATCCAGTAATCCTCGATTCCTTTTCGTTATTTGGGTTTTCATACTAAGTATCTGTATCAACAGATCGAATAGTTGTATGCTTATTCATGACAAGATGGAGTAAATTGTGGAGTAACTTTAAATCTACTATAGTAAAGCATTTTGTGAACGTAATTACATTTTCATTAGACGGATCTCGTAGACGTACTATACATGCAAGTATACTTGGTCACAGGAAGACAGAAAATCGGACGTGGAAATTAAGTGGACGCACATACAAGATGAATTTTAAAGTATTAAATAAAACAAAATCGTGATTATCTTAAATTATTGATTAGAACAACAATTCACGAAACATTCATCAATCCATCTAAACTAAAAACAGTCAAAACAACCAAAAATGAAATACGTAATATTTATGATAACCTCTTTCATAATTTGATTTCCAATACAACAATAGATGAACAATTTGATTTCCAATACAATAATAGATGAACGGATTTCTAGTCCATGCATCTTTGTATTTATATTTTTGCAAATTCAATCTCCTTAGAATATAGAGGGGATATCTTATGTAGTTCTAGAGACCCACGTGCTAATTACGAGGGATGTGGATTGCATATTACAGTATATGTGGTAGAAAAAAAAAGTGTCGCTGTGATGTGCACTAGAAGACTGACAATTCATGACAAAGAGTGTGTTATCATGAGCTCAGGTGGTGCTAAGATGTCAGATCTCAAAGGTAGGATCCTAGCTCATCGAAGTCTCCTTTCTCGCACTTTTATCGCGTACGTTCTATTCAGAAAATACGAATGTAGTAACCATTGATCACTTTAGGTGGAGTGTTGTATATACTAACTCGTATAATAGGTGTAAACCGTATAATTCGATCATATATACTTAAGCTCTTAAACTATCGAAAAATATTATGACAACAATTCAATTTTATTTTGACAATAGTTATTTCTTATAATAAGAGAACAATTACGACATTTTACTCGAAGTTAGCCCTCAGACATGTTGCATGAAACATTCCCAGGATTAGTGAGAATGCGCACATAACCTAGGCAAATTCGCACATCCTTCTTCGATTTTACACACCACATAGACAGATCGATAGATCATATTAGTTCCTTCTGTACGTGCTCCGAGTTGCCTGCTCATTAAGGCAGGGATGTTGCACCAGCTGTATGCTTGCACTGGTATCTTTTCATGACGGCTAGGGCCGTAAAATTGACCGGTAACTAATGATTGGCCAGTTTGTTAGAGGAGCATCCATGGATGTGTTACCTAACTATATTGTACAGACTTCTGCGGCTTATTTAGAAGTAGAAAGATTATATATTGCTCGAGTGCAATGTAGTGTTCACTATTTGATCGATCGAGTTCATCTACCACGCATTTGGTGCAACCAATAAGAGCTAGCTAGCCTGATCGATCGAGTCTTTGACCACCAACAAAGTAGTGGTTCCAGAATTGTGATGCCCGGTAGGTCCTCAGTGCTGCTTCCATCAACAACCAAATGATCCCGACGAGTCACTTCTTGCCATCCATTTTCTAACACTTTATTATTATCAATCTTCTTTAATTTTATCTGCATCGATATCGATCATTTCTCACTCTATTACACATCCTCCTCCACTCAGTTGGAACACTAGCTCTCACACACTATATCCACATATATTCATGCACACCGTACCCTGCCCGGCCTTTTGAAAAGTCTCTCATACTTGATGAAAAGATCAAGCAACTGTAACCCCTACCTTAACTTTGATCAATGATCGATCATTATTAATCACACACCAACTCGATTCGCTATTAATTGATGTGAAAGAACTATAGTGTAGATCTACTTGGGCCCTTGATGGAGTATCATACTTTATAATGCTCAAGTTTTCTTTTCCAAAGAATTTTAGGCTGTTTAGCTAAATCATCAGAGCCCGACTCCTATGCCTTACTAGCATGTAAACTTCGGTACCTCGTACGTCACTAGCTACTTACAAATGATAACTCATTTGATTCAAATCGCTCTAACGTGTTAACATGTAAGTCATGCTTGACTATAAATAGACTGTAACTCACTGCTCATATAAGAACCAAGCAATACACAATGTAGTCATTACATCTTCTTTACGTTTTCTTTAAGTTTTCTGCTTGCTTTTACTTTCTTCTTCAATAATCCATGGATTCCTAACATGGTATCAGAGCAGGTTCACCCTCGTGTGATGCCAAATAGGTCACACGTGCTCACCGCCACCCATATATGTTGTCCACGTGTTTGGCTTGTGATGTCGCCACACGTGCGGGGGCGTGTTAGAGAATGTGAATGGAGAAATACTCCCACATTGGAAATGAGGGGCCTTGCTAGTGGGTTATAAGGATTTGGGTTACTCCTACCATTGCCAATTGGTTTTGGTATGGAACCCCAGATTTTAGAGAATGTGAATGGAGAAATACTCCCACATTGGAAATGAGGGGCCTTGTTAGTGGGTTATAAGGATTTGGGCTACTCCTACCATTGCCAATTGGTTTTGGTATGGAACCCCAGATTACTTTATCATGGTATCAAAGCAGGTTCACCCTCGTGTGATGCCAAATGGGTCACACGTGCTCACCGCCACCCATATATATTGTCCACGTGTTTGGCTTGTGATGTCGCCACACGTGCTGGGGCGTGTTAGAGAATGTGAATGGAGAAATACTCCCACATTGGAAATGAGGGGCCTTGCTAGTGGGTTATAAGGATTTGGGCTACTCCTACCATTGTCAATTGGTTTTGGTATGGAACCCCAGATTACTTTATCAAACCCTAACCCCAATCAAACCCTAACCCCTAAATTCAGAGTCCAATCTACTGTGTGCTTCTTCGTTTTTGGTGTGGACTCATTCTTCTTCTCCACCGTTTGCGGCTCTCCGATTTGGTGATGACCTCATATCTAGCGCCATACGCAACGGCAAAGGCGAGCCACAACATTCTGACGTCACTCTCGATCGGGCCAACCAACGAGTGGTGGCGATTTGTCTCAATCCTCGAGCATCACGACGGTGGAGGTTGATCTTGACCATCTTGAACTCGTGCTTTTTGCAGTTCTCGACCTCAACTCAGTGTCCTCAACTCAATCAAGGTCGCCTGCCTCGGTCAGCAACTCAACTCGGTATGATGGAGGAGGACAACGACGGCAACTGACTGCTTCGAGTCCGCTCACCTCCCTCGACATCGCTGAAGGAGGAATCGTCACTATGCCTCTCTCTCTCTCTCAGACCGAGTCATCGACTCAGCAAATCACTGTTCGAGTCCACTCACCTCACTCGACTCGGTTACTCACTGGTTTGCTCCACTCGATTGCCGGTTGGTGTTCAAAGATGCCTCATACTCTGCTTCATACATTTTCAACTCGTTGCGGCCGGCTTCATTATAGAGTCCAGCTTTCTTGTTAGAATTTGCAGACTTGTTGTGACTTTGGTTAACTTGCACTGGATCATGAGAGGTGAGAGTAGCTCGATTGTCAACCACATCCTCACTATAATCCTCACTTCAGCTCGAGTCCATCTCTGTGCTCTCATCTTGCATAATCATTCTCTATAAAGGATTTGGTAATTTCTATCTGAGTTGGATTATGGATTGTTTGTGTAGCTTATGTGTTAGTTGTATTCGTTTTGGGAGATGTATACATATCTACTATGGAGTTGCTCTTGTTTTCTTCAAGTAAAGAAAATCATTGTTGGATATATACAAGTGCATTTGGCAGGGATATATTGAGTTGTGCAAGAGCAAGCATCAATTGGTTATACAGCAAAACCATAGCTGGAGTCCACATTCAGCATCGTCAGCAAAATCAACACTTCAGCAACAGAAAAATCAACACCACACTACAGGAGACAACAGTTTGTTTTTTGGTAATCTCTATCTCAAAGATTGACAACATGCATTAGCTTCATCATTTTTCCACTATTCTTAATTATCAACTTGTGCACATATGCACCAATTCAATCAACATGTGTCGAATGGCACCATCTCAATCAACCAATGTCGAATGGCATCAATTCAATAATCATGTGCCGAATGGCACCATTCCATCAACCTGTGCACAACTGCACCGTTTCAATCATTGCACAATTGCAACCAATTTCAATCTATTTTAGGACTGGTGATTTATGCTTCATGTCATCTTTGGGATATCAATCATACCATATCATGAATCTGCTGTGTTTTACTGTTGTTTGGCTGGATATTTGGCTGTTATGGGGTTATGCAGAGTGGTAAGGATTGTTGTTGGACTGCTGGTATTATTTGCATGAGTAGAAATCTGCTAGAGAATGAGAGAATATGCAGTGGACAGTTTAAGTTCCAGAATTTCAGTTTCTGTTTCAAGTCAGCTTGATATCATACTGTGATTTTTTGCTTCTCAAAAAGTTTATCCCAGCGTCAAAACCACTTCAACCATAAGCTTTCAGGGCAGTACTGAGAATAGGAAATCATGCAGCACTACAACTCCTGTTCACCATGATGTTGATTCGAACAAGAACAACGGTAGCTCATCACAGATTTTAGTTTTCTTCCCTTGACTGTTTGATCAATTCCCTGAAGAGAAATAAGCCTGAAGGATATGATCAACATCGGTATTCGGTTGCACCCAGCAAGAAGATATGCAACAGTGAATATGAAAAGGAAGAAGTTGGCAATGGATCCATGAATCTATGGGAAATAGATAACCTGTTTGCAGCTGACAGTTTCAACGCAGATCAATGGAGTTCCATGATCCAGTATCAAGAACTCGGTCAGTTAATTGGTATCGATACATGTTAATTGGGATCATACTTGTTGTTGTCCATTGGTATCATGATTAATGTTAGGCTGTTGGATAATATTCAAGTGCAAATTGGCAAGTGTGTCCTGGCAGATGGGGATATAGGTTGTCATATGCAGAAGCATCAAGAGTTTATATGTTGTGATATGCAGTTTTTTCGACATGCTCTCTCACCAATATTGCATCACAGATTGCCGTGGAAGTTGGGCTCATGATATATCAAATTGTTTGGGTTATCGGATTGGGATGCTATCTTTTCTTTTTGGCTATCATTGTTGTTATCTTTGTTCCAACCATATGCTTGGTTCCCTAGCATATGGTTGATGGGGGGTGTTAACATGTAAGTCATGCTTAACTATAAATAGACTGTAACTCACTGCTCACATAAGAACCAAGCAATACACAATGTAGTCATTACAGCTTCTCTACGTTTTCTTTAAGTTTTCTGCTTGCTTTTACTTTCTTCTTCAATAATCCATGGATTCCTAACATAACGGACTTGGCAAAGGCATATTTTGCATGACCCTCTCACATAACAGGAAAACTGGATGGTCTGTTGTTAGCCTCATTGCTCTTCATGTTACACGCAATCTTACATATATGTTAGGGAGAACACCCCGGCCCCAATTTTCCAAACAGCACGTGTAGATTGAAGCTCCAAACAACGTGCAGAAACAATATCACTTGAATTACTTTGATCTTAATGCATGTCATTTGCTAGCTCGTATTTGTAATATCCTCTTTTATGAACGACTATAAGTGAAATGAGCTAGCTAGGGCAAGCTTGTAGCTCAATCAGCGTTTGCGTTCGTAGGTTTGTCACCTGCTCACGAAACCATGTATGGATCATACAGTTATCTTTGTTTGATAACAAGATATTCGATCTTTTGCGCATTGCCATCATGCTTTGAGCTTTTTTTTGTTTTTGTTTTTTAAAAGACCATCATTCTTGAGCTTTAACTGGCCTAAATTACATGACTTGTAAATTGTAATAACCAACTTCCCACCAAGCAACCTTTCAGAAAAATCCTTCTAAAAGCAAGTTGGGTATCACTGTAAAAATAGATCGCGATCCATAGCATTTTAACTATGTGATGGATCAGTCACATTGGATGATCGATGACGTGCACCTTGTCTTCGATCGTCAACGTAGCTGCTTGTCACATTCATACATATGAGGAAGCAATGTGCGTAGATATATAGTGGAATTGTATTTATACTCAAATCATGCATGTATAAATCTAGTCCTACCATAAGCAAAATTTTAATTCAACCTCTATTTTTTATTACAGTAAAATTTTGATAAATTAATAATTTCGGAACCGAAAAAATTTATTAATTTAGCAAGGTTATTAATTGATCAAGTATTAAATTAATACTCAACTCCCCAAGTTGGGACCGATAAAAAATATTATTTTAACGAGATTATTAATTAATAGAATATTAAATTATCAAAGTATGTAGTTATTAATATAGCTTAATCATCGAAGCCACTTTTTGTATATGTTTATTTTCGAGCATCATGTTTGTGAAAAATCAACCATATGCATGTTAGAGATTGTTTAACCATCTACTGACTTGTTGTATAATAAACTTTTAAAAAAAACAATGACATTTAATTTGAAAAAAGTTGTGCCAGAGAAATAACCGCAACAAATTAAGCAAGTCTTGCTGAGAGAGAAAAAAAGTAGTTTCACGTGCATTCTCGTCTGGCGGCCCTTAGTGTTGATGCCGGTCTTTGGCCGTGTTGTCGTGCTTCAAGTGCGGTCGGACGAGTGGCGGTGGCCTTTTATGGACAGTATGTTGTTCGTTTTGATTTATAGGTGTCGATCGAGACCAAGATGGGGATGTGGAGATATAGACTTGGCATCACTACGTGATCAAAAGTGTTTTAAACGACTCTTACATCTGCGTCGTTTAAGGATCAATGTTTACAACTGTCTAGTACCACGTAATCGTTTGTTGAAGATGTCATCCGATGACACATGAACTATTTGTCGTCTTTAAAAACCATTAGACAACAGATGTCGTCCATCAAAAACCAAAATTCTAATAATTGGTTATATATGTCGTCTTTTTGTTAGTTTTAGATTTATTATGTATCTCGTCTCTCCAAATGACGTCATATATATTGTTTCATTTACATTTGGGTATCACTTTTCACACATACTGATATACCGGCAGAAATACAATTGCTCCACACCAAAATCTAAATCAAAATTTGCTTGTATTCACACTGAACTTATTATTAATTACAGCGCAGTCCCACCACAGTAATTTCATATTTCAAACTTTCAATACATATATAACCTACTAAGCAACGACTATACTCGACTATTCTGGTACATGGACACATAGGCGTACAGAAACGTTAGATTACTTCTTCGATACTAGCTAGTTGACCCAACTTCCTCTGAGCTTTAGTACTTAGATCCCCATAAGACTTCACCACCAACTTCCTGCATAAGCAGGTCTAACAAAAGATAATAACAAAACTTTGCAACTGCAATATGAGAGTTTAGGAATTCAAATGCTGATAAATGACCGTGATTATGAAAACCTTTAAAAAAAAAACAAGACTATGAAAAGCAGTGACTTGGAAACTATGGTGTTTCTAAAACCTAGCCTTTCACTTAGAAATTCCTTCACGACGATTACTACTCTGTTAACCATATAGATAACCAAACAAAATCTTTTGAAAAAAAATAAAGGTACTATCTTACTACCCTCTAAACTCTAAGGAACTACTGCCACCCCTAGAACACCATCATTCAAAAGAAAAATCAGCGCGGGATATATTCCAATCTAAGCGCGAACCTAGACAAAGTGTGTGATTCGGGATTACCTATGAGGTCGAGGTCGAGGTCGAGGTCGACGAAATTAGCGATTGGGATTTGATTGGGGCCGAGGCAATTTGGGAAGTCAGGTTGAGAACGATGTTGGTCGGTGAAGCAGTACCGGTCACTTAAATATATTCGAATGATGCTTATCGGCGAGGTGAGTGAGATCGGATGCTGCCATTCTACCAGAAATCGGTGACCATCGAAGCCAGATCTTCTTGATCTCATAGTTGAGACCCCTTTCGATTTGACCTCTCATCCAAAGTTCCCGCCCGCCAAACACACACGGACGCACACCAGCGGTCTACTGGTGAGAGAGAGAGAGAGAGAGAGAGAGCGACTTCCCAAAGTAGTGTTCGGGGCATTATTCAAAAAAAGGGGCGCCTAGGCTGAAAAACCAAACAAAACGTTTTAAAATGGTGCTGGGCGGCCTGAATCCGCAGTGACTGCTTAATCACCAATAAACGTCCGCCTAGCGTTTAACCGTTGCTTCGGCATTTTTTTCTTTCACTTTTTTCATTTTTTCTTCTTCTTCAAAATGGGTAAAATCCCCAAAATTGAAATCCCTAAAACGTTTTCTCTCGGCTCTAGACCTTCGTTGTCGTCTCCCTCACTAGACTCTTTGTGAAACTCACCACTCCCTGGTTGCCTATCGTTGGTCACCAACCACCGCCGGCGCTCGCCCGCCGTCGACCACCCTCTACTCGCCGCTTCAATCAGTTTCTCTTCTCTCTCTTGTCTTCCTATCTTCATCTCTTTGATCAATTCATTAATCACTTATTCATCTGTTCGACTGTTCAATTGGAAAGTTTGATATGATCGGCCATGGGAATTGTATTACTTAATGCATCTTCAACTACAGTGTTGTAGCAGGCCACAACTTTGTTATAAGGGTGTTTTTATTTTTGGATGATTACAGCAAGTGAACCGGAAAGCAATTCCAAGAGAATAAGCAAAACGGAAGCAGGCAAAGTGAGGTGAAATGTCAGGTGTACCTTTCTTACAAATCTTTGATGATCAAAAGAAGTGAAGAAAAACTGCAGACTTTTGCTGAGTTTAGCACAGATGGAGCAGAGAGGAGCTTAATTCGTATAATCTTGATTTTTAACCTCCATTAATCATCCAGTGGATGGCTTTGGAGATTGTGAAGACCCATAGGGTTTTCTTTGTTGATCCTTTGTGCACATTTCTTTCTTCAGATATACACTGGTATCCATAATGTTTGTGTTTTTAGAGTGTCCCATGAATGTAAGAGGATTGTTTATATTGCATATTTCAGATAGTGTCTCAGGAAAGCAATCCAATTTTATATATATCAGTGATCTATTTAATGTGTTTGTACGTTGTTCTTTGGGTTTGCACAAGTAGCTGAATTGATTGGCAAAGAAGATATAAATATACAATTAATTAAAAATATAAAAATAATAATTCCCTTAATTACCGCTTAATTATCGATTAATCTCTGCCTATGTCTGTTGTTTTTATGTTCTTGTGTTTGCAGTCTATTTCCTTTTCAAATTGTCATTTAGTAATAAATTCCTATAGTTGTGGTAAATGTGATATGCTTATGTGTGCATCTCATGTGTCTTGTGAAAGGATCCAACCCTAGTTTAGCTAGTAATTAAATAAAAATTAAATCCTAACGATTAATTAATTCTGAGTAATTCTACGAAAATTTTGACATAATTTCCCTTAAAAAATTGAACCCCCCAAAAACCTGCAAGAAAAGAACACTTCTAACCATATTTTCACAAACAACCCGTGGACCATCGGTTGTCCATCAAGATTTCTCAACAAAGCATAAACAAGAACTAGGAATTTAAATCAGGAATTTAAAACGTACGTAATTGCAACATGCTGGTTCTGAATACAAAGAGAACATACTCGACTACTATTCAAGTAACTGAAAATAACATAAACAACCGGAATTCAGAGCGACTTCTATTGAATGGGGAGTTGATTGGTGGACTCAAAGCCTTCGACGACACCATGCAAACTCAGAATTTAAACTGCAGCCTGGGCGACTAAAACCGAAAAACCCAGGAAAATGCATTTAAAATATAAAACGTTAGAGTGAGTGGGAAAAAATAATGTAAACTACGTAAAACAATAAATCTATAATAACATGCATTTTCGTTAATTTCTGTAAAATAAAGCGAGTTCAAATATAATAAACTGGCATGAAATACAATGGAGGTGGTCGTTCAAGGTGTTTGTCCTAATCCGGAACGACTAAATATATAAAAAGTAAGGTGATGAGATCGTCTAGGGTGTTTGTCCTAACCCGAGCCAATCTGGGTCAAGCAGGGTGTTTGTCTTAACCCGGTCCGTCGGCTATCCGGTGCAAATTTGCCAAAAATAATCACACCAAACAATCAAGGAAGCATCAAGCTTTGTTTCCCTACCTTTTTTGTCGTCGGTGGTGTCTGGAATTGGTGAAATGGGTCGAGTCATCTGAAACGGGTCGCGGGATGAAAACGGGTTGATCGAGCACTGTTCCGAAATTTCTAATTTTCTGATTTTAATTTTTTTAAAATTTCTATTTATACCCCCAAGTTCCTTAAAAAATCGACGGCTCAAAATCAATCTTATCGTGATCAAACGGTAAATAATTAACCGACTAAAAATCATTTCCTTTTTAATAATATATAGTGCAGACTTCCGATAAGCATAAGAAATAGCTCGCTTTTCTGAAAAAGTCCCTGAAAATTCTTACGAGCTCGAAATTAAATACTCTACAACTTTCGTGAAGAAAGTCAAATCAAATTCTCGCCCGGTGAAAAAGTCGTTAACAACCTCGGTAATGCGTCTAATCTGCGATAAACCTTAATATAACTCGATAAGTGTGTAATTTTGGTTTGAATCGTAACACCTTGGTTTTTCTAGTGAGGGGGTGTGTAATGATTAAATGGACACTTCATCCTAGTGGGAAGATAAAACAAAGTGTCGACGACTTGCTTGTCACTCAACAACATGGTAGGATAGCTGATTTACTTGTATTAATGCTCTACTTGACTTTATGAGTTAAGTATTAATGCTCAACAACATGGTAGGATAGCTGATTTACTTGTATTACTTGTATTAATGCTCTACATGGTAGGATAGCTGATTTACTTGTATTAATGCTCTACTCAACAACATGGTAGGATATCTCTTTGCGTTATCTATCCTATACTCTCACCATTCTGGTAAAGCAAATAGAGTGGTATGTTTCGCACTCTCTGTTATTTAATGCGTACTTAAATACATATGTATTAAGAGTAGTCTTGCTATTCGAAATGGTCTACTTGACTTTATGTCTAGTTATACAGCATATCCATCTGGTGAACCCTAATGCTCAGGATAATCAAATTATTCAGTTTTTTATTTATTTATTTCTTCCGCTTTCATAATCATTTCTTCAAGAGATATGGTTCAGCCTCTACGTTTTTGGAACCCCTGAACTCCCGAAGAACGATGAATTTGAGGAAGTTGGGCTCGGCTAGAGGAATATTAAGGCCCTCAATCGGATTAGTTAGTGACTGTATTCTGATTAGTTCGAGGTATCACCGTATTCCTTGTACTTTTTCTCTTCGCGAGGTTGGCATGTGATTTCTCTGTAATAAATAGTTTCGATTTACATGCTCAGCGGTTTTGAAGCTTAGCTTGCTGCCAATTTTGTAAGTTTTTTTTTTTGTTGATAAAACAGAACAAAGTTACAACACAGACACTAAGTAGGATGGAACTCTGCATCAACATACAGAAGACGTTTCAGCGCTGGTGAGGGATGGAGAAACCAGTTTGGAGATGAAGCCAATTTTGTAGTTTAAAATACCCAAAATAAAAAGTCATAAAATTTCGTGTGGGTGGCTGGTGATTTGTCACAAGATAGGATTATAGCTTAAGAAAGCGAATCAAGTTGGTGGAGGTCGCTAGATTTGTTTAGCCTTATATGTGCAGTTGAGATATGAAGGTTAAGTCCCGCCAATGGATCATGCATGATTCTTATCCGGTTCTGTATAAATTTTTTGGTGGACATCAATCTTCTTTACTCATCTCTTCTCTTATGAATGTTTAACACTTAATTTGTATTATGTGCCTAACAGCGTGATATTTATATACTTTTTCTTAAATTTAATACAATAAAAAACTTACAAATAATTACATTATACACGAGCATGTAGACTTTAACCGTTGGAATATATAAGACTAGTGGTCAGTCGTGATCAATTATTGTTAGATTTACATCCAATAGATAATATTAAATTGTCTTCCAACTGTTTTTAAATTATATACCGTTAGATGCAGATCTAATGACAGTTGACTATAACTGACCACAGAATTCATTGATCACCTGAACATGACTTATATTATGTGTGCAAGTATACATACACAATGTAACAAAAAAAAGTAAAGAAAAAAAAATACATACACAATGTAACAAGCAAGAAAAAAAAATACATACACAATTGTCCACAAAAACAATCACTAGAATTTCAAGAAAATTGGTCACATGCAATTACATTGATTGATGTGACCAGTTTTGATTAACACTTGATCTACTTTCTGTTTTTATTTTTCCCTTGTTGTGTGAACATGTATTCCCTATTGTCTGGCAGTGAAGATGTTTTCGCAGTAAGGAATGTTATATAGCAGCAGACATTTTGTTTCTCTGAATTGCATATATTGCTCTAGTACCTGCAGTCAGGTATTTCATACCGGACTTGCTCACTCTTTTGGGCTTTTATTCTTTAAGCTTCTCTATGGTCTCTAACTCCCAGCTGGTCAGCTGTACCAATCATGGGCCATAGTTGTACAAAGTTAAAAAAAGTGCTTCTCTTTGGTCGCACTTTTGGCCCAAAGACTCCTCAAAACCCAACCAGCAGCTGATATACTTGCCCAAAGTAATAGCTGGCGAATCATAGTATCTTATGTGCAATTTTGGCACTGTCGAGTGTAGACCATCCTCGGACCACCCATCGCCGGAAGCTACACCACCTCCAATCACCATCACTGTCGCTGGAGTCTACCGTCGCCAAATTTTGGGGTTCCTCCCTTCTCGCTTTACCAATTTTTCATACCAAGCATAACACCCTTGAGATATAATTTTAGTTTTAGATTGATTTATTACCGTGATTTATTTTTTATGCCCTAATTCCTATGCATCAATACATGTTTATAAAAAGTTTGTTATTAGTGACGGTTCTGGACGAGTCACGGTTATTTGTGATTTCACATTGAAAAAAAGGGAAGTCGATATTTGTGACTAATTATGAAGGTCACGGTTTCTGGGTGTGGTATGAAGCCACCGTTTTTGTATCGATTTTTGTGATCATACATCATTGATCACGGTTCTTATTCCCTAAACTTGATATTAGTGATCGTGGTTTTTCAATCGTTACTAATTACATCTCTCGTCTCTTTTATAGATGAATACAACTGAGCCGGCAAAGCTTGAGTTTGACATTCTTGATCTTTAAGGAGTAGAATACAATCGTTGGGTATCAGATTTTGAGAATACTCTTCTCAGTACAATCTTATTGATATTATCCAACCAACACCACCTGGTGAAAACGTAGAGACACCAACTCCAGCTCGCAAAGCTCAAACCCTCATATTTTTGAGGTGGTATATACATCCAATTCTGAAAAGACAGTACTTGCTAAAGAATGAGCTCGTAGATTTATGGGTGACTTTACGAGAAAGATTCAATAATGTGCATGACGCACAACTTCCAGAACTGCAAGAAAAATGAGATTCAATATGGTTATTAGATTATCCAAATATTAATGATTTTAATCAAGCTATGCCAGAGCTTCTATATGAGTTGGCCATTTGTGGCATGAAAAAGACCAATCAGGCTATGATCAAGAAGTCTGTAAGCACCATCCCCACTTCCATGGATACGCTCGCTCATCAATACAAACAGATAATGAGAAAGGAAGAATTAGATCATTTAGTGATCTCATAAACATTCTAGCCAAGAAAGAGAGGTATTTTGAGATACTACTCAACAACAATGCTAGGCCACTTGGTACTAAAAAAATTCATGAGACGTATAACACTGGTGGGAAGACATGTAAGGATAAGAAGAACGGTTGTTCTGAGCCTTACATCAATCGTGGTGGTAGAGGAGGACGTGGCAGAAATTGTTGTAGAGGAGGAAAAAGTTGGAACTTGACTTGGACTTGTCAACACAATAGCCAAAACAAGCATAATTCTAGTCTCAGGAATGATACAAGTTTTTCTCCGTTTGCTCGAAGAGGTGTAGAACTTACTGAGTTATTGGAGAACGGAGAATTGGCAAACGACGAACATTGGGGAGTTGAGGAGTTGAGGTTGTGGCGAACGAAAACATCGGGATGGGTTAGGTTGGAACGATTCAACGATAGTCTGTCTCTTTTCTTCGGAATATTCACCTTTTTTCCTCAATTAAGTTACACACGTTTTAGAAAAAAAGAAAAAAAATTGACCTAATTAGTTGGTCAACTCTGACTTTGACTAAATTTTGACCATTTTTGACGACTTTGACCGAATTTTCTCAGTTGACCGACTTAATCGACCGATTTGGCAAATTTTGGTCGGATTCAAAAAGTCACCGACAAGTCGGCCGGCTTTTCTGACTTTTAGAACACTAATGGCACTACTCATACTATACTGCTGAATAGGCAATTGTTTATGGATCTTGTGTCATACAGTTCATCAGTGACTACCATGATTGTTATGCACCAGTTATACAAGTGTGTGGTTTAGCATAATTTTTGGTACCATATTGTATAAGAATTTATATCACTGATGCATTATACTCCCCAAAGACCAATCGAACATTGTTATGTATTAGAGATATTAGAGTCAACGGTTTACACTTGGAAACTCATTGTGAGAATGGTAAAAAAATTCTCATGTATAACCTATGAGGAGTGCGGTAGAAAGCGCATCTTAAAGAAATTAGCAATCATTCGTAGTGGTTTATATCTTACTACGATTCAGATCATTGAATCCAATGTAATCATCCTAACTACCGTGTGTGACTCAACCTTATATCAGCTTTGGCATTATCGACTGGGACATCCAAATCGTGATATGATGATCAAAATATTAAAAAAACTCTCATGGTTATCCATTTTTCAGAGCAACAATGAAGCATGTGAAAATACTCATTTGTTTTGATAGGGTTGATGAGATTTACAATCTTAATCCGGTCTCGATGTCCAAGACGAGTATGACACCTAGTGTCGGTCCGTAAGATTTCTTCATGGAAATCTCTGATGCTCACCATTTATTTTGCAAAGCTTATTCATTAGTAAAGTTATAAGCATGTTCTTCCTTTGCGGTTGATCATACTGAAAATATACCATTCTTTACAGAAAATATGGACCATTTAAATATTTTATAATTTTGGTAGATGCATCAACACATTGGTCACACGTTTCTTTGCTATCCACAAGAAATATTACATTTGTAAAACTCCTAGCACAGATTATTAAGCTTCAGGCTCATCACCCGGACAATCTGGTCATGTCTATTAGATTGGATAATGTATGAGAGTTTACATCAAAAACTTTAGATGATTATTGTATGTCAATTGGGATTGAAGTTAAACATCATGTCCCTCATGTTCATTCACATAATGGTTTAGCAGAGGCACAAATCAATCAGTTACAGCTTGTGGCTAGAGCAATGTTAATGCATACAAATTTGCCGGTATCTGCTTGGGGATATGTAGTATTACATACAACAATTCTTATTCTCTTAAGACCAGTAGCACGCCAATCATTTAGTGCGTACCAGTTGGTAATTGGATATGAGTCTAACATTTCACATCTACGCATCTTTCGTTGCGCGGTGTATGTGCATATTATGCCCATAGGTCCTCAATGTCGCTTAGCCATCTATGTTTGTTATGAATCTCTAACTATTGTCCGTTACTTGGAAGATTTGATAAGAAATCTCTTTACTGCAAGATTTGCAGATTGTCACTTTGATGAAACATACTTCCCGACGTTAGAGGGAGATAGGAATGCTTCCATTCCGATTGAATGTCAAGAATTGACATGGCATACTCCCACTATGTTTCAAGAGGATCCACACACATATCAAAGTAAGATTGAAGTGCGACGGATTTTTTATCTTCAAAAAGTAGCAGACTTGTTGACTGACTCCTTTACTGATATTATCAAAGTGATGAGATCGGGTATATCTGCTGCAAAAATTCCTGCAAGCACTATGCCAAAAAGAACTTCACATAATAGTTTTTGCCCATTGTCTGATATAGGTCTGGACTGTTGTCTATTAATATAAGCTGAGAAGAGAAATCATATCAGACAATGGTCTGTAGACTGTTGTACAAACTAAAGTCAGCCAACACATTATTGGTGATAAAAACCATTGTCTGAGTACAAATGAGACAATACTTTTGTTTCGATAAAAACCATTGTCTGAGTAAAAATGAGACAATACTTTTATTTTAAAATTCGGTTATATGTCATTGTTTTAGTTAATAGACATTTATCATGTAACATTATCTCAAGATATATCATACAATGGTCTTTTAAACCATTTTGGTTGTTGTATTGCACTCTCAAACAATTTTATTTTCGATGTCTATTTTGTGCTTAGATACAATTGTATGAAATACAATTTTGTGCTGAAAGGTATATCAAAACTTCATCCAATCATCAAATACCCTCTCATTCATGATTAGCATCCAAAAGTATCCATAAAAATACATTACAAGAACTCACTAGAATGTATTCTATTTATTATCCAAGAACATATCCAGTTTGAAAAACTAAATATACTACGCCATTTTAGTCACTCGTCTACTTCTCTTTCTCTAGAACTTCATTCTCTAGGGAGGACCACACTTTAGCTTCTTTGACTTTGTCAGATTCTTGGGACACAACTTGGGACTTAGCTTCTTTTTAAACTTCTTTATAATTACAGCACCAAGAATCTCTCTTTCTACCATAGATTACTAACAATGATGTATTTGACATTGCGCATGAAAATGGAAGATAATTTCTTTACATCACTCCTTAATAAAAGACCAACCATACTATCACCAGCCATTGATCTTGAAAGTGCTATGTTGGGCTTCGCCGTAACCTAGAATAGTGATTAGGAGATCTTAGAGTGAATGACAATGTCAAATATCACATAACAAGAAGGAATCAATGTCAAACCAAAATTAATACCACATTAGACAATCAATATGATCGTCTTACATATGTAGGTAGTGTTGTCTTTTTGACGAAGGCGTGATCCTAGCATATAGGGCATAGAGCATATACATATCACGAAAGGCAACCAAACAGCTATATAACATTGGATACTCAATATCTCCGTGGAATAACAAATGAAAGAAACTAAGAGGAAAAATGATCACGGAAACACTCGAAGAGCAACTATTTGGCCTTCACTCGACTCTTCGACTAATACTACACATTTAGTATCTTATAGGTATACTTAGAACACAAACGGTAAGAGTTCACAACTCCAAGAATCTGATGGCAAATTGGAATAAAGTAAAACACAAAGAATTAAAATTAACACCAATCAGTTTTCCAAGGTAGTAACATACTAATTAATGTCTTTGAAGCAATTTCTAGCTCGAAAGGATAGAAATAAGAAATGAACAAAGAATAGAAAAACACACCCATCCACCTGCTTCTCTGATTCTTCTGATTTTGTGAAGGCATACCTTGTTGCTTCCATAAGAACGATGAGGATTAGTCAACACCTCCGCTTTTCCAGAAGAACATTTAACCTGCATAAACCATTCCCCTATAAATGCAACAAATGACATAATACTACCTTTGGAAAATTGTAATCTATACACCAGGAACACACTAGAACGAAAAGATTTTTCTGTGACACAATCATATGGCAAGTATATGTTTCACAGACTAACACAATACGAAGGCATAGAGCTTCTATATTAGACTCCGAACATACACCAATGATTCCAAGAATAAGTCACCTTTAAGATTATTTAAAATAAACAAGCAAGAAAAATGAAAAGACCATGGCAACCTTTAGACTTTGATGTTGATGAAGGCACACTTTCCAATACCCCCACACCACCGACATGAGCATCAATTAGTGAAGTCCCAACAGGAAATCCCACTACAAGACCTAATTCCTGCAATTATAAATTATTACAGTAAATAAAATATTATAGTCGAAGTTAATAGCATCGTTTTTAATCAAACCCTCCAAAGCTTGTCGAAAAGAGATGTGCTTGTATACTTGTAATTTAACAAACGTATATGTCAGTTAATGGACCCCAGAAGAGTGCCACTTGAAATCAATGTGATATCTCCAATTCAAAATATCTTGCCTTCGCGGCAGCTAGTGTGAGACCGGATCCCATAGGATGGCCAGAGAAGGCTACACTTCGTCCTATTATAATCTCAGGTCATTGAATGGAGCAAGAAGTCCATAAGAACATAAAGGAAGGTAGTTCACACAAAATAGATATGAGACATTCAAATTAGCCAGGGATTGAAATAGTTTAGGTGGTTGAACTTCACTTGTTGATGTGCCTTGCTCAAGTGGAATTTGAGGCTGAGACCAGTGAAAATAGATTCATGTAAAGGAGAGCTTCAAAGCCCAGTGGACATTGATGGTCGATTTGGCTTAAACTGCTGCAACTTGCTGAAAACCTAATGCTACTTCTCTTCGCCGATTTGGTTTAAGAGTGAGAATTGGAGGTAACGACATTAGGGCTAAAAGACATGAGGAAGAGGGGAATCTGTTGTTGAGCTTATACACGGCTAGATTCTCGAGAAAAACTATGCAGCAAGGTGACGAAGCTCTGACGAGTTGCAGCGAGGGACCCAGAGACTAAGAAGCCACAAACCAAGGAATTGCCATCAGCCATAAGTTGAGGCTGGCGGTGGTTCAGTATGGAGAGGGAGGTAGCGTTGTTGAGAGTGAGTGGTAGAGATGATTGATACATTGTCGTATAAGTTGAGAGAGAGAGAGAGAGAGAGAGAGAGAGAGAGAGAGAGAGAGAGAGAGAGAGAGAGAGAGAGAGAATTTAAGATGAGATTAAAATGAGAATTTAAGGAGGAAAATTTTAATTTGGCCAAGTGTTGGGAGGAAAACCTCAATTATGTCTCCCGGTCAGACATTCGGTAAAAAATATCTCGCATAGACAATTGACCTAAACCACAACTTTGCCTAACCAACATTCAGACAATGGACAAAATAAATCATTGTCTGAAATGACACAATGAAAAAAAATAATTGTCTGAAAGAATTTCACTCAATACAAATATAGCCACTAAAGACCATTGTCTATAGAGACATTATACAACATCCAAAAGAATGCATGTTGTCTAAAGTCTCAGACACAGACAATAAAAAAGGGTAACAATTGTTAGAGTAACTTACTACAATAGGTAATTTATAACCATTGTCTATACGAGTCATATAAACAATGTTCGTTTTGTGGGTGTTGACGGAATTTTCGAGACAATTTTGGTCTACACCAACGCAACGTCATTGGAATGGTGTTCAACACATCTTCAGGTACTTAAAGGGATCCATTGACTTGGGCTTGTTCTTTCCCTACAAAGAAAACAAAGAGAAACTTGAAATTTCTGAAGAAGAAAAAGATGGTTGAATCACAACATTCAGATTCAGGAATTTTTGACCCGTTGAGTGGATCTCTCGACCCATCAAGAGAAACGTTCGACCCGTCGAAGGAAGCTCAGGCTGCAAGCATTGTACCTTCATTCAATGCGGTCCTCTACTTAGAGGCACCATGTGATATCTTGGTTAGTTTTACTGATGCTGGGATCTCTCTGACCCACATAAAGAATGTTCCCAAACAGGCTATGTATTCACCATGGGAAACACGACGATTTCTTTGAAATCAACAAAGCGAACCCTTGTTGTTACTTCCTCGAATCATTCTAAGATTATAGCTTTATATGAAGCGGTTAAGGAGTGAGTCGGGCTTAGATCAGTTATACACCATATTCAAGGGTCTAGTGGATTACCATATACTACAACAGCACTAACTTATATAATTGAGGACAATGCGGCTTGCATTGAACAAATAAAGTGGGATACTTCAAGGACGATCATACAAAACACATTTCACCCAAGTATTTCTTTAATCAGCAGCAACAACAACTACTGAATATCTATGTGAGCCAGATTAGTTTAGTGGATAATGTTGCAGACTTGTTCACCAAGTCTCTACCAAAATCCACATTTGTGAAGCATGTGTAATACCCTCATCTTTTCATATACTCGATAATATATATGGATATTTTTTATTATATTGGGCGTGGTAAATAATTTTATTGTCGGTAAATTAGTCTAGCGATATTAGTAGACTTTTTATCAAATTGATGAAGTTGGTTGACTTTGGATAAAAGTCGTAGAATTTATCGCGATAAATTCGTAATCGCGAATAATGTTGAAAACGGAGTTACGAGGAGAAAGTTATGATTAGCAGAAACTTAACGATAATTATTTCCATAAATGGAAGGGTATATAAGCATGGCTCACCCTTTCTAGAAGGCATATGTGGTTGACCAAGGTCACCTCTTTCCCTCTCAGGTGAGAGAGCTTCTATTCGACCCATTTCGGGTCTTTTCACGTCGGTCAGCGGCACAACGTCGTCCAACAATTATCTTTCACCAAATTGGTCGGGTTCAACTTGTCTCATCACTTCTTCTGTTTAGCTTTGGTGTGCGTGATTATGGACTGTGGAGAGAGAATCGATGGCAAAAATTTAAGGGTTTTCTCGACAAAATTGCCGCCATCATTGGTTTCAACTCCGGCTACCTTCGGTCGAGTTGTGGTATGGTTTCGAATGATTTTCCTCTTCTTTATTGAATGGCATTGTGAATTTTGGGTTTGCAGGTGTATGAGGAGAGATTCGAATAGATCTCTCCTTATATCCGTCACCGTCGTTCGGCACCGTTGTTGCGACGGTTACTGATGGTCTTGGCTGTCATGGCTAGAGGGGTTTTGCTCCCCTCTATCTCTTGAGTCGATTGATGTAAGGCTCGAATTCCAAAATGGCTCGACGCCCGGCGGAGATCGGTGCTGGAAAGTAATTTTAGCCGAGTTGGTTTCGTGGTCGATTCCAGCCAAACAGACTGGAATCTGCCTAGAGTCCATTCTGACAAGTTGATGGACTCTTCAAGAGCTTTCCAATGATGGGTCAATCGCCACCATCAGAGGCAGTCACTGGTGGTACACACGTGTCGCCACAATTTTTTCCCGGAACTTGTCGAGATATATACCGTTAGTTTCATATGGACGATACGAACATAATCATGATGTTAAATTTTCTTTCATCCCTCATCGACCCAGTGGGTGGGCGGTGGTGATGAGGGTCTCCACCAGTTGCGGTGTGGTCGACGAAAAAATTAAGTTTTCTCTTATATCGTTACGGCCATTTCGTCATAAGAAGTGTATCGGACATGTGCTTTGACTAGATTAGTCAAAATTGATGTTTCTGATTGAGTACTTCCTCGATTTACCTGTTTATTTAATAATTTTACAAATTTTGACAAGGGTCGGGTTACAATGTGAGATGAGTTTTGAGCTCACGAGATGACAAATACGATATACAATTTAACTTGAGCTCGCAATGCGAGCATTGCAATGTGATACTTGTCCGCACGACGGACATGACGATATAATATTCGCTCATGAGATGAGCATATACATCTTAGCAGATTTGAACTTGAAATATGAGATTAAGAAAATGATATTTACTCGTGCGACGTGTATGGTTATATAATTTGAAACTCATTTGCTAAGTATGAGAATACAATGCGATGTGAACTCGTGAAACGAACACGGGTGAGTGAATATAATATTATGTGTTTACGTGGTAATATGATGATTCAAATTTGAAACAGTGATTATCGATTTTAGCAAAACAGTAAAATAAAGGAGTCATTATATTATTTAATAATTTGATGATTTTATTATCATTCATGATTACTACTGTTTAATTTGCCTAGTTAGTACAAAACGGTACGCAAATTATACGTCAAAAATATGTATGTGTATAATTCAGTACTTTTAAATGAATAAAATTTGTAAAATTCAGCCACAAAATTTGGAAATCGCAAATTATAAAATTCGATATGTACGTGTTTAAAACAGAAAATGGTTAAATAAAAAACGTAAAAATTCGAATACATACACATTACACATCAATATATTTTACTATATAATTGTGAAACAAACTGAAACCATGGACTTTTGCTGAACCATATAAATGTATTCTCATTTAATTTACAACTTTAAATCAAAAGACAGCAAAAATACCAGGTACAATCTTCCACACTTGTAAGTTTAACAAAAAAGTATCCCAAAACAAAGTCATATACTTCAAAATTGTGTGTGAAGTTGTGCACTAGAGGAAGAGTTCTACGGAACTCCAATTACTTTCTTTGCAATTTCTTTTGTCTTGAGAAACACAACATGCATGTAGAGGAAGAGTCCTCTTCCTTCCTTCCTTCCTTTTTTTTAAATTCACGTTTTTTTTTCAATTAAAAAAATGTAAAATTTGCTTTTAATTCGTTCGGGTTAAAAAAAACACATTTTTTTTCCGAAGGTTTGCATTATGAACGGAAAACGTATGTTTTATTAAAAAATTCATCAATTTGCGAATTTACTAACTAGGTTAATTTGTTTAATTTTGATGAGTTAAAATTTGAGATTTCTATTTATAGTTTTCGATATGTTACAGATATATGATTTGAAGTTCTATTGATAGTTTAGAAATCCGAATGAGTATCGGTAACTCTTGGTATAGGTTGGGATTTTTATCATTGAAGTGTACTTGCACGTTTTGCAGGTTTTGGGTAGTCTACTTTTAGTGAAGACTCTGCCCAATTTTCCACAAAAACTTTCTTCAATCTTTGTAAATTTTAAGGACGAAATTGTTTTAACGAGGAGAGATTGTAATACCCCGATCTTTTCATATAATCGATAATATTTATGTATATTTTTTTCAATTTATCGGGCGGGGTAAATAATTTCACTATCGGTAAAGTAGTCGAGCGTTACTGGTTGACTTTTTATCGAATCGATGAAGTTGATTGACTCGGGTGGAAGTCGTAGAGTTTTTCGAGACGAATTCGTAGATGTTAAGAATGTTGAAAACGGAGTTATGAGAAGAAAGTTACGACTAACAAAAATTTCTTGATAATTATTGCCGTAAATGGAAGGGTATATACGCATGGTTTACCCTTTTTGGAAGGCAGATGTGGTTGACCGAGGTCACACTTTCTCTCTCGGGTGAGAGAGCTCTGGTTCAACCCGTTTAGGGTATTTTCACATCAGTCGACAATTCAGCGTCGTCCGGCCATCTCCGGTCACCTAATTGGTCCGGTTTGACTTGTCTCATCATCTTCTTTCTAATTTTAGCATTGGTGTGGGTGATTATGGAGTGTGGAGAAAGAATCTATGGCAAAAACTTTAGGCTTTTCTCGAAAGAATCGTCATCATCGCCGCTATCAGCTCTGGCCATCTTCGGTCGAGTTATGGTATGGTTTCGAATGATTTTTCTCTCCTTTATTGAATGGTGTTGTCAGTTTTGGGTTTGTAGGTGTGTGAGGAGAGAGTCGAATCAATCTCTCATTGGATTCGTCGTTGCCGTTCGGCGTCGTCGTTGTGATGGTTACCGACGGTCTTGCCCATCTTGGATAGAGGGGTTTTGCTCCCCTTTATATCCTGAGTCGATTGATGTAAGCTTCGAGCTCCAAAATGGCTCGATGGTGCAGAGCGGTGCTGGAAAGTATTTTGGGCCGAATTGTTTTTGTGGCCGAATCCGGCTAAACGAGTCGGAATCTACCTAGAGTCCTTTGAGACAGGTTTATGGGCTCATCATGAGCTTTCTAGTTATAGGTCAATCGCCAATCGGAGGCGGTCGCCAGTGGTGGTGCGTGAATGGAAAACTATTTCTGAAAATTCGTCGAGATATATACTTTTAGGTTTGTAACGACATAGTCGTGAGGTTTAATTTTTGTTTAGGCTTCGTCGACCCAGTAGGTGGGTAATGGTGATGAGGGTCTCCTCTAGTGGCGGTGTGGCCGCCGAAGAAATTAAGTTTTCTCTTATATCGTTACGACCGTCTTGTCATAACAAGTTTATCGGATATGTTTTTCGACTAGATTAGTCGAAATTGATGTTTCTGATCGAGTACTTCCTTGATTTTCCTGTTTATTTATTGATTTTATGATTTTCGACAAGAGTCGGGTTGTCACAGCATGTGAGACGTATTAGAATGCAAAGATTATCTAAACTCTGAGATTGAGTTATTGATCACGGAGAGTTCATTTCATAGACATCAGAGGGAGTCTACATCACATGTGGTTACTTTTGTAGTTGATGCATTGTACTCTTTTTCCCTTAGACCTTGCTTTTGTTTTACCTATGAGGTTTTTGTTTGCTTGACAAAATTTTTGGTAAGCCAACTTGTTATGCATCATCCATTAGGATGGTGGCATAAGGGGAGTGTTTAAGGGAATAATATTTTTGGTATCTCGGTGTGTGCCTCGTCCTAATTAGTATATAAAAAGATATTTTCTCAATCCTTAATTTATAGAGATATTAATTGTAACAGATTGTAATGCTATATTAAGATTATTTATCAATGAATGTGTATCTATTTTTTCTTTCAACGATACTAACTCTTCATATTTCTTTTGAGATCAACTTTCTCTTTTGGCATGTATTCGATTTTTAAGATTTTATTTGGTCATCAAATATAATTTAAGATTTTTACCATTGAGACTTCCATTTTTCGTGAAGTGTGGACATGGATTGCTCACTTTATTAATAGAGATTATCGCCTAATCCAAGTCTTTTTTCATGTGAGAAATTTTATTGGATCCTCCACATTTGCTCTTTCGATCTCTCTTCAATATTTATCCCAGAAATATCAACATTACCCTTCTATAATTTCAAAAGAATAAACTGCTTAACGTAGTAACTTCAAGTCTTCATTCATGAATGAAATTGATTTGCCATATGATTTTTCTCATAAGCAATTATCACTGAGAAAATATTTGTAGCAGTTGATGCACGGTCGCCACTTGGGATAGATCCGGAAAATATCCGACGTATTATCGTGAAGATTGATATAAGTAATGGTATTGTTTGAAGAGAAATCTTAACAACCTATATGGATGTTGGTTGAGAGGGATTGTTGGCATGGCTGTGCTTGTGTGCTGTTGGGAGTTTTTAATTAGTTGGTTCTTTTGTTCTTTGTTCGATAGGTAACTCCCCTTGATTTGGTTACTTTTCATTGCATGGTTTGGTGGCCTCCATTCCAGACTCGTGTTTTTGAGGTTTTAATGAAGAGATTCAGATTAGGGGTATTTGACCCAACTAAGAGACAGAAAATAAAAGCGTTCAAGTTTGAGGGCTCTCAAAGACTCAAACTAACTTCATAGTGGAATTAAGGAAGAAGATTAACTCATCGAAGTGGTCTTATATTTTTGTTTTCTGGTTATAAAAGGCAAACTTGGATTTTAATAGAAGAGGTCAAGTGAGAAATGCAAATAGAAAAACTCTTTCCATGCAAAGGATATAAAGTTGATCCAATTAAGCTCTGTTTACGTTTTTTAGCTGGTACCAGTTTCTTGGGACTCAGGCGCAACCTATAGGGAGCTACCCCATGGTAATATTTCTAAAGACCTTTGTTTTATCTGTGACTGCGAGAGCAACTAAATCCAACTAAACACGGCACCAAAATGAAAAACATCCTTTCTTATAAAAACTTGCACGATTAGAACTGTAATCTAGCTGGAGCTTTGAATCCGAACCAGTGCAGAAAAAGGAAATGAGAAGGAAAAACTGAAGCCGGGATCGTCAAGAAAGAATGTTACATTGAGTCAATTGACCACACGTGCAAGCAAAGAATGATTCTTTTGGTCAAAGGGTCAATGCATATCTGCAAAGAGATGGAAACCTTTTTTGGGGAAAGACTGGCTAATACTGCATGATTACCAATTTACCATGTGATCATATGGCACCTTTGCCTTATATATAGCATCTGATGAGAATGATTCTATACCAGGTACGTACATCCACCCTTCGAAATGGAATACTGAAAAGTCCTTCAAAGAGTATTGCTTGACCGTAGAATAATCTGTCCCCTAATACCCTCAGAGTAAAAGAAAAATTAAAGTAGAGAATATTATAACATAATTAATTTGTCAAAACACGAGAATATTTCAATTCAAGTATTAATGCATGCAAAATTTAGCTCAAAATTTTTTCGATCATTTGATCATCTAGTTATTTATTGTATGGGAGTTTCTCCATAGGTTGGTGAGTACTTTCTAAGTTTCTCTACAATAGTTTATAAGATTTAATTGTTTATCATATTTTAACTTATCAGCTATTAGATGTTTAGATATATATGAGTAGATCATTCTTATAAATTTTCAATCAAATCGAAAATTATTACGAGATTAAAAATAATGGTTTGTCAATTATAAACATGAACGGTTCAATGTTGATAAATTTGGAACGTTCATTTATTTCATTTTGTTCGACACCTTAACGAATTTCAAATTGGATAAAAATTTATAAAAATGAGCTACGTATATATAGCTAGATATACAACAGTTAATCTTTCAAAATATTATTAGAAAATATGACTTATAAAAAGGTACTCACTAAGTACGTTCTCATCATAGAGGTCATCAATGAAGAATTTTCATTTGTGGTATAGTCTAATATACATGCAGTTTGTTTGATTTAGCCTATAATTAGAATGTGATGATCAAATGGTTAAATGATAGCTGAAATTATGTAAACACGATACTTAGATGATAATTTGACTGATAAGTGATTTTAATAATCGAGTTGTGTTGTAAATCTTATTTAAGATAAAATTTCATACCAAAGTTTTAATATAAGGCTTCGTACTTGATATGATACGATGATATACAATGTATGATCAGAAGAGAGTTGGTTCCGAAAATAGAGACGAATTTTTGTTTTTCACAAAATTGATAAAATTATTCGGTTAATGAATTCGGGAATAGATCTTTTCAATCCGATTAGTTAGAAACTATTGACAAAAGTTAGTAAGCCAGATTTGACAGGTGCAATGGATCCAAAAGGAAATGAACTTTGCCATAGCCAGGTTCCAACAAAAGTACAAAACCAAAACTGTTGTCATGTTATTCTGTATTCATTTGTATTTTGCATAGCTGCCGAGCTATTTGTTTACGAGTACATACAAGCTCCTTTATTTCATATATCTATACTATAATACCCTTTAAAGATTAAAAAATCTTAAAAACAGTTTCAACAATTATGGTTAAAAAGGTAAAATTATAAATAGTTTAAAAAGAAAATAAAAAAGAGCCTATATTCTAACAAATAACTTCCTTAAAAAAAACTTCATCTTCAAAAAACTAAAAGCCCTCACCCTCTCTCTGCCCACACAAGTCCATTCACTAAAAAATTAGGATGATTTGTTCCCTTTCTTGAGAAAAATCGATACTATCATTTTAATTTATATATACTATTCATTTTTTTATACACAACGAGAAAAAACTACAAAAAAAATAAAGAATATATATCAGTCACATGTTACACACGATACGAGTGTTGTTTCTCGTGAAAATATATCTAAATATCATTTTTACGTAGTAAAAACGTACAGCTTTCGATTCCAAGTTTGCAGCCACATTGTAACCATTTAATTTGTTTATCTAAGCTTATTACATAATTATTAGCGTCAATTATGTTCTAACGTGTTAATCGTGCTCAACTTCGATTCATGCTTTGAATATAATTTTCGAGCAGTAGACAACATACTCGGGTCTTTAGACATTGAGCTTTATATAAATTTCGGATTAATGGAAAGATAAGAGAAGTTAGGCTAAAGGCATCACTTCAAAAGATCGATCTATCTATCTATCTATGAGATAATAAGAACCGGGTATCTAGCTAGTTTTGTTGACCAGTAAAAGTAACATTCTAATTTGACTGCATTTAACTTGTACGAAGGTCCATGGTGCACACAGCTCCTGGCATAAACCAGCAAAACAAGAAGAGGCAGATCGAGATTCCTCTTCTGTAATCTAATTGCTACACCTAAAGAATCCCCAAGTATTTACCCCAAATGCACCTCGATCCATTTTCCCCCACGGAATGCAATCCTAATCACTACTTTTACTTCACTGTTCTTTTATCCCTTTGCTTTCTACTTTCACTTCTCACTGCCAAAGGTGAAACCCGTCCGGGCCTGGCCGAACCGGTTACCCAACCCGTACGTGTCCATCGGGCCACACAGGTTTTGCGTGAACAGGTTCGAGTTCTGCTGCTGAAAGAATCCCGAGTTGTCAACTCGCTGCTGCTGAGTTCGGAGCCCGCTCTGTACCTCCTCCTCGACTTGCCTCTGCCTCTGCCTCTCGTCCACGTGGCAGAGCGGTGGAATTGATGGGACATAGGCGTCATTGTGGTAATTTAGCTGGGCCTGTTGTTGTCCTTGGGCTTGGTGGTTATTATTGTTGGGAGCGACATCCGGCACCGGGTTAAGCCCAGCAAGACTGGCCCAGTCGAAATTCCCCAGGCTCGGAAGATTGACCTTGGTGTCTTCCGGCTGCGGTAGAGATTTGAGCGAGTTGATCCGCGGCAGTGTGAAGAAACGGTCTTCGATCTCGGGCAACCATTCGAGCACGTCGTCGAGTTGGGAAGAGCACTCGGACGACGAGCCGTTGCAGCTCCGCTCTTTGCTGGAAGCACTCGTCATCATCGTCATTGGCTTCTGTATCGTGCTCGCTGCACTAGACTTCTTGTAAATACGACACAGCACCCATTCATCCAGCTGCGTAACAGAAAATGCATAGGAGTTAAGAATTTTAACAAATTGAATTGATATCCGAATCGAACGAATTGAGGAAGAAGTATGTACCTTGGAGCTGCCATTTTTCCGTGAAGGCTCGATGAGGCGGTACTCGTGCATAATCCAATTGGTCTTGGTACCCTTGGGGGCTTTGCCGACGTAGAACACCAGGGCCTTTTTGATACCGACTTTGCGACCTTGGGTGGTGATCACCTTATCGGTGCCGGTGGCCTTCCAGTACCCGGACCCGGCAACCCGATTGGGTCTTGACCCGTTTGGGTACTTTCTGTCCCTGGGGCTGAAAAAGTACCATTCCTTTTCACCAAATATAGCCTTGCCTGAAATCAAATCAGTCAACTAATTAGTTGCCAAACTCAAGAAGGTAAGAGCTAAAGTTGAAACAAAAAATGAGCTGGGATTTTGTTCTTACTCGGCAGAACCCACGGGTCGAATTTGTAGAGATCAATTTCAGCTATAATCTGCAAATTGAATTGGTACCCAGCTACCTTCCGGCACAGATATTGAACCAGAAGCTCTTCGTCCGTAGGATAGAATCGGAATCCGGGCGGCAAGCTCAGCTGAGAAAGAGGGTCGGTCTCTGGAACTCCCATTTTTTGTGGCGAAGATAAGAACTGAGGATTGAGTCGACAACAAGAGTTTGTGAGGGAGAGAGAGAGAGAGAGAGAGAGATTGATATTTGTGAATATTAATATTTTTTTCTTTTCATTTTTCAAGATATGGCGGTTACTTATATAGAAAACAGTAAGGAGAAGGATAAGTACGGTCTCCCCTGGGGGACCCACCGGAGTTAACCGCCAATGAAACAGCGGCACGAGCGCCTTCGAATTTCGACATTATCGTGCGGCCGGCCTTATCCGAAAGCGAGTACGGGCCTCTGCTTTGCTTCGGTGCATGAACGGCGGCGAGAAATTTACTGGGGTGACTCAACGGGGTATAATGGACGCGTGTCGTCCCTTCAGCGTTTCTCCAAAAACTTTTTGGCGGCAAAAGAGTCGCTTTCAGCTGTTTGGGCAATAAAAACAAGGAGGCTTTGAAGTGTTTTTTTTTCGATTATTTTTTTGGGTGGAGCGGTCATTTTTCCCACGCGTGAAATTAACCACATCGGCGAATAAAGACAAAACACATGGAGGTACGTGGAGAGAGGAGAGGGGAGTTAGGCTGGAATTTTTCGGAAAGAAATGGGTGAAAAGGGCGAGTGCCACGTAGCATGTCGTTTTAGGGTTTTTGGTAGTGTGTATGACTGGCTATGTTGTGTGTGTGTAGGTGAGGGATTAGGGTTTCTTCCACTCATCAACTACTACGAGTTATAAGCTAAAGCTTACGAAGATTATTTAAATCATATTTAATTTTTTATGTGGGTTTGGATTTCGTTTTGGGTATGTGTCATAACAGATGATGTTGGTTGGTCAAGGTTTTGTGATGAGGTGGATGGAACTGGATTCTTTTTCTACATCTCTTCCAATTGATGTTTGGGTTCTTCAGCTTTTTGTAAACGTGGCCAGCCCATAAGATATTTCTATTACGTCAAATGGGCACGTAGAGAGATTTTCAGGTTGCTGCGTGACATGTGGTGCTCGTAAGGTTTGGATTTGGACAAAGTAGAACGAGTTAGCTCAAAGCCTCGAGCTTTTTTGTTTTGTTTTGGTTGCTGGAAAACGAGAGCTTCGTGGGTCAATTGTGTGTTATAGAGGCTGGAAGACTTGTTATTCGACACGTGCAGATTGTGAAAGGGCCAGATGGCAGAGGGGGAGTGGCTGGGACTGTTACTTGGACGGCTCTGGCCGGGTTTGAAAGAAAGTATATAGACTGGTCATGCTGATACAAAGATTCGGATACCTACTATTTTGAGTAATAATGCTCCATTGTTGAACTTGAGTCTGACTCACACACTAGTTTAATATGAAGTTATAATCGTCAAGTGAGAGCCATGACTGTGTTGCAATTTCTGTTGGAAAATTGATTTAAGGCTCAAAAGAGGCATGGTCATATTATTTTCATATCATTATAAAATTTAATATATAATTAAATAATTTTTATTTGATGTATTTAAAAAATAATTTTATTCATTTAACAGTTTTTTTTTCTTATCTTCTATTCTTCTTCTAAAAAAAAATCATAGTATAAGTTTCATGTAAAATCGTGTCCATCTCTTAACTTCTTTTTCTTTTGTCTCGATCATTCCTCATCTTAATCTTTTATGGATACTCTTCTTATCTTATAACTACACTTTATACCGGCAACAAATCCAACAAATTGATCGATTATTTTCAATTAAAATCACTTTTGTAATATTACCACTCATTGTTAGATTTCTCTAAGTATCGAGGTATCTTTTATGATTTCTTCATTAGTTTCTTCATCGAAAAAGAAATCAAACCCAGATTTTCCATCTCGATTTAATTCCTTTTGGGAAAATGCTTAGTAGCTACTAGCTTACTAGTGTAATTCATTTACTGTATGGCCCAAAATTTAATTAGACAAATGATCATTTGTTGAGGATACCCAAAAAAGAATTATGATGAAGATAATAATAGAGAAAAAGAGATGAATCCAGTAGAATCGAGTCATCCTCGACGCACATATAATACACCAGCTGCACCAAGAGATTATCCATTGTGCAACATTTGTAATAGGCGGCATTACGGTTCATGTTTTCGAGGCACCACCAGTCGTTACCGTTGTTGTCAGGATGGTCACTTTGCAAAGGAATGTCCGCAAGGTGGTACTTTTGGGGGTGTTGCAGCTCAGGGTAGCAGTCATGCTCAGGGTACCACTTCTGGAGATCGAGCAACACAGTCTTCTGGGCAAGTAGACCAGCATAATCGTAGTCAGCGGGGACGATCGGCTGGGCAAGCTCGTGTGCATGCCATGAACTTGAGAGAGGGCAGAGCTTCCTCTGAAGTTATCATCGGTACGTTATATGTTTTTGGTATTCCAGTTCTTACTTTGTTAGATCTGGGGGCTACACTATATTCCTTCATGTCATATAGATTAGCATCATTAGCCACTATACCTGCTTCTCCACTCTCTAGTATGTGGCGAGTGTTGTATCCATCCGGCGAGATAGTGTGTATCGGGACTGTGAGATTTTTATAGGAGGTTATGGGTTACCCGCAGATTTGATGTTGTTGGATATTGTGGACTTTGATGTGATTTTAGGGATGAATTTCTTGGAGACTCACTTGGCAGTCTTAGATTGTCATAGAAATGAGGTAGTTTTTAGAAGTCCAGGCATGCCAGAAATCTTGTTTCACGGTGAAAGAAATGTCTCTCCACCTTGTTTGATTTCGGCAGTAAAGGCTGAGAAGATGTTAAAGAAAGGCTGTGAGGCGTATTTGGCTCATTTGATTGATATTGATGTTTATGTGCCGAATATTGGGGATATCTCTGTAGTTTGTGAGTACCTAGATGTGTTTCTTGGAGATTTACCTGGTCTTCCTCCGATGAGAGAGATTGATTTCACCATTGAGTTACTTCCTGGTACTGGTCCGATCTCACAAGCACATTATCGAATGACTCCAGCAGAGTTGAAAGAGTTGCAGACTCACTTGCAGGAGATGATTGAGAAAGGTTTCATTCGACCTAGTGTTTCACCCTGGGGTGCTCCAATGTTGTTCGTAAAGAAAAATGATGGTTCTATGAGCTTGTGTATTGATTATCAGAAACTGAATCAGGTCACAGTAAATAACAAGTATCATTTGCCACGGATTGATGATTTGTTTGATCAACTTAAAGGAGCTACAGTATTCTCGAAGATTGATTTGAGGTATGGATGCCATCAGTTGCGGATTAAGGAATCTGATGTTCCCAAAACAGCTTTTCGATCACGGTACGGACATTATGAGTTTCTTATTATGCCTTTCGGCTTAATAAATTCCCCAGCTGCTTTTATGGATCTCATGAATCGAGTTTTCAGACGTTATCAAGATAAGTTCGTGATTGTGTTCATCGATGATATCCTGATTTATTCCCGAAGTGTAAAGCAGCATATGAAGCATCTGCGGGCCGTTTTGCAAACTTTGCGGGATACACAGCTGTATGCGAAGTTTAGTAAGTGTGAATTTTGGCTGGATCAGGTGAAATTTTTGGGTCATGTGATTTCGGCTGATGGAGCTAGCGTCGACCCTGAAAAGATTGAGGCAGTGTTGAATTGGAGCAGACCTACTAGTGTGTCCGAGATAAGAAGCTTTCTGGGCTTAGCAGGATACTATCGCTATTTTGTACTGGATTTTTCACGGATTGCGACTCCACTTACTCGATCGATGAAGAAATGAGTTAAATTTGAGTGGTCCGATACCTGTGAAGAAAGCTATCTGACATTAAAAGAGAAGTTGACTACTGCACCGGTGTTGACATTACCAGATGACAGTGGGGAGTATGTCATTTATAGTGACGCTTCAAAGTTGGGTCTTGGTTGTGTTTTGATGCAGAATGGCAAGGTGGTGGCGTACAGTTCCAGATAATTGAAGCCTCATGAAGTTAATTACCCCACGCATGATCTTGAGCTAGCTGTCATTGTGTTAGCATTGAAGAGCTAGAGACACTACCTATATGGAGCATAGTGCCAGATTTTACCGATCATAAGAGTCTTACTTATTTGTGTACTCAACCAGACTTAAACATGAGGCAACGAAGGTGGATGGAGCTGATTAATGATTATAATTGTACGTTTAAGTATCATCCGGGAAAATCTTTTGTTGTTGTTGATGCCCTTAGCCAAAAATTCGGAGCCTCCCTATTTCATATACGTGTAGCAAGAGTATCACTATTGGCTGAGTTACGAGCTACAAGAGCGAAATTGGAATGGGATGATGATGGAGCATTGTTGGCTAGTTTTCAGGTTCGACCAGTATTGTTGAATCAGGTTCGTGAAGCTCAGGATGCAGACTCTTATCTACGAAGTAAGAAGAACATGATTCAAAATGGTGAACCAATAGAGTTTCAATTGAAGACGGATGGCACTTTAATGTTTAGAGGGAGATTGTGTGTACCAGGAGATGCAGAATTGAAGAAAGAAATACTTGATGAAGCTCAATGTTCTGCTTATGCCATGCATCCAGGTGGTACGAAGATGTTCTGGACGCTTAAAGCTTATTACTGGTGGCACAATATGAAGAGAGAAATAGCAACTTATGTAAGCAAGTGCCTTATTTGTCAACAGGTGAAGGCAAAGCGACAGAAACCTGCGGGGAAACTGCAACCATTAGAGATTCCAGTGTGGAAATGGGAGCACATCACCATGAATTTTGTGTATCAGTTTCCTCGTACATCTAATGATAATATTGGGATTTAGGTAATTGTTGATCGTCTTACGAAGTCAGCTCATTTCCTTGCACTTCCCGGAAAAGTTTTTGTGAGCAGATTAGCAAAGTTGTATATGGCTGAGATTGTTCGATTACATTTGATTGAGTTTGCGTACAACAACAGTTACCAGGCCAGTGTCGGTATGGCTCCATATGAAGCTCTGTATGGTAGACAGTGTCGAACTCCGTTGTGTTGGAGTGAGGTAGGAGAAAGATGGCTTCTTGGTCATAATCTGGTGAAAAATACTGCTGAAGACATTCAGATTATTCGGGACAGATTGAAAGCTGCACAAGATTGACAAAAGAGCTATGCTGATGTGAGAAGAAAAGATCCGGAATTCGAAGTTGGTGACTAGGTGTTTTTGAAATTGTCTCCTTGGAAATGTGTTGTACGTTTTGGGAAACGTGATAAACTCCGCCCATGTTATGTTGGTCCGTGAGATTACTGAGCGAGTGGGTATTGTGGCATACAGGTTGGCACTACCTTCTGAGATGACCAGGGTTCATGATGTGTTCCATGTATCTATGCTGTGGAAGTACATTTCTGATCCATATCATGTTTTAGCACCTTGTCAGCTTCTTATTCGGGAGGATTTGACTTATGTGGAAGAGCCAGTTCAGATTCTTGATTCAAGGGTTCAAGAACTTTGTTGCAAAGCCATTCCTCTTGTGAAAGTCCTGTGGAGAAATCATGCAATTGAGGAAGCCACCTGGGAAACCGAGCAGCACATGCGGGAACAGTACCTCTTTGTCACAAAGAAGAGTGTCTTTTTTTTAGAAAGAAGCGAGAGAGCCTTTTTAAATTATAAATTTTCAAACCAAATTTTCATTTTGATCGACTTTTGTATTAATTGCTTTTTTGAAAAAAATTATATTAATAACGTTTTTTTATTACATTAACTAATTAATAATTGATATTCTAAACTTCATAACGATTGGTATTTTGATATTTTGTATTACATTAATAACGATTTTAAATTTCATAACAATCATAAAAAAAAATAATCATTATAATAATTAGAACGAATTATAAAATGTAATGAATAGGATTCCATAATTATTATTGAACATTTATATCTTTTAATTTGCTAGGATTGATTTATTATAATTAGGATTCTATATTTAGTTATATTGATATTTATTATTATAAGATTTTACAATAAATTTTATAATTTAATTCGTAGCTTGACACATTATTTTGAGACCTCAATATCTTAGAAATTTTTGTCGTTGGATCTTTGATTTGCAAGCATGAGGAAGAAAGTGGCATATACGACATCATAGGGTTATAAAATAATTTCGGGCTTACGAATCATTTATAAAAGGTTTTGTTGCTTCCGTTCTTCAAACCAAGTGCTAAATTATGCGACTGCGCACCAAATAAGGCATTAGCTATAAGAGCCTCTTAGTTAGAACCTACGAGGTCAAGGCAAAGAGCCTCTTAGTATACTGGACATATCTTGTGGACATATCTTGTGGACATATCTAATAATTTGCATAGACCTAAAAACTGACCGATAGAGACAGCCTTGAGCGATACATGCATGTTTTTGGACATCTTCAAAAATAATACTCACACGTTACATCTGTGGTTCAGTATTTGTGATTAATTAGTTAATTGTCTGTTGGATCTATATACAATCATAAACAATAAACAATATATTTGAAATATAATTTAATATTATTTGTCGGATGAATATCTAACGATAACTGACAACGAATTCACATACCGTAAACGTATTGAACCAAAATTCAAGAAAAATGTCCACAAAATATTTTATTTTTTTAAAGATTGAACCAAAGATTAAGTAAATACACTATTTGGAATGTGGTCCTTTATAACATCAGGAACCACTTCATTCCAACATCAGGCAACATCAAAATTAAAAGCAAACTTGCTAAGGTGATGAGCCAACGAACTAGCCTCTCGATAAATATTCTTGAGTTGTGAACCAGGGAAGTTGCGAAGAAGCTCCACAATATCCTGTACAACTCCTCTAACCTCCGAATAACTCTCCTCTAGTTGCAAAACCATTTGGACGAGTTGAAGACAGTTAGTCTCCATGATAGTGGGGTGTAGTTGGCGTTCCACTATGATCTCACAGGCTTTCCGAAGTGCCATGGCTTCAGCAGTCAGAGCATTACAGATGTTCTTCATGACCAGACAATCATCTCCTCACATATATCCCTCGGAATCTCTCCATACTAACCACCCTTATCATCCTTCCAAGCTCCATCGACATTCACCTTTAACTACCCAGGTGAGGGCCTCTCCCAAGCTACACTTTGTCTTTTAGGGTTCCTGGTTTTCATCAGACATAAACTCATGTATTCATTAAAGCCGTGAGCCGCCTGTTGAAAGACTCTCGGGGCCGGCAATGCTTTCACTACAAGAGAAACGGTCTTTTGCGGCAGCGCAATGTGTGTCGCAAAAGATAAGTTTGCGACACACACGCTTGTGTCGTAAAAGACCACGTCGCAAAAGATCAATTTTACTCGCGACACAAATATGTGTGTCGCAAAATACATAGAACGTGCATCGCTAAAGATATCTATGTGTGTCGTAAAAGACATCTATGTACGTCGTAAAAGATCAATTTAGTGTGTCGCAAAAGATATTTCGCTTGTCGTAAATACAAGTTAACAAACATCCATTCAAACCACTAATAGCAATCAAATTTACACATTAATTCAATAATCCAAGTGAACATCATTACAAATACGTTGTATGAATCTATTCATAAGAAGTTTGTCTAGCCACTTCTTTACATGTGTTCCCATACTTTAGGCATATATTTGTAGAAAAAATAACTCCATATGCACCATATATGACACTCTTACATGAGTTTAACAACAATACAGATGCACTCCCTCCTCCAATATAGATACCAGCAAAGCAACAATCCCACACCTCCCCTTTTTCTGTCCAAGTACCTGCAAAAGAAGAAAGGCCAACCTTCTGGTTTTCTGTCAACTAGTGTAAAATGCAGATGAAGGGAGAGAGAACAGAACATGATGAAGATGTAAATAGAGAAAATGCACACACCAAACAGTAATCTATGGCATAAGGGAAGAACAGAGACATTGCGCTGCCGCAAAAGACCGTTTCTCTTGTAGTGGGAAGAACAGAGACATTATATGGTGACAGTCTTAGGCTTGTATTCTACATATTAAGGTAACCCCTTGCCCAATTTTTTACTGCAGTTCAAAAAGAAGTGCTATTACTCGAGCATCAGATGATTACTACCCCAAAAATCCATCAACACAGACACTGCACATAGCTGCAGTGGCTTTCAACAGCATATTCCTTGGTGAAGTTGTTGTCCCAGATTGGGACATGTTCTATGTATGGTCTATATCTGCAATATAAGCATCTAAGAAAGACTCATCAATTGAACATATAAGAACTATTATGAAAAGTCACAACTTACAGTAATATGTTCCCAAATTTGATCGTTGTATTTATCAGTGAGGTTACTCCAGTCAGTCGTTAACAGTACGAACTCCTTTGCTACAACCCCAATGAAGGAGGAGAAACCGCTGGCATACTTTCCAATTGGCTGATCGTGTTCATTGAATTGCACAGGACATATGCCTTTGTTCTTCTTGAAGTCTTTATCTCCTTTTGCTTTGCCTCTAGGAGGTCTTTTCAGATTAATAGAATTAGTATCATCTTGGCACCTATTTGAACTAGTAGGCTCTGAAACACGTGGATTATGTCCATTGAATGCTAGAGGACATGAGCCTTTGTTGTTCTCCAAAACTTGATCTCCTTTTGCTTTACCTTTAAGAGCTTTTTCCAGGTTGTCTAAAACAGCCTCATCTTGACACCTATATAGACTCATAGGTGATTGAGAAGGAGAATAAGAACCTCTATCTGAAATTCTTATCCCTGGATTGCTTTGTTGTCTCACACAAGCAATGGCGGCTACCTTACTCTTCTTTTGTTGTTTCTCTCTCTTGCTACCTTTCTTCGAACTCTGGACATAAATCACATTGAACTCGACTAAACAAAAATACAAATCTAAATCTTTACAAGAATAAGAATTCTGAAATGTAGCTATTTTGAGTTAAGAAAAATCAGAAAGATTGAACTTACTTCTCCAATAGCCATTTTGCTAAGCCTTCAAATTAATTTTTCAGGGTTAATCTTCACTGCTTTCACCATCACTCTGCCAACAAACATAATAATGCAATTAGACTGTGTCCATAAATCTAGAAAGAAACAATTATATCACAAAAAATTACCGATGCATCACTCATCATGTCACAATAACTTCTTGTTAGATCCTCATCACCAAAATTCAGAACAATTTGTGACAAATCCAATGGTGCACATGGTATGTACTCAGTTTCATTGAGATTTTGAGTACTATAAAGACCTCTTGACGGTGCGCTTAGAACTACATACCAATTTGAGGTATCACTCTCTCTTGAATAAAAAACCTGATTTGCTTGGGATGCAAATATAAATGGATCTTTTTGAAACTGATTCTGGCCTACGTGTAGATTAACAAGAATAAATCCATCTTCAACTTTGACCCCCCTTTTCATGTTAGCCCACTGGCAATCAAACAATGGGACCTTGAACCTGTGATAGTCGAGCAAAATGATTTCTCTTATGACACCATAAAATCTTACTCTACCCAACTTAAGAGAAAGGTCTCTTGCACTTGCTTGACAAAAAGTGTCAGCTTCAACTGAAACACCACTATTTTGCGTCTTCTTTTCAGACTCTTGAGTTTGAAATCTATTACCGTTAATGATATACCCTGAACATGACAAAATTTCCAACTCCGGCTTGCATGCGATCCACCTCACAGTAGGTGACATGTCATTATCATCACTCATGCTAGCTCGACATCTCAACCATTCACTGAAAGTACTTTGATGCTTCTTTTCTAAAAGGCCTTCATTTCTTGCAAGACGGTTGTCACCAAGTTTCAGCTCTTCCTTATGTAACCTGTAAAAAGATGTAATGATCAATTCATCACAAGTACATGTAAATCAAAATAATAGTAAACAGGATTCTCAAATGTTGTAAACTTACATTCTCAATGGTTCGAGTTCTGTAGTATTGTTTAGTACGTATCGGTGAGCACTTTCCCACATAGTTGATGATAGTCGTCTAGATTTTTTCTGACCAAAAGGTTTCCCTTAAATGATTATACCCTCACCACAATCATCATTGCGCTTAGTACGAACTCCTATATCTGCAACTTCACTTATGTAGCCACCACTAAACTGTGCAATCTCATCAGCTAAATACCTCTCTACCATGCACCCTTCTGGATTGGAACGATTTTTGACATAATCTTTTAGATACTTCATGTATCTCTCAAATGGGAACATCCAACAAAACTGCACCGGACCAGTAATAAGCACTTGTTGTACAAGATGAACAGTTAGATGCACCATAACATCAAAGAATGATGGTGGAAAGTATCTCTCAAGCATACATAAAGTTTCTGGAAGCTCTTGTTCAAGCAGCTCTACCTTCTTGATGTCAATGACACGTTGACATAACACATTCAGAGCAGCACATAACCGAAAGATAGAAACCCTTGGCCCCTTTGGCAATAGTCCTCTTAGTGCCACTGACAACACTTGTTGTATCAAGACATGACAATCATGGGACTTAAGATTAAGAATCTTATTGTCTTCTAATGACACTTTGCTAGCAAAATTTGAGCAATATCCATCAGGCATTCTTAGGTTAAATATCCTTTTGCAGAAGATAGGCCTCTCTACCTTTGATAATACATACGGTGGTGCAGGTTTTTTGGAACTACTTGCTTTCACATTTTTCGGATGAAACTTTTTTCTAATCCCCATCTCTTTTAAATCTTTACGAGAATTCAAGTTGTCCTTGGTTTTCCCCTTTATATTCAGCAGTGTACCAATAAGGCTCTCACAAATGTTCTTCTCAATGTGCATCATGTCTAGTGTGTGACGCATTGGTAAATACTGCAAAACACAAAGATAAAAGATACATGAATAAAACCTTTGGTTAGTGACTGAGATTCAAACTGATTAACAACGCATCTACTTCCCGAATATGTAAGAATAAAACCTTTTATAATGTTCCCACAGTTGATAAATCAAGACTTTATCCCACAGTTGATAAACCTTTTATAATTTTCACTACAAGTTTACTAAAACAAGTTAACAGTAGCAGCAAGATACAAACATATCTGCAGGTTTGTAGACATATCATATTGTTGTAGTAGTATATGCAAAGTTGAATTAACAAATCATTTCTTCCAGAAATCAGTCTATAAAAAGAAAATTAAATAGCCTAAATTGAATATGGCAGAGGCAAAGTTGAAATAACATACCTCCCAATATGGCAAATCAAAGAAAATTGATCTCTTCTTCCATCGTTTTGTAAGTTTTGTAGGATCATCACCATAATCTGAACACTCATCAATTTCCTGAGGTGGTTGTCTCTTCCTTTTTCTGATATCACCTTTCTCCTTCCTTCCCCAATCATTCTCAATATTTTTAACAACTTTGTAGATCTCAGAACCACTCAACTGTCTAGGCTTTTCTCTATATTCCTCAGTTCCATCAAACCATGCTCCTTTAGACCGAAAAATATGATCATCAGAGAGAAATTCCTATGACACATGTAGCAATGTTTCTTTCCATTTTTTAGCCACTTTGAAGAAGTTTGAACACCACATACAGGACATGCTTTCTTTCCTCTTGTGGAATATCCGGACAAATTCCCATAAGCGGGAAAGTCGCTGATGGTCCACATTAACAGAGCTCTCAAATTGAATGAGGACCCCACATATGCATCATACACATTAACCCCTTTTATCCACACCTCTTGTAGTTCTTCAAAAAGAGGTTGTAGATACACATCTATATTATTTCCTGGTTGCCTTGGTCCCGGGATGAGCAATGTAAGCATCATATTCTCCTTAGACATGCATAGAGAAGGAGGGAGGTTATATATAACCAACATCACAGGCCAAAAAGTGTATCGAGAACTAAACTCACCAAAGGGATTAAATCCATTTGTTGAAAGCCCAAGGCGAAGATTACGAGGCTCTGCTGCAAACGAAGGCCATTTGCTATTAGTGAACTTCCATGCCAAAGAGTCGACCGGATGTTGCATCATGCCATCCTCACTTTGGTTAGTATGATGCCACCTTAGTTGTTCTGACTTCTCAGGTGATGTAAGCATTCTTTTAATTCTGGGAATGAATGGAAGATATCTCAATACTTTCGCAGGAATTCCTCCTCGAATCTTCTTTGTGTGCTTATGAATTTTCCAACGGGATGCACCACATTTGGGACACTTGGTTTCATTTTCCAGTTCCTTTCTAAATAAACAACAGTCATTGACACATGCATGTATCTTCTGATGACCCAAGTCAAATGGATCCAGCAACTTTTTGACATTATATAAAGAACTTGGAAGAATATTATCCCTTGGTAGAAACCCTTTAAACATATCGATCATATCATCAAATGCGGCGTTTGTTAAACCATGACTAGCCTTGAACTTGTACATAGCCACAGTAGCAGACATCTGAGATGATGTAGAGCCTCTATAAAGAGGGCGTTCTGCCTCTTCAACTAAAATTTTCAAATCGGGCTTATTTTTTTCTTCCCTAGGTGTCACAACATTTTGATCCAAAAAGCAATCCTTGTACATTCTCTGTGTTTCAGGGATTCCAACCTTTTCAGGTCCCTCAACGAGCTCATCCCCATGCCATGTGAAATTAGAATAAAGAGGGTATATTCCATAGCATATAAGGTGGTCATATACATCATTAAAGGTATAACGACCAATGCTTAGACACTTAACACACTGACATCTAATCTTATTTGGATTCCCCAGTCTAACCTGAACAGTATCAACAAATTTTCGAGCTCCTTCTTTGTATAGAGTAGAGTTTCTATACAAAAGTGAACTATTTAGTATTTATCTATAGTCTACATTACAATAAAACAGTCTATAGTACAGTAAAACAGAGTTTGAGATTGTGAAAAGCAAACCTTTTATGCTTAGTCCATTCTTTATCCATGGATGGTTGGCAATCTATTCCACAATCTAGCAATACTCTGACAACTTCAAACCAACTCAAGTTTGTGTCATTTGATATCGTATCCACCTGTACACATTCAACATAGCACAAAATGAAAAGTTAGATCACTAAAAATGCAGCTGTTTCTTCTTCATTACTATATGGTATCCTCCAATGTTTATTCACTTATGTACAATATTTTGTTCTTTTGTTTTCTGCCATCATCCTATCAGGGGAGATTCTCTTAATTTCTCTTAAAACATGTTTGTATAATGCACTAGAAACCCAGAAACATCACAAAACACAAATGCAACAGAACTCAAAACAAAAACAATAAACTGCAACTGTTCTATAATCGCTTCAGATACAAGAGAAATTATGATGTTTAAGAGCCCCAGAAACCGAAGCTATCATACCAATAAAAAGAACAAATTAAACAAGAGGAACAATGTCTGAATGTGTGGTTATAGGGACAACTTTAGCCTGGACATAAAAGGATAGTTTCTGCAATGGATAAATCTGGTTCTCATGTTGCTGAGTCTTCTATCAGGGCTTTATCTAAGCACCTTCAGGAGAGCGACACGTATGCTGCTATTGAAGACACTCTGAATAAAATATGTAAGGTATCATGTCTCTAGTTTTTGTAATCGCATTGAGTTTCTATAGGCTCGTATGATTATACTTTACTGTGTGTTGAGCATTCGGTCATTTGTTTCCAACTCTGCAAGTTGATCAGTACAGCAGTCTGGTTCTGCAGGCATGTCCAACTATTTACATACTATTTTGTTATTTACAGCATTTTGTTTCATTTAGTTGTCGATCAATTAAGGACAACTTGTATATGGAAAATATCTTAGAACAAATAATAGAAATAAGGTATTAAAGACTCTGACAGAAAATGAGACTCAGCTCCTCTCAAACTGTGACTTTTATCGTACTTGTATATTAATATACTATGTGTGCTCAATTTTGAGTCTGGGCAGGAGGAGTGGTAGGGTAATTCAGTAATAGATCTTATTTTTGTTTAATCTTTCTGTCTAATGTATTCTTCTTGTGCTTATTTGCTCAAAACTGAAAGAGCAGTAGATTCTTAGACAAAAAGAGAGAATATTTTAGAGTTGCAAATAATCATGAGACGAGGTTGTCTCAATTTTTTTTTGTTTCTTACAGTATTGAACAGTACTATTGTTTACTTGATGTTTTAGGCGTAGGCTGTTGTTGGGGTTTCACCTTGTAACTTTATGCTTTGTCAATTGAAAAGAATTGTTTACGGGGCAACTATTTACACTTTCTTTTCTTTTTTTTTCTGTTTCTGTATGTTTTGGTAATGATATGAGCATGGACCAAAGAAACTTGAAATACTGAAAAAGAGAGAAAAAAAGTGCAGTATTACAATGGCCAATTGACATACAGATATTATTATTTATTTCTTAGAACAAAGAATAGAAATAAGGTATTAAAGACTAATGACTTCATGTCCATAGCCGTTAAAAAGCCATAACAAGTTCTTCATGTACAATTGTTATAGTAGAAACTACAGATGTCCTCACAAATCAAATTGTTTTATTAGAGTGCAGATTTCAGGATCAGACTGACATGCAAATGAATATATATACTCAGCAGAGCAAATCCTATGACAGTTTCAATCATCATTCCCGAATTCCATCATAATATACGAATCATAATGACAATAAATAATCAAGTATAAAATATGAACAAAATGATGAAGTGATGCTCTCAGATCAAAGGCCATGTTTTTCCACATACAAGAGCATGACAGTGGGCCAAACCCTCTAAAGCTTTAAGACAAAACAACATACATGAGCTTCAAATGCTTAGCATAGCCTTCTTCTCTTCACTAAATGAAGAGGTTTGTAAAACCAAACCTCCAGACTTAGTAACCAAAGTCATTAGGCAATGCAAAGAACATAAAGCACCGATTTGTATCTGTCTGAATTCAGTAGAGGGTAAAAACCAACTCCCATGTCTCACTTCAGTGTGGTTAAAGCAAAATGAATCATCACCGAGCAAGCAATCGAGTGCAAAACAATATCCATTAACTAGCACTAAAACACTTTGGCAAGCTAACATTGCTGATGAAATCACAAATTAGATTGGTACGTATCTGAAGTAAAGTTTTGGGATCAGACTGACGTGCAAATGAATACATACTCAGCACAGCACGAGCCTATATAAATTTCCATCATCATTTCCCATTCTTAAAAAACAATAAACCCAACAATAATCACATCGGATTTGCTGCTGCAGTACATTCAAGTAATGAGTCTTCAAGAAGTTTTTCGATTTCAAACTGTATGTATCCTATATAACCGTCTAATTTATTGGATGTTGCTGTACATGGCTAGTAGCTATACCCTGGACAGCTTGACATGTTTATGTATCATCAAAGTGTTGTGCCTCTTAGTTCATATACAGATTTAAGGCTTTTTCGTATATGAGACTTGAGACATTATGATTCAATTTTTCATTGAACTGGTTGTTACCCTAGATTTTAATGTGGTACATGTAATTTTTCAGGAATTTATACAGCCTTTTATTACAAGTATTACATCCATTTCAGCTGATAATATCCTTGAAGCGGCAAAGGATCCAGGAGGTGCTCGTGTTATTGAAGTATTTCTAAGTTCAGATGCTTCTGCCAAACTGAATCAGCCATGTTTTGATTAGATTTCTATTGTATGCTTTTAAGGCTCCGTGGACATTTTGGAGAGCTATGGTTTTTTAGCATATTGCTCTTGTTTGTGGATGCTTAAAGTTCTGTTGGTTTAGCTGTTTACATTCGATGACACCAAACAAGCAATATTTCTTATAAAACCACTTTGATCAACATTCAAGGTCTAAATGCCATTTATGGTCTAGTTTGGGCTTCAGCACTTTGCCAAGGCTGAGATCCTAAATTTTTCTTTGATTAAACACAGATCGAGAGAGAAGGAAAGGATATCACCATAACAGCTTTTTCAAAGATGGTTGGCTATCCTAAATTTTTCTTTGATTGCCTGAATTTGTCTATGTAGTAAAACATATTGCTATCAAGTTAGAGCTGGATTAAAAATGCAAATGCATGATAGTGTTGGTTAATAAATTAGAGGAACAGTCAGAAACATTTTACGACAATGGCCTAGTTTATGTCTTCAATCATGCTATATAGCAAGAACTATAAGCATTACTATACTATCTCAATACAGGGAAACTAAATGATGCTATATAGCAAGAACAATCAACCTAAAGAAACGCAGAAGGCTCATAGTAACAGAGAAACTAACCAATCAACGGAGAGAAACTAAAGCACAAGGCTCATAGCACATCAATTGGAATATATTCAAATCTAGGAACGCAGAGAAACTAACCTTGTGAATATCTAGAAACGCAGAGAAACTAAAGCATAAGGCTCAATAGCACATCAAACGGAGGATTGCTCTGAATTGAATATCGCCTATTTTGCTCTGACCTCCCAAAAAGCCCCAAACAAATCGTCAAACTCAAACTCATCTCAAAAACCTAAAGAATTTAAAAACAATGATGAGGAAGAGAGATATGGACCTCGAAGAGCCTTGTGAGGAGAAGAGAGAGCGGACTATCACCGATGGCAAGAGACTCCCTCTCGATCGACGACTTGGATGAGCGGTCTGGTTCAGCAGGGGTTTTGAATCGGCCGGACTAGGATGAGCGGACGATGCGGTGGCGGTGGAGGGGGCGGTGGTGGTGGCTATTATCTGCGTTCGTACTTGAATGGAGCTCGAGAAGACTGATTTGAGCTGGGCTGGAGAGAGAGAGTCAATTGAGACAGAGAGAGTCAATTGAGAGAAGGATTGGATTTGAATGGAGCTCGAGAGAGAGAGTCAATTGAGAGAAGGTAGAGCTGGAAGTAATACAATGGCACATTTGTAAATACGATAAAAGTCAAACCGAACGAAAATTTTGGCGCAAATTGGGAGGTTTCCCGCGTTAGTTTTTCATTCAAAATTTCAAATAATATTTTTGGAATTAATTAAGATGGTTTTTAGATGTTGTCTTTTGCGACATGCCAAAATAGTGTGTCGTAAAAGACTAAATTTTTGAATCTTTTGCGACATGCATTAAAAATGTGTCGTAAATGAAGAACAACATTTACGACGTACACAAAAAATGCATCGTAAAAGATAAAAATAAAACTCTTTTACGACAAACATTATAAATGTGTCGTAAAAGATTATTTTTTGCGACATACATGAAATGTGTGTCGCAATTTGCGCGTCACAAAAGATTGATTTTCCTGTAGTGTATGTTCAACTAAATCCGGCGATTCCTTTCTTTCTAGATTGACCAAAGTAGGTAACATAATCATGCCGCATTATGGGATGATAGATTCAAGAAACACTCAATGCACCAAGTCTTACAGTCACCGCGTTCGGTATTCTCCATGCAAGTCCGCAATGCAGGTGCTAGGGACACAACATGTTTCACGTAACTACAATCACGAGTCACATGCAAGAGTGACTCTTCAGCTCCTTCACAAAGGCAACAAGCTGCGGGAATTGAAACCCTTTTAGACCGTAGCTGCATGGCCACGGGTAGTATACCCCTGCAAAGCTTCCATACATGCACTTTAATTTTTAGTTGCGTTGAGAGCTTCCATATTGAGGCCATACCTTTGACTCCGAGGAAGAGTTAGATGCCTCAGCCTCCCCACTAACCAGGTCTTGAATTGCTAGACGATATGCTGAGGCAGTAGTGTAACATCCTTCGTTGTCCGAGAACCAAACAAGCTTGTCTACTCCACCCGAATGGCTCAAGGGAATAGCAAGGATGACTTCTGCCTCTCCCTCCAGGAAGAGAGAACGAACTAAGGGCTCATTCCAATAACCTGGACTTGTCATTAGATTGCTGACTTGCATAGGAGTAGGTGCATGAGTCGCAACGGGATTGAACATCCCACTTTTTGGGATCCAGGCATCAAACCACACATCTACTTTATTACCATCTCCAATACTTCAAATCGTTCCTCTTTCTAGAAGTTTTCTTGCCTCCATTATGCCCCGCCAGCAAAGGGACGAAGAAGAGGGAGCAGAGGCTTCCCAAAAGAGCAATTTGGATAGTATTTTGCCTTATATAACCTGGAGATCAAAGAATTCAGATTCCACATAATTCGCCATTCTTGTTTGCCTAGAAGTGCCTAACCTGTGAGCATGATGATTTTTAACACCCCCCTCCCCCTTCTTTCTTTCGGTAAGCACAACTTATCCCATGAAAACTAATGAATTTTCCTATTCTCTTGGCTACTTCCCCACAAAAACTTAGCGCATGCTTGATAAAGATAATCAAAAAAATCTTTTGGGAGGAGGAAATAACTCATAACATAAGTCGGTAAGGATTGAGTTACCACTTTAGTTAAAAGGTCATTCCCTGTAGAACTAAGCAACTTGCCTTGCCAACCTTCGAATTTCTTGCTTAATCGTTATTTAATAAACGAGAACGTTTCCACCTTTTCCCTTCCCACATAGGTCGGGATGCCTAAGTATTTGTCATGTTTGACTTCAATTTCCACCCTAAGAACTTCCGCCATTTCCTGGCGTTAATCCTCCTTGACACCTTTTCTAAACACAATACTACTCTTCCCAAAGTTGACATTTTGCCCCGAAGCAAGCTCATAATCCTCAAGCACTTGTTTAACTTGTCGAATTTCCTCAATGTTAACCTTCCCAAAGATTAATCTATCATCCGCAAAAAGTACGTGGTTTATCACTGGAGCTCAGTCACAGATTTGGATGCCTTGGAGAGTACCCTCACCCACACAAGCCTCCAACAACGCCGAGAAGGCCTCTGTGCCTAAGAGAAAAAGAAAAGGTGAATAGGGGGTCACCCTAATGCAGTCCCCGTGAAGGCACCAAAAGACACTCACTACCGGAATAAGCAACATTACCGGCGACCGGAAAAGTCGCCGGTAATGTTCATCATTACCGACGACTTACTCCGTCGCCGGTAATGTTTCAAAACATTACTGGCGACCTCCTCCGTCGTTGGCAATGTCAAGCCAAACATTGTCGGCGATTTTCCGGCCGGAATTTCGCCGGCAATGTTTGGCTTGACATTGCCGGCAACGGAGGAGGTCACCGGTAATGTTTTGAAACATTACCGGCGAAATTCCGGCGACATGTCGTCGGTAATGTCTCCATTTTTGGCGATTTAATGAATCGCCGGCAATGCCTCTTATATTAGATGCCGATCGCAGCAAGCCATTCATTTGGATCGAAAAAAATCCGGTGAAATCAAAATCGAAAGAAGGAAAACGCTCTGAAATCGACCATTCGGTATTGTCAAAATTAAGGCGCGCGTCGAAAACTCGATCACTCGGGAAGCTATATATATAGGTACGTGTATATATACGTATATGTGTATGTATATATATATGTGTGTGTGTTGATCAAATCCAATTCGTGAGATATGAAATGTTGTTGATGTCACCGAAACGAGAAAACTGCTTGTAGTTAATCTTATCTTGTGTCTGAATCAACGACTGGTATTATCGTAGTGCTATCGGAGCCAGGCTTAAGAGAGCCTCCTACCTAGTCCAATACATTTTGAACTGAAAAAAAAAGAATACCATCATCGAGTACTGAATCGAATTCAGAGATTAGATCGATATATATATATATATATATATATGCATGCATGTGTTGATTTAATTAGAGTTGAATTGAGATATCGCGTCGATTATTAGTAGTGAATGTGTGTATATATAATACGTAAAATTGTTAGACTTTTCAGGATGGACAAGAGTTGGATGAGCCTCGAAAGATGGGATGTCAGATATCACCAGGGAATTAGGAGTTTTGTGAATTTTGTGAAGGCTAATTGTGGAGACACTACACTTCATTATTGCCTGTGTAAAGAATGTAAGTGTTTCAGCGATCGATTTCGTTTTCCCATTGATAAAGTCCAGAAGCACCTGAGTAAATACGGGTTTTGGGATAAGTACACTTGTTGGATTTATCACGGTGAAACATCGTTAGCGAGTCCGCATGATCATGGACAATTTGGTGAGAGGGCCAGTCCACGCTATGATCATGGAGATTTTGCTGAGAGGGGCAGTTCATCCTATGATCCAACATCGATGTTAATCAATGATATGTTTCCTCATGAGAGCGGTGTATTTGCTGATGAAGCACCAAATGTCCCTCCCGTCGTTGAGGGTTTCCCCCATATTGAGCCAGTCGAACCATTACCTGGAGCTCATGTCAACACAAGCGGTATGGACAAGTACAACAACCTGATTGCATTGCAACAGACTCTGTTGTACGATGGTTGTAGTAAGACTATTCTTGAAAGTGTGATGGGAGTGATGCAGCTCAAAATGGAGAACAGAATGTCTGTCAAAGCTGTTGATTCTTGGTTGAAGTGGAATGCTTCGCTACTGCCACCCGGTCATCGTCTTCCTACCACTCATCATAAGGTGCGACATATCCTGAAAGATCTTGGGCTTTCCTACATCAAAATTCATGCATGCAGATATGATTGTATTCTCTTCTGGGGAAAAGATCTTGAAGACCTTGAAGCCTGCCCGGTATGTTTTACAGAAAGGTATAAGTTGACTCCTGCAGGCAACAAGAAAGCTGTGAAGATACTTCGATATTTCCCACTTATGGATAGGCTGGAGCGGTTGTTCATGTGTGCTTTCACGGCCGAAGCAATGAGATGGTGGGCTGAGAGGAATTTGCCTGACAATGACACCCTTATACACCCTTCCGACAGAGAGGCTTGGAAGCACATGGTCAGGGAGTTTGATCATTTTGCAGCAGAGGTCCGAAATGTTTGGCTAGGGCTTTCATCTGACGGATTCAACCCTTTTGGCAACATGAGTCTTTAATACAGTATATGGCCAGTTATTTTGGTACCGTACAACCTTCCACCATGGATGTGCATAAAAAAGGAATACAATATGCTGACTCTGTTAATTCCGGGCCCGGGTTATCTAGGAAAATGTCTCGATGTGTATTTGAGGCCTTTGATTAAGGAGCTTAAGTACCTGAGTGAGTGTGGCCACCCCACTTACGATAGGTTCAAAAATGAGATGTTCCAGATGCATGCCATGTTTGTTGGCACCATCAGTGATTTTCCTGCCCGCGGTATGTTGTCGGGCAACGTTACCAGGGGTTACAGGGCTTGTTCAGAGTGCATGACGGTTGATTGTTGTAGTCCTCATTGTAGTAAAATTGTTCAGATGCGTCACCGTTGTTGGCTTCCATATGATCACCCATTTAGGCAGGATCCAGACGCGTTTGATGGGACTGTGGAAACAGGTGTGGCACCCAGGCGATTGACAGGGGAAGAAATTTTGGAAGTGTTGAATGAATATGATTTTGGCCAGCTGAGCAATCATCCTGACATAGTGGCGTCAATTCCAGACAAGCCCAAAATGTATAAGTTTTGGACACACAAGAGCATATTCTGGGAACTCCCCTACTGGCCCAGGTTGCCTATCTGACACTACCTAGATGTCATGCACATAGAGAAGAATGTGTGTGAAAGTGTGGTGGGCACAGTTCTTAACTTGGAGGGGAAAACAAAATACATCCCTAAGGCACGCATTGATCTGAAAGCTATGGGACTGCAGAAACATTTGTGGTTAAGAGATGGTAAGAGAAAAATGCCGCAAGCTCCTTACACCGTCAAGCCGAAGCATAAGCATGAAATTTTTTGGTGGCTGAGTAATGTCAGGTATATATTCTTATATATGACTATGCAGGAAATTGGTTTGCCTTAAATTTTTACCGGATTATGGTTATATGCGGGAAATATAATTGTTGCCTATGGCTATATATATATATATGCAGGTATCCTTATGGCTATGCAGGAAATATAAGCAGGTATGTTAACTTTCGGGACAATAAGATGTACGGATTAAAGAGTCATGACTGCCATGTACTGCTTCAACGCCTTTTCCCTATTTTCATTTGAGGGTACCTGCCCAAAGAGGTGGTGGAGCCGTTGGTGGCCTTATTAAGATTCTTTCAGAAGTTATGCACCAGGGAAGTTAAAAAATCAGATCTCAGGGATATGCAAGATGACATCATTTTTATCATGTGCAAGCTTGAGAGGATATTTCCGCCAAATTTTTTCGACATCATGCCTCACCTAATGATCCATCTTCCCGAACAATTGTTGCTTATCGGTCCCGTACACTACACTTGGATGTATCCCATGGAAAGGTACAAATGATTCATACATTTGGTTTGACATCATTTTTATATGTAAATTCTTATTTTTACCTTAGTTAACATGCACTTGTTAACTTGTAGACAATTGGGAGCCTACAAGGACTATGTGAAGAATAAATATGCACCTGAAGGGTGTATCGCTGAAGCATATGTTGCGCACGAGTATGTAACGTACACCAAAGTGTATTTGGGAGCGCTTGAGGACCCCCAACAACAGATGCCGATAGATGAACCCCAGTTCAACCTTTCTATCATCTCCAATGACGTGGTAGTACAGGGAAGCTTGCCAAAGTCGTACAAGTTGGATGGAAATGAGGTAGCCATTGCCCACTGGTCGGTACTGATTAACTGTGAAGAAGTACAATATTGGAAAAACTATCATCTTCACTGCCCTGCTATTGCCGGAAATGTTGATTACCACAACATGACGTTTGCAAACTACTTTGGTCAATGGGTAAGGGTATATGTCTATTTTTTATTGCCATTTTCCTTATATAGCATGTGTGTACGTACGTGGTTTTGTGGTTTCTATGTTCATAATTTCTTGTGTGGTTTCTTATCGTTTTCAGATGAACCATGTAGCAAATGATGGTTGCCCAGAGTGGTCAAACGAATTGAGGGTCCTAGCGATGAAACCGATAGCTTCAAAAGTTTACTCGATGTGTCAGGTCAATGGCGTGAAATTTATATGTGAAAATCGAGACGACCGACTGAAAACACAGAATTGTGGGGTGATGGTCCATGGTGGGCAGGATGGCGTTGACTATTACGGTGTCCTTCATTCAGTTGTTGAACTAATTTATGGGAACCGCATGAAAGTGCACTTGTTCAAGTGTAGATGGTTTGATACTAGCCCGGAGAACACAATGACCGATCAGCACGGAACATTTTCGGTGAATACTGCTACTAGCTGGTATGAAGATGACCCTTTCATTCTTGCCTCATCAGTAAAACAAGTGTTTTACCTTGACGATCTTCTTCACAAAGTCCCGTGGAAGGTGGTTAACCATGTTGCTCATAGAAACATATTCAGTGCTGCCACACTTGGTGAGACCGCAGATGATGAGGAAGCTACTGCATACCAAGAGCCGAACGCTTTTGACATTCCGGAATCATCTACGATTCGCCTTAATAATGTGAGATCTTGGAGCGTCGTTCGAATTACTGGAGCAGAACTTCTCGATGTTAATCCATATGAAGTTGACGCTGATTCTAGTGAGGAGGAGCGGCACATATTGCCAGAGGTTACCTATGAAACCGAGTCAGACTCAAGTGATAAAGATGATTACGATTATCATCCTTAGTACGTTAATGATGTACGTATTTTAATTATAGTCGGAAATTCTAGTCGGAAATTCTAGTCGGAAATTCTAGTCGTAAATTCTAGTCGGAAATTGTAGTCGTAAATTGTAGTCGGAAATTCTAGTCGTAATGTCATTACCAACGAGTTGCTTATCAACTCGTTGGTAATGACATTACCCACGACTTACCTCGTTGGTAATGTCATTACCAACGAGTTACCACGTAACTCGCCGGCAATGGTGGCGGTATTTCCAGGGCAGCTCTAGCTGCTCCCCATTTCTTCACATCTCTCTCATCTCTCTTCCCTCTCAAACCCTAAAACCCCTCTCTCTTCATCTCAATCAATTTCCTCATCTCCCTCTCCTCAATCCTCTCTTCCTCTCCTCCCCTCTCCCCTCCCCTCACCTCCTCCCCCTTCTCCCCTCTCCGAAAAAAAAACCCCAAATATCTATTTCCTCTCCTCCCCTCCTCCTCTTCCTCCTCCCCTCACCTCCGTCGCCGGAAAGTCACCCCTCTCTCCACTATGGCAGGTGCAAGCTCACTCTCTCTCCCTCCCTCTCTCTCTCTCTCTCAATCCAGATTTTATTTTTATGCATTTTAATTAGCTTGATTAATTAATTTTTGATAATTGTGGGATGTATGTATGCATGTGGAAAATATTTGGAAAATGTAATTAAGGTATGTTTGAAAAATGTGGCAAATTAATGTGGATAATTGTGGGGTGAAGGAGAAATATATGTGATGTATATATGTGAAAAATTAATTAATTTATATGCAATGTATATATATACGTATGTTTGAAAAATGTGGAAAATTAATTAGCTAGGGTGATTTGGAATAATATGTGATGTATATATATATGTGAAAATTAGGTGAAATTGAGATGCATGATGTATACAAAGTGTATATGTGATGTATATATATATATATGTGGAAAATTTAAAGCCGGAAATGATGTATGTATATATGTTAAGTTAGATGATATAGTTGTTAATTTAACGTATAATAGGTGAAAAATCGGAATCGGAATTTAACGTGTTTGGATTAAGGTGATATAGTTGTTAATTTAACGTATAAATTAAGGTGAAAAATCGGAAATCGGAACGGTTTGGAACCAGAACGGTTATAAACCGGAACCGCGTGGAACCGGAACCGTTTGAAACCGGAACTGTTTGTAACCGGAACCGTTTGAAACCGAACGGTTCCAGTTCCAAACAGTTCCGGGTTCAAACGGTTCCGGTTCCGCCCGGTTCCGGTTCCGCCCGGTTTCGGTTACATTTGGTTCCGGTTCCGATTTGTTATAGAACCGAATCCATGACTATTACCGTGTCTAGGAGGTTTTGCGGCAAATTGGCTTCGGAGAGGTTCCCGAAATAGTGGAGGGAGCAGTAGTCAAACTTCCTCCTCGGCCGCAGTTAGCAACACGCGCAGTGGGCCAATGATGAATGCTCGCACGAGAGCCTTGCTAGATGCGCGAGCTGAGGAGGAACCTGCACGATTCGCAGCTGTGCAACCGGAAGTGGAGCCTCCTCGAGCCTCAGTCAGCAGACGCTCAGTCAGCAGATGTCCCTCCGTCAGCAGACCCTCAGACGAGCGACAGTCAACGGGGGCATCAGAAACTCCCTCAATCTGAATGCCCCCTATGCGCCCGGTGCCTACTCCCGTTTCACGGGAATCATCTGAGGCAGATGGTGGTGCTGGCGCCTCATCGTCCAGGCCTCGTCTATCTCCGTCGTCCGGTCTCTTCCTACCCGAAGAGATTCCTGTGATCCCTGAATTCGATGATTAGGGGATGCCTATTTATGTTGAAGGACGACCGGAGTTCCTGAGCGTGGAGGAAGCGTACAACTTCATCCCGTTCGACCCCGTGTATCTTTGGAGTGTGAGGTGCACCAACCAACAAACGAACGATGCAGGTAAATTTTATTTAACATCAGATTGATTACTTAATTATTACTAAAGACTTACGATAGGTTCAATTAATGATATCAATTTGTTGACATTGTATTATTAGGCAATTCCGTTAATGAGACTGAAAAACGGAAAGGGGCTAGAGGCACCTGCACCGGGAAGAGACTTGAGCAGGCCACCGGGGGAAGGAAAACGCCCATAAGGGCCAATGAGGATGGCGAGGTGATCGAGGCATTTGACACCACGCGAAAATATGTCAGCATGGCCGGGGCGATCATGCGGGACAATGTCCCAATGCTTTGGCCAGATTGGGAATCTGTTCCTATCTACGTGAAGATGCAAGTGCATAATGCACTGAGTGTGAGTTAAATCGTATTTTCATTACGTAAATTTTACATTTATTAATTAAGTCCGAATAAATATATAATTTTACTTTTTATATATTCATATTGCAGGTGTGGTTTGACGTGGATGAGATTCTTATTCACACGTGGGTAGAGCGTCAATTACATATGAGGTGATGTGCTTCGAGTTATTTGAGTATATATCGAGTTAGATTTTTGTTTATCAAGTGTTTTAATATCTCTAAGTTTTTTTTTCCTGGTGTTAATATAGGTATAAAGAGTGGAAGAACGAGCTTTCTTCCCATTACACTGTATACAAGGAGCTAGGCCGAGGTTCTACCCCTAGCGAATTTCAGTTTAGGGAGTACGAGTGGAAGTGGCTGATAACCCACTTCGAGCACCCCAAAGCTCAGGTATGCATCCGGAATATATCTTACAAGCCTAATGTATCGTATCACATTGAAATAGTTAGTTACTAATTTTTTTTCATATGTTCATCAAACAAGGCGATTTCGAAGACGAACCGGGCGAATAGATTGAAAAACACCAGGGCCCATCATGCAGGTTCACTCAACTATTTGGGTTGGTCGACTAAGGCGCAACAACAACAAGAAGTGAACCCGTTGGTGTATATTCATTAGAAGTTCTATCCGCAGTGCCCTGAAGAAGCGGTAAGTCTTTCGCCTCTCCATGTGTTAATAAAACTATTTTTCGATATTAATTTATTTTGTTAGCTAATACGTTATTCATTTTCGGTTTTCTAGAATTAGGCGAGAGTGGAGGAGGCGACCGCAGAAGTGACCATGAATATAGCTCGGACTAACCATCCTGACTGCTCCGAGGAAGAAGTCACCCAGTATGCCTCTCAGATCGATCCGCTTGATCGCCCTATAGCAGCTCAGATCATGGCAAAAGCGTGCGGGACTGGAAAGAATACCTACTACTGTAGGGGAATGGGCTCGGCGGGCGAAGGAGTATTGAAGAACACTTCAGAATACTCTACCGGGTCAAGAAGTTCAGCTTCTAGTCGTAACCTCGCAGCGGAGCTTCAGAGGACGCGGAGGGAGTTGGAGGAGCAAAAGAGACAGATAGCCGAGCAGCAGGCAATCAGAGATGCCGAGTACCAACACATGGTCCAGCAGCAGACACAGATGTTCACATGGATGCAGACCATGTACGAGGCTCAGACTACCGGACGCATGTTCCCCACACCTCCCCCGCACCCTGTGTTCCCTAGTTATCCACCACCACCACCACACCAGTCACCGCCACAGCAAGACCAGGGTAGCCACCGGAGTTCAAATGAGTACATGGATTACTTCGATCCTAACCCGCAAGTTCCTCGACCCTGACGTGTAGTTGTAGTTAATTTTCGTATCGTCGTTGCTATTTGTACTGTACGTTGGACATTTATGTGTACTGTTGAACTTGTATGATTGTACGGTTTATGTCTTTTAATGCAGGTTCTGGAATTGGGCCCAATCCAAAACCGTGTTTCTTTTCAAAATTTTCCAAGCATTGCCTGCGACATGGACCTAAGTCGCCGGCAATGTCTTCAAATTCTGGCCACGGCGGCGCTGACATTGCCAGCGACTTGAGTCGCCGGTAATGTCCTAAACATCACCGGCGACTCAAGTCGCCGGTGATGTTTAGGACATTACCGGCGACGACGTTTCCCGTCGCCGGCAATGCTATCTCTGGCGGGCAATTTCCGGCGACGGCATTGCTGGCGACTTGTCGCCGGTAATGACAATTCCGGCGAAAAAAAAAATAAGGCCGGCGACTTAAAGTTGCCGGCAATGTCTCTTAATCCGGTAGTGACTCCGACGCTCAAGTCACTAAGAGCTCTTCTACAGCAGAATTTTGGTAATCAAAATGTGAATGAATCAAATGAGAATACGAGCTAGTATTTATAAGCATAAATCCTTCCCTAAAATAGGGATAATGGTGTGGGCCTCTAGAATAAGATCGGTCACCGTTGAGAACTTCTCGTTGGTGTCAGCCCCAAACTTCTCAATCACCATCGTATGTTCTCCAGCTTTCACTCGCTTTCTACTGTATTCGCGTCATCTTTTTGTTAACGACTACGACTAGGTCGTCACCACTCAAAAATTCATCACGGGCCTTTTTACCGTTCACATCTTCTCGTTGCTAGGCCCATCCATCCTTATCTTTTATTCTGGGTCTGGCCTCATCATCCCACTACATTTTGGGCCTTTTTATTTCCTTCAGCCCATCACTTATTTTTGACCAAAATTTTACCTCCCACAGTCGTCATTACTCACGTGTTTTCACATGCCCTTTTGCTACTTGCACTTCCTTGTCGTTGTGCCCATATTTACCACTTTTTGGTCTACATCCCACTTTTCATCGGGCCTAATCACTCCACTTGGGCCCTAACGACTTCCTTAACCCATCACCGGTGATACATCTCTGGCCAAATATTTATCCCCCATAAATTCCCCCAAAACTCCTTTTCGAGCCCAAGGCTTTTGGCCCAAAGAGAATTTTCCTGTTTCATAGCCTCTGGACCTTCATCTTCTTCGGCATATTCGTGTCCACACGTGGACTACGCCCACTTTAGTACTTCATGGGTTGTTATTCGTAACCTCTACCACATGCATTTTTCATGCACCCTTACCTCGCAGAGTGAGCGACATCATCTCATCGTGACCTTATACTATTGTTCCTTAATGTTTCTTGGTCCAACTGGATGTTTCATTTAGCTTCGAGATTTTCTCGATTTTCAACTCTGACAACTATTCGCAACTTTTTAACTTACTATGAGATTCAATTTAATTCGATGTGGCATGCCTCACTTCTTCCTCATCATATACTCTAGATTCCATAACTGCACCTTCACCATGCATCTTTCTTAACTCTCCGAGTCACGTACTTCCTCAATCGTGCACCTTAAGTCACGCTCATCCAATAATCGACGTGCTATTTTTCTTGTCCAATGACTTTATTCTCGAATCCTATTGGTAATCACATTTCACTTAATCCTTAAGGATTGAGACTTGTTCCATCAACCGTAATTGGACACTCACCCTCATGGTTGATATGTATTCTTTCGCTCAACCACCATAGTTGCTTGTGGCCTTCAACTGTATTCGGCCGCCACTTATTCATGCCCCCAGTGACTTTTGTCAAGTTACACTTAGCACAAGATATACATTTCATACCTTTCATCCTTTAGTGATGTCATCCTCATCGCTGAGTTTTTCTCAGCCTCAACAATGAGATTTTGCTTATGCTAACATAAGGTTTTCAAAAGAGGTCCTTTCAAAATTTCACCGTTGAGTCGAGAACTTCACCGATGGGTTTTTCTCGGCCTTAACACCATATCTTCACAGTTTTGGGTCATGTCAATGCTATCTGACCCTTGGCTTTTAGCTATGCTTTTGCCATTTTGTTGTAAACTTCTTGGCCATGTTAGTATCATTTTTTCCTAGGCTTTTTGGCCAAGTTAATGACTTTTTGCTCTTTGCTTTTTTACCATGTTAGTGCCATTTCGCCATATGCTCTTTGGCAAAGTTAATGTTATTTTTCCCTTGACTTTTTGACCATATCATTATTTCTCAGTTCCATAAGCAATCACCAAATTCTGGGCCGAGATATAATCATTGCAACATCATAATTGGTATCTTCAAAAGTTTTTTTTCGTTCTAAACAAAATAATGCCATCTATCCAAGAGTTTTGGTGATTTTAAACAAAACAATGCCATATCTCCAAGAGTCTTGGCCATTTAAAAAAAATATACTACCTTCACTCCAAGAGTTTTGGCCATATTTTTGTCATCTTAGCCTTGATTTTTTGACCATGCCAATGTCATTTCACCCTTGGTTCTTCACGCTAATGTCATTTTACCTCTGGTCATTTGACCATGTTTTTTCCATTTCACCCTTAATTTTTTGTCCACGTCATTTTAACCTTAGTCCTTCAACTCATGCCATTTTACTCTTGATATTTTGGCATATGCCTTTTTACCATTGGTATTCTGGCCTACGCCATTTTACCCTTGGTATTCTGGCCGATGCCTTTTTATTCTCAGCATTCTAGCTTGTGCCTTTTTATCCTTGATATTTTGGCCATACTAACATTATCTCGCCCTCTAGCTTCCCAACCCTTGGGGCCGAGATATATTAATTAAATAATAACGTCATTTCTCCAAGAGTTTTGACCAATTTGTTAGCTTTGCAAAATGACCTCTCAAGGTCGAGATTTAATCAACGCACAAAATAAATAAATATGAATTTACTTATTCGCATTCAGTCTGCCATTGTCCTAGACTTTTGGCCTATTTAAAAATAGACGTATCTCCCAGAGATTATAGGTAATACTCTTTCAAGTATATGACATTTCAGTTCCTTAAATATTAGTAACTACTTTCAGTTCCTTAAGTTTATACAACTAGTTTCCAAGTCCCATTTCGTTGGTCATCAGCACATGAATTTATGCGCATAACTTTTCCTGTCTTCCATAAAGTCCATGATCATTCTTGCACGGTACTTGCACACATCAATTTTTGGCCATTTTTCTTGGATTTGCTTGTCCTTTGACAACATTTCCATAAAGTACAGAACAAGAATCCCACAATCATTCATGGGATGAGAAAAATGTAGCAACATTCTTAGTTTTTCAGTATCAGCATATCGTATAAGCATATCTCCATTAGTTTTCAGTAGCATATGAACTACATCAATGAATAGAAGGAAATTTTGCAGAATTGTTTGTATTTTCTCACTTACGAGGGGTTTTGAAGAGCACAGTTTTGATCATTTTTAAATTTGAAGATGAATGTATGTGTCTCATCCAATTTGTGCAAGCTTGGTAGTTGCTCCTCCTCATACTGTGTTGCCTGTGTACTCTCTATTTTGCCTTTTTGTAATGTTAACATTCATTAGATTTTTTTCCCGTTTATTTTTGAAAATATTATTTTAAAGTTCAATGAAAAAGAACTATAGTAGAAGGTATACCACTTGTTCTGCTCCATTGTTGTATTTGTCTTTGGTACCGTCAGTTCTGGGCCTTAAGGAGTTGTAGTGAGTCTACTCCTTACTCATTACGTCGAAAACAAGAAGTGTGAAGTGAAAGTCTTCCTTCTTATGAACAATTGCAAAAAATAACAATTTCTTTCCTTCAAGATCAGCCCTTGTTTTATCTCTTAGCAATATTTTCACTCCTTCATAGTTGGCCTCAGAGTTTTTTTTTTTATGTTGTAGCAACTATAATAAGTGTAAAGAAATATAGTTGAGTACCACCATTAAAAAACAGAAAACGCAGTAGCATATTTCTAAAAACTTAAGAAACTTACTATAAAGCTTGGATCCATGTAGAAGCACTGAATTTTTTTCCCTCTTATGGATGACTCTCATGTATGCATTGATTGTGAAGTTCGAAACTTCTTGATCTTTGAGAAAATTCTTGATATTGCTTCGAAAGCATCCTGGTACAAAATGCTCACTACCATAGTTGAAAATAACATATATTAGTACGCCACATTAGTTTTTCCAAACACACATTACAGATAATAAAAAAAGAGTTTACTTACTTAAGCTTTTTCAGTTTCCAATACTTCACAATCGCTTGTTGGTGTTGCTCGTCTATTTTCTTGAAAACTTTGTGTTGTTTCTAATTTAGTGTTCTGTCCTTATTGTCATATTTCTTCTCCTTCACTTTTTTTTCATCCTGCTTCTTCTTCTCGCAAGCTTGAACATCATTTTCTTTCATCTCCTTCTCCTTTTTGTCTCCTCTTGTTCTAATCCTCTTATTTTTAGTAACATCATTCATCTTGGTCAGGTCTTCATCATCCTATTGCAGTTCTATTATTAATTCTATTATTTTTCCCTCCATATCCTCTTTATGATGCCGCAACATGTTGCACTTTGTCTTCATCTCCTTTAAGGCCTCATCTTTCTGAGACATAAACTTTTGTAGTAGCACAGATTTTTTCTTGTAATGCTCCTTTTTCTTCCATAGCCTCTCTAAGTATTCATTCTTCCGTCTGCATAATTCGTTTGCCGATGAAGCCATATCTTGCTTCAGCATTGCCTGATCCTTCAACTGCTCCACTATTGTCAACTCTTCTTCATATTGAGTATAGTGCACCGAAAAATCAAACTTGACTTCATTTAGCATCAGTTGCTCTCATTCAGCAGAGTAATCATTATCGTTGAAAGGATCCGAGTCATTATGCTCTCTACTTTATCTTCTTCAGAACCAGTAACAACTTTTGCAGATTCTCTGAGTGCATGCTCATCATTTTGTGCTTGAGTTGTATGTCCATGTTCAATAGCAGAGTCTTCAGCAGCATCTCTGATGGTGTGCTTGTCATCATTGTCATTTTCTTTTTCAGCTGTCGTTTCTTCATTCATCGGATCAACAAATTTACCGTCCTCCGCTTTTTCCTCCTCATCTTCACAATTTTGTTTTTCCTCAAAATCTTTGTGTAAATGCATTTCAGTATCATCACCACCTACCTTGTACTATGCACCTTCTTCAGTAGCATGATTTATTGATTCCAATGCATCATCATTGTCGTCAACTTTGTCGTTGTCAGCAGGTCAATTTTTGGGTGAAGATGTTTTCGTTTGGGCAGTATCAGCTTCATGAGCTGCATTCACATATGGGTTCGGGTAAATATTTGATATTATTTTTACACCATTAGACCCTTCACCATCTCCATCTCCACAAGCTGGCTCTGCGGGAGGACTTGATGACAGTTTGTGCTCATCACCCTGCTTCACATTATGCATATATGATTTAAGTTATAGAAGTTTTACAACTTTAATATAGTAGCAGCAAGTAATAATGTAGATGTAAAATACACTTACCCCTTCTTCTAGTGTCACATTCATTTCTCTGTCGTCATCTTCTTCCTCTCCTTTTCTGTCATATGCTGCTTCTTTTCGCTAGCGTGTCTTCTTATGCTTTTCATCAACTTTCTTTGCTTTCTTTTTTGGTTTTACTCTCTTTTTCGCGGCTTTCCATTTTTTTACTATCGTAGTAGCAAAATCATCATCATTTTCTTCAGTAGCAGGGGTTGCAATATTTGCTGGTTTGCTGATTGCATTTTTTGCAAGCTGAATGTTTGTTTGAATGTGATTAGTAACAGTGGACCATATTTACTATTAGGATTTGTAACATCAACACAACATGTTATTTCATTTTTTTCATCATACTTTTTTTTACTTGAATGTCATCTATGTTTGTCGTCTTCAGCTTTTTCCACAGTTTTCCCAAATCCCACTTGATAAAAGTAGTGTCAATCGGTTCATCTCCAGGACCATAGATAATTGTTTTCTCCTCTATCATGTTAGTGTTCTCACATAGTTAGTACTACAAAGAGAGTAAAAGGAACATATTAGTTTAATATTTTTCTCATACTAGCAGCAGCAAATGCATCTTATTTTTTGGAATGAGTTTCAGTACTTACCGTTACTACAAGAACACATCCACTTGGGCTTTTGCATTTACTCATGCCATTCGAGTAAGTTACTAAATATCTGAGGATAGCCTCTACCCAATTGTAAGTTCCCATGTGGTCAAGATTGTCGATCATCTTTACAAAGGACCAATTCAACGGAGATCCTGAGCTTGCAAAGAGGAGAGTGCAGAAAATATATGTTAGTATCAGCTTTGTCACGTTTTTCAACCAGTGCTCATTTTCTGCACGTGTCGCAATTACATTGTCCAATGCATCTTGAATGGGTTTCCGTTTTGGACATTTTTTAAATATAGGTTGATACACTACAAGAAAAACGCACCTAGACCACGGAGCGTTTTCGTCGTCTACGTGCATTTTTCCGTCGTCTAGGTACTTAGATGACGGAACCTCCGTGGTCTAGGTTCCGTCCTCCAAGTACTGTCGTCTGGGTACTTAGACGACGGAGAATGATGTTTCCGCGGTCTAAGTTTTCACTTATACGACGGAGAATGAATTCTCCGTGGTCCAAGTGGGACTTAGACCGCGGAACAAATCCGCGGTCTAAGTTTTCACTTAGACGACGGAGAATTAATTCTCCGCGGTCTAAGTGATTATTTATTTTTTTAATTAAAATTTGAATTAAAATTAAAATATTAATAATTTAATTAAAATGCTAAATTCTAATTTAAATATTAATAAATTAATTAAAATACTAAGGAGAGCGTTGTCGCCGGAGGGAGGAAGTTGCCGGAGGGAGATGATCGCCGGAAAGTTGCAGGATTTTTGAGAGAGAGTGAGAGTGAGAGTGAGAGTGAGAGAGAGGAGAGGAGGAATTAAAATACTAAGGAGAGCAAAATCACCTGAGGGAGAAAGTCGCCGGAGGGAGGGAGTCGCTGAAGAGGGGAGTCACCGGAGGGAGGAAGTCGCCGGATTTTGGGTCGCCGGAAAGTTGCCAAATTTTTTAGAGAGAGGAGAGGAGGAATTGAGAATGGGATGAGGAAAAAGGATTGAATGGGTCATTTATATAGAGTTTCACTTAGACCGCGGAGGTGTTTTTTCGGTTGTCTAAGTGCACTTAGATGACGGAAACACTCATCTCCGTCGTCTGAGTGAAAAATTTGAATTTTTGGAACTGATGCCCAATTAATTTGGCGGGTGGGAGTTAACCGCCCTAATTTTGGGAAGCGTTTCAAATTTCACTTAGACGACGGAAACAGGTAATTCCGTCGTCTAAGTGAAAAATTTGAATTTTTTGAACCGGCGCCCAATTAATTTGGTGGTGGAAATTGAACCGCCATCTTTTTCAACCTAGACGACGGAGATGGTCTTTTTCCATCGTTCAAGTGGTCAGTCCATCTCCGTGGTCCAGGTGAAATAGTCATAAAATTAATTTTTAAAAATAATTCGTAAGGAAGTTTCCGATCTGTCATTCGAATGAAATAGTCGTAAAATATTGCTTAATGAATCGTATATATAAACAATTGAATTTAAAACGACGAATAATCTTACGTCTTTAAATTTGTAAAGTGTCTACTAATGTGTATAACTTAAGTATTATTAAGTATAGGCTCATTGCATATTGATATTAACGAAATTGAATTTGGACAAAATAACCGTTGGATACATTCGCCATAAGACAATATATAAATAGAATAATTTTCACAAAATAGTAAGTTCGTTAAGGGTTTCATCGGCACAGTCAACCGCAAAACCAAAATTTTTACAAACCGGAAACGTTGATACACGAAAATCCGTAAGTCCTATTTTGGAACCGTCGACGCTTACACTCCAATAATTGTTTACTCTATGGTCTCGACGAAAAGAATATGCTTTAGGATATGGTCTAGATGGTCGTTATCTTAGGTGAAATTACCTGCCTTTTCACTTAGACGACGCAAACGTGCCTTTGCGTCGTCTAAGTGAAAAGACAGGGTTTAGGGGATAGGGCCTTAGGGTTTAGGGTTAAAGCACTTAGACGACGGAGATGTCTTTTTCTGTCGTCTAAGTAACACTTAGACCACGGAAACTTTCTCCACGGTCCAAGTGGCCACTTAGACAACGGAATGACACTTTCCATCGTCCAAGTGTCACTTGGACCGCGGAGAATGTTTTCGCGGTTTAAGTGTCACTTAGACGACGGAACCTTAAAGGTTCCGTGGTCTAAGATCATTTTTCTTGTGGTGATAAACCAACCTTCTGTTGGCCTGTTCCAATCATTCTTGTCCATTGAGACCTTCCTCCTAATGATAATACATAAGGATTCGTTAACAGTTAATAATCATCATCAATTCAAAAATAAACGCAAAAAATAATAATTTTACCAGAGTTTCGGATGCCGAACATATCTGCCACGTCTTTGGGTTTTATCGGACCCATTTCCTCTCCGATGATGAACCTCTTTTGCTTCTCATCAAAAGTCGCAAGTATCTTATGCAATTCTTTAGCTAATTTTTTCGTAGTATCATTCAGCTTCTATTCCCAAAATTCTCTAATTAGGGTCTTGAATGGTGTGAAGTAAAGCTTATTTTTGACTAAGTCATTTGTTGCATCGTCCACTCCAAAATCGTTTATCACACCAGTCATCAAATTTTGCGTTGCAGACATTAAGCACCTTGTTTGTGTAACCAGGCTTGAAACTTTTTTTTTGTCTTTACAACTTTCATTTTCATATTTGCTACATCTCCCTTCCCCTTTTTAGTTGACCTTACGACTTCCTTCGTCTTTATGCCCCTCCTTTTCATACCTGCTAGCCCTCCCTTTCCCTTTCTAGTCGACTTTACGACTTCCTTCTTCATTTCTACAGAAATCAAGATGCAAATATGATTATTAGTTCAGTAGCTAAACAAAAGACATACTATTACCAACAACGAAGTGATTGAAACACGAAGGTCAGTAGCAATCATTGATACACCATTTCAAGTATCAACATTTTTGACAATCAATGTATAGATTCGCCATCTCTTTTTAGTGTAAAAACAAACACAATAACAATTGAAACACAGTATCATCTGCATATATCTAAACATTTTACCAACAACGAAGCCATGTCTCAATTAAACATAGTATCATCTCAAAATAAACGAAAAACAAAGTCAAAATGCTTAGTACAATTCTAACAAAAACCCTTATTTATAATAAATGATTTCTATGTAGATAAAATAGAAGAAAACGCAGTAGCAGGTCAAACCTTCTTCTTTTTGATACCGAAATCTTAACCAAAGTGTTGCAAATAGAGACTGGTACCGCTATTAAATATGCGTCACGAAGACAGTCTAATGCTTCGTTCCAACATGCGTTGTCAAAGAGAGCCTGATACTCCGTTCCAAATCGAGCCTGATCCCTCGATCGAAGCGAGCTTGATACTGCGATCAAATCAGCGTCCAAAATCGAGTCTGATACTTCGATCAATTCTACGTTTTGATACTATAATCGGAGAGAAGGAAGATTTTTTGATTGAAGAATGCAAATTGGTAGTAGGAGAATTGCAGAAGAAATGAAAGAAATGGCGGCTAATCGAGGGATATGTTCCTTTATATATAGAGATAAAAAGGTCTTTTTGAGGTGTTTAAAGGGTTAGGTTTCTAAAAATATAAATTAAATTTTGGGCCTGTATTCTGAGTTGTCTAAATCTTAGGACACTTAAAAATTGGTATGGCCAAAAATCCAATTTGTAGTTTCAGAAACCCAACCCTTTAAACACCTCAAAAAGCCTTTTTTGTATTGTTGATACTATACCCATACCCTTGGGTGCCATTTTCTAAAAAATCTTTGGGCACTTAAAAATTGGTATGACCACTCCCACATAATTGTTATGGGCACCCCAAAATTGATTTTGGCACCTAATTTTTTTTAGTTTTTTATTCTCTCTCTCATGGGCACGGCGCACTTCTTCTCTGACCAAAGCCAACAAAATCAACCATGATTGAGAAAACCAATTGGCAACAACCATCTACATCGTTTCGTCCCCGATGAAGATGCAGTGCCTGTCAAGGATTTATCTCTTCTTATTTTCAAAATAGGAATTTTGATCTGCGATGGAAGCCTGGATATTTTAGTTTCTCTACTGTCGATGTTTGAGAAAAGTCTACCAGGTTAGGATCTCCAATTTGATCAGGCTTAGACTTTAATAAAGGCGAGAGGGAGAGAGAGAGAGAGAGAGAGAGAGAGAGAGAGAGAGAGAGAGAGAGGCTCGTCGGCATGGGGCTGGCTTGGATGGCGGTACACGGCTGTTGGTGGCGCGACTTGGATCTGGAATCGGCTCATCGGCATGGGGTTGGCTTTGTCAACTCGGCCGTATGTGGTGCACCAAGCTCGTACGGTGGTGCCACAACGAGGGGTCGCGGCTTCACGGTGGAGGCCTGGAGGTGAGGAAGTTTCGAGCTCGCGGTGGTGCCACAACGGTGAGGAAGGCGCGGCAGGGAGGCAATCGAAGGCGAGATGTGGGGCTTGGTCGCTTGGAGGCGGCGTCGCACTGCAGTGGTTCGACCACCGATGTTACATGGTAACGGGATTGCGGCTGAGAGAGAGACAGAGGGAAAAAGACAACGGAAATAGAAAAATTAAATAAAAAGAAAAGAAAAAATATTTAAAAAAAATGAAATTTTAAGAGTATTACAGTCTTTTAATCTTTATTTTTTTTGTAAAAAAAAAAGTGATACGTCATCAATACAAAGAGAGCCGTGGCGGAAATTGACTTTAGAAATCACGATAAAGTTGTTTTGAAAGTTTGGACATCACTTTGATAGTTTTTAAAGTTCAAACATCTTTTTTATACTACGGTGAAAATTCACTCTGTGGATGACTTGTTTAGATTTAAAGAATGGTTCTTCCATATCAACTTCTTCTTTGATCTATTTTTCTCTCCATTCAAAAAATTGCATAATCAGTAAAGAAGCTCTCCTTTTTTTTTTGAAAACTTAAAGAAGCTTTCCTTAAGTACGTTCCCCACTACAACATTTTTGCCCATTACCGGCGAGATCACCGGAGACAAGGCCGGCGACCGGAAAAGTCGCCGGTAATGTTCAACATTACCGGCGACTTAGCCCGTCGCCGAAATCTCGCCGGTAATGTTGCAAAACATTACCGGCGACTCCAACCGTCGCCGGCAATGTCTAGGGAGACATTTCCGGCGATTTTCCGGCGGGAATTTCGCCGGAAATGTCTCCCTAGACATTGCCGGCGACGGTTGGAGTCGCCGGTAATGTTTTGCAACATTACCGGCGAGATTCCGGCGTAAAGTCGCCGGTAATGTCTTCATTTCCGGCGACTTACTCCGTCGCCGGCAATGTGTCTTATATTAGATGCCGGATCGGGCAGTGGTTACCTGGACGATCATCCTTAGTACGTTGGAAATTGTAGTCGGAAATCGTACGTAGTCGGAAAATGTAGTCGAAATTGTAGTCGAAAATTGTAGTCGTTAATCGTACGTATACGGAAATTGATAGGGCTGAGAATCCAATACCGAAATCCCGATACCGAACCCGACCCGTCCCGATCCCGTCCCGATCGGGTCGGGATACACCTCTAAAATTATGTCGTCCCGACCCGTCCCGATCCCGAATTAAAATAAACGGGTCGGATCGGGATGGGCCGAATAGATACTGAAAATCCCGACCCGTCCCGAATATCTAAGCCCAGTCCAAATTCTCGAAGCCAAGCCCAAGCCCTAACCTTCCCCAAACCCTCAGCTCACCCTCAGCTCACTCTCAGCTCTCTCAACGCCTCTCTCTCAGGCTCTCAGCTCTCGCCTCTCCAATAACTCAATAAGTCCCATTCCCATTCCCAAGCCCTAACCTTCCCTAAACCCTTCCTCGGCCTCCCCCTCCGTTGTGCCCCCATTCAATGGGAAAACTGGGAGTAAGTTTATGGTTTTCATTGTTAAGGATTACATTTAGATTTCATATTTTCATTGTTCTGGGTTGGGAATATCTTAATTCTTACTGCAAGTTTCATTCTCTTACAGATTAGAAAGAGTAAGAAGAGACTTAGGCCGGAGGAAGCAGCCGAAGCAATCATTACATCTGGACCTGGTACAACTTTGTCTCTCTCTGCTCAGACGACTCCGGTCAGTTCTTCTTCTGGTACAACTCCTTCTCTCTCTAATTCATTGCCCCAAATTAGTGAAGAATCTTCTGATGTTAGTCAAGATACTCGGAATAGTAGGAAACGCAGTTGGGTATGGAAGCATTTTGATGAATATACAGACAGGAAAGTCACTAAGGTGAAGGGTAAGAAAGATATTGTACATGAATCTCAGAGGGCCAAGTGTAGATACTGTCCTAAGGGTCCTTTAGGAGACTATGCTTGTGATTCTCGTAGCAATGGAAATTCAGGGATGCTTAGGCACTTAAAGTTTAACTGCAAGTTTTATCCGGGTAGGAAAGTGAAAGTAGTAGAGAAAAATCAGCCAGTATTTTCTAGTGATAAAAGTAAGGGCAATACGATGAAGATGGTAGCATATAATCCTGATGCAGTGATGCAAGCTTGTGTTGAAATGGTTGTAGTTGATGAACTTCCTTTTAGGTTTGTTGAAAAGCAAGGATTTAGGCACTTTTGTCATGTTGCAGTGCCTTTGTTTAAAGTCCCTTGTAGGAAAACTTTGGTGAAGAACTTTCTGAGTTTGTATGATAAGACGAAGAAGAAGTTGATTTCTGATATTAAATGTCATCGGGTGTGCCTCACTACCGATACTTGGACAAGTGTTCAAAACATGAACTACATGGTGCTAACGGCACACTTTATCGATGATAAGTGGGAAATGCATAAGAGGATAATCAACTTCTGCATTATATCTTCTCACAGCGGGAATTCATTTTGAATTGTTGATTACTTGATTGTTTGTGGTTTAGTCACTTTAATGCTATCTTATTAATTTATTTTGAAGCATTGATTACAAATCTGTTGAAGCATTGATTGTTAGACACTTAAGACTGGGTACTAATGTTAGATAACTTAGTTTCTAGTGATATGAATTCTGCAAAACTCATGTTAAGAACATCTGTGTTTATAGAATGAAAACAAATAGAACTTACAGGGACTGAATCAATGTGAACCAATGTGAACCAATGTGAACCAATGCATCAGTGTGAACCAATGTGAACCAATGCATCTGTGTTCAGAAACTGATCTGAACAATGTGAACCAATGCATCAGTTCAGGGACTGAATCAATGTGAACCAATGTGAACCAATGCATCAGTGTGAACCAATGTGAACCAATGCATCTGTGTTCAGAAACTGATCTGAACAATGTGAACCAATGCATCAGTTCAGGGACTGAATCAATGTGAACCAATGTGAACCAATGTGAACCAATGTGAACCAATGCATCAGTTCTGTTGAACTGATGTGCCTTTTGAAGTTACTGCAATATATACACAGATATAACTATGTATTCGAAAACATAGATTGGTCTATGACAGATCCTCATTGAATTCCTATATTGATCATGTACAAGATTCAGAATATACAAAGAAGAATAATGTCATGTTCTTGAGTTGTTCTAACAACTAAATGTCTAAATGAAATTGTTTGTCTTTCAGAGCATGTAAGCACAGCCTCTTCAAGTAACTGTCCTCCTCCAACATTCAAGGGAAAGAAACAAGTTGTTGAAGTTGATGATGAATCAGATGATGAACTTGTTGAAGTCAGTGATGATGACACTGAGCTGGGATCTGAATATGATTCAGAGACAAGTTAATGGTGTTTTATCTGAAGCTATTGTTGTTGCTATGTTCTTGATAAGTTGATATGTTATTATTTATTAAGTTTGCTATGAAGTATGAACTGTTTACTGATGTTTTCGGCTACTGGTTTTGTATTAAGTTTGGCCTTTTGCTACTGGTTTCAGTGGTTTGTATTAAGTTTGGCTACTGGTTTGTATTAAGTTTGGCTACTGGTTTTGTATTAGTTTGCTATATGAGTATGAACTTGTTATTGTGCTATGTTCTTGATTGCAAGCAGTAATTAATGTGCAGGTTTTCAAAAAAAAAAGTAATATGCAGAATGGTCCCGATTGGTCCCGAACCCGTCCCGAACCAATCGGGATCGGGATAATTCGGTATTAGGTCGAATCCCGACCCGTCCCGATCCCGATTTTACTTTCGGGATCGGGATCGGGATAGGTCGAATCCCGACCCGTCCCGTACCGATCCCAGCCCTAGAAATTGATAATCAAAATTTTAGTCGGAAAATGTAGCCGGAAATCGTAGACGGAAATTGTAGTCGTTAATCGTAGACGGAAATTGATAATCAAAATTGTAGTCGGAAAATGTGCATAGCTGGAAATGGTACGTACGTTTACGGAAAATGTAGTCATTAATCGTACGTATACGAAAATTGATAATCGAAAATGTAGTCGGAAAATGTAGTCGTTAATCGTACGTATACGGAAATTGATAATCGAAATTGTAGTCGGAAAATGTAGCCGGAAATCGTAGACGGAAAATGTAGTCGTTAATCGTACGTATACGGAAATCGTAGTCGTTAATCGTACGTATACGGAAATCGTAGTCGTTAATCGTAGTCGTTAATCGTACGTATACGGAAAATGTAGTCGTTAATCGGACGTATACGGAAAATGTAGTCGTTAATCGTACGTATACGGAAATCATTAATCGAAAATGTAGACGGAAAATGTAGTCATTAATCGTACGGATACGGAAATTGATAATCGAAATTGTAGTCGGAAAATGTAGCCGGAAATCGTAGACGGAAAATGTTGTCGGATATTCTTCGGGAAATAATGACATTACCAACGAGTTGAAGTCGTTGGTAATGACATTACCAACGAGTTATAAGCAACTCGCCGGCAATGTCTTCTGGATAGAAACCCAGTCGAGCCCGAGCCTTTCATTTCTCCTCCTCTCCCTCTCCTCCTCCTCTCCCTCTCCTCTCCCTCTCCTCCTCCCAAATCGGTCCGGTGAGTGTATGTGCTCCTCCTCCTCCTCTCCCACTCCTCTTCCTCTCCCTCTACTCCTCCTCTCCCTCTCCTCCTCTCCACCAATCCCCTCTCCTCTCCTCCTCCGAAAATCTCCTCCTCCCCTCCTCCCCTCCTCTCCTCCCCTCACCATTGTAGGTGGAAATTCATGGCAGGTCCGATCCTCTCTCTCTCCCTCTCTCTCTCTCTCTCTCAATTTTTAATTATTTTTTTGCATGTGTATGTGTATGTGTATGTGTATGTGTATGTGTATGTGTATGTGTATGTGTATGTGTATGTGTATGTGTATGTGTATGTGTATGTGTATGTGCATGTGTATGTGTATGTGTATGTGTAAATTAATTAGGGTGCTAAGTTGGAAATTAGGGTGATAAGTTCTAAATTAGCATGTATGTATATATGTGATGTATATATATATTTAGGTATGTGAATATGAAGTGATGTATATATATATGTGAAAATTATGTATAAATGTGGTTTTGATGAATATGTGATGTATATATATGTGGAAATTAAACCTAATTAAGATGCATGATATATATATGTGTGAAAAATGTGGAAAATTAATTAGGGTTTGTGATTTGGATGAATATGTGATGGATAAATTTAATTAAGATGCATGATGTATATATATATATACACATCGAATATGTATAGTCGTTAATTTAGGTGATATAGTTGTTAATTAATCGTATAAATGAAGGTGGAAATCGGGATCGGGACGGTTTGGAACCGGAACGGTTTGGAACCGGAACGGTTTGGAACCGGAACTTATTGTAACTGGAACCGTTATGTTACAAACGGTTCCGGTTACAAACAGTTCCGGTTTCAAACGGTTCCGGTTCCAAACCGTTCCGGTTCCAAACCGTTCAACCATCAGACACAGGTGCAGGCTCAGATGTACACATGGATGCGGACGATGTACGAGGCTCAGACTACCGGACAACCATTCCCCACACCTCCCCCGGTCCCGGTCCCTCCGTTCCCTAGCTATCCACCACCACCACCGCACCAGTCAACGCCAGAGCAAGACCAAGGTAGCCACCGGAATTCAAATGAGTACTTTGATTACTTCGACCCTGACCCGCAAGTTCCTCGACCCTGACCTGTAGTTGTAGTTAATTTTCGTATCGTCGTTGCTATTTGTACTGTACGTTGGACATTTATGTGTATTGTTGAACTTGTATGATTGTACGGTTTATGTCTTTCAATGCAGGTTCTGGAATTGGGCCCAATCCAGAACCGCGTTTTTTTTTCAAAAATTTTTCAGACATTGCCGGCGACATGGACCTCAGTCGCCGGCAATGTCACAAATTCCGGCCACGGCGGCGGAACCATTGCCGGCGACGCCGTTTCCCGTCGCCGACAATGTTAACACCGGCGGGAGATTTCCGGCGACGTCATTGCCGGCGATTCGTCGCCGGGAATGACATTTCCGGCGAAAAAAAAAGACAAGGCCGGCGACCTCCCGTCGCCGGTAATGTCTCCTTTTCTTGTAGTGCCGGCCCCCTTATTTCTCACGTTGATAGCAAGAGTACACCTCTCAATGTGAAAAGCGATTGCAATTAAATAGGAAACATTATTTGATATTATCATAATTTTATTTCCTTAACAAATAAAATTGTAATCAAGACAAATATAAAAAATAATGATCATAAATAGAGTTAACCATAGTTTAACACTCTCATGAAGTGTTATAATTTTAAAGGGATGTGATGCTCACGCCATAACAAAGGAGTGAGAAAAAATGCACTCGTAACTTCTCACACGGACATACTACAATGTTTTTTCTTTCTTTTGTTTTCTTTTCAAGGTTTCACCTGTACTCTATCATGTAATCACTTGCCGACCTGCTAGCTCACAAATTCCATGTTTTTTTTTACGGTAAATGAGAGACATTATATTAATAATCGATAAGTAAATCATACATTACACAATAGAACACCCGTAGATCTCGAGAGAATTGAACTACTTCGCACTAATCTAGGCTGTCTAAATTAGTACAAGAACACATGATTTGAAGCAATAAGCACCAAAAAGTAACCAGGTAACCAGGTAACCAAGATAATGCCTTCTTATAAGGCGAGCACCAACATGGGTAAACCAAGGTAATACTCGCCTGTATACAGATCGAACTTCATGCGCCGGGCTCCCAAATTCGGTTCCAAAAATGGCCCAAACCAGATGAGACTTAAAAGAGGAGATTAGGGAGAGGACCCTCTAACTTTGAGGCCCTTTTCCAGAACAGAGGGACAAAAACCCATGCACGTAAATGGCCTATGCCTGAGCCGTAAGAGAAGCCAAGCCTAGTTCCATGCTGCATGACTTACCGCCATACGCCTTCGAAGGTGCCTGAACCTCAATCGTCCCCCACTCCGGCCAAGCAACCGCTTGCCGTTCTAGCTAGCTCCGCCAACCCGCCTGCGTCCCAACCCAAGCCGCCTTGATCAGAGTCGGTACCACGACAAGGCTTGAGATGGCTTGTCTCCAATACGCCGAGGACGGACGAAGCACTTACCCCAAAAAATGTTGGTCCGCCATCAGAATTCGGGTCACCACATCCTGCAACTTCAGTCGAGAACGAGCTAGTTGCCTAGAGACCGGGACCGTCTGCCGCAAAACCCAAGGTGCGGTTTGAGCCCTAGCCTTATTGTGTCGCCTCCCCTGTGTCGGAAGAGATGAAGATAACGTCTGCTCAAACGCAGACCACGAGGAGAGGACGGGGAAGCCTCTCGGTGTGCTCAGAGACCACGCGGGGACCGACAGGATTCTCCACTGGTGGAGGGTGCTGTGCCACCAAGTCGGGAGAGGGAAGTTCCCAAACCCTAACAGAGCCATTGATCGAGTTTTGTTCTCTACACACTTTGATATGCTACAAATTCCATGTTTCTAGTTTCTATTTAAGATACATTGTAATCTAAGAATTGGATACTTCAGAAGATATCTAGCCCTAATTAAATACCTAGACTACTTTCTGGTAACCCCAATCCTCATCAGGGCCATATAGGCAATAAGTCTATAAAATACAAGCATCATAAGCAAAGCCCCCACATTGTTCAATTGTCCATTAAGCCCTATGTTCTGTATAGATGGAAACTCGCCAACCAAACATACCCCATTGGTGCCATTCTCACATGGGTAATTAAGTGTCACTGTTCTTGTACTGAGATCCTAGCAGAAGCCTGTATGCATAGTTACTGATCGAAATAAACTTTAACCAAGCCACGAAAGAAGGCACATGTTGAACATAGTAACCACCGGCTAGAAGAAATGACAACATGAGCACTGATCCGAGTGTTGTGGCAGCTTTTAGGTCCATGACCAATGCACCAAGAGCAAGACCCATTCCTTGAGCTACTAGGACAGAGAGGAGGAGTACGGACAAGGTATGAAAGAAGTGCACAGGTAAGGCTTTGAGACCTGCCATCCAATAAGTTATATATGTGATATACAGAGTGGGAAGGACAAGTTCCATAGGGAGGTCACCGATGATTCTTGATATGAAGTAGGAGGAAAGACGGTATGTGCCTGAAGCCCGTTCCTTCTCGAGCGTTTTGCGCTCTGGAGGGAATGTGAAAATTGCTTCGAAGAGAGGGAAGAATCCCCAAAATCCAGACATGAAGAATAGAAGTCCACTCTGCGAAATAGGCAATTTAGATGATTTGAAATCAGTAATTAATCTCAAAATAGCTTTAATATATGTTAAAAGACGAGACTGACTGTTAGGTTTGCAATTAAAACTCGTTCTAAAGAGGGATGGTGTTAAATACCTGATCTTGTAAGTGAGAAATATCTGACTGCCACCACAGAAGCCCACAGAGAAGAGCCACAGCGACCACCTGACCAATCTTGAGCACAGAGAAAGACTCGTGCTTCCTCTCCTTCACTCCTCTCCTGAACAACACAGTAAATTGCTGCCACCAAGTTGTGGGCCATTTCTTTGACTTCTGCTCCTCTGATGATGCATCTTGAAACTGATGAGTGTTGTTGCAGCAGCTGGTTTCTTTAAGCTCCGCTTTCAATTTATCTTCAAGGCTCTGCTTGTACGCCAAAGCTAAACTCCGCTTCACCGCGGCTTTGTTTTCATTTGATTCATCGGGTGTCAGACCTGGCATAACATACACTTTAGCATATCGCGTTCAAATTACTAGCAAATTCAGCTGCCTAAAGATAACACACATTTGCATGATCGAAACCCCATCCTCATGAAGGTGCTAGTAAAAAAACTAGGGTAAAAATAGAATGTTTAACAGTTGACAAGGTGAATAAACACCTCTCAAAGATACTTTATTCACAACTTGGATATATCAATGTAGTAAGATAAATAGGGGTTATCGAACACAAGGAATTGGTGAAACTAAATCCTAACACACTACTATGCTGACAGACTCGACTACAGTACACTAATAACAACACGAACCTAAGTTAGACAGACTCAAATGCTAACAAAATTTTGACACAATAAACTAGACACAGTGAAGGACTACCACACAAAATTTTAGGGTATTCGGAGTTGATTTGGTCACCGAAATAAATCGGCTAAGCTACAGCTAATGCAGAAATCAATAAATTGCAGAAAGTAAATTGTTGTAGATAACTAATGAGATATGAATGTTAAGAACTTCTCTCCACCCTAGACATACTTACGACCTCCCCAATATAATTGAACTAACCATGGATGAATACTCTCCACACAAGAGCTTTGGTTAAGTCATCTTATGTATTACACTCTCTTACTTGGCATGAAAGAGGGAGGGACAATCCGCTCGATCTTGATCCTCACTTAACCGACTTATACATATGGTGATGTAAGCCTAGAGAACTGAAGTCATTACGTTCTAAGAATGTTTGAAGAATAACAGAGATTCAAGGGTTGATAAGGTGGTCACCCTTTCATCACTAAGGCTTGTTTCACACAAATTCATGTTTGTCTCTAGAGAATATGCAACGATAAGGTGGTCATATACATAATCAAGACTATAGATCCTAAGCCATGCATCTAAGCGTGCACTCAAAGAAACATGAACATAGAAAACATACGGTGAGAAAACAGTGAAACAAAACTCATCCAAATAGTTAATAGAATCAAAAGGGGTTCAAAATCGTAAGCATATCTAGGGCTTCAATCAGCCTCTAATAATGGAAATTAGCTACTAAAAGTCATAAATAATAAAATCAAAGAGTTCATGAAAGATAAATAAAAAAGGAGAAAGAAGAACTCTTAGCGACGACGTGGTCGAATTTTTCTTCATACACAGAACTTCTTCTCCAATTCTTCTTTATTCTTCTTTTTTCTTCCTTCTCTTGCCGTGAGCCCCCTGCTACTCTTTTTCTTTTTATTCTTCTTCCCGTACGTAAGCTTCTCTCAGCTATATATATATCACAAGATTCCAAACAGTCATGAATCTCAGTAAGTATGACCAGAACTTCCCGGCCACCTTACACTTCATGGCCAAATACAAGCTGCCATGGATTTTCAAATGGCACTATGAACTCAACAGTCAAATCGTCTCCAGACAATTCTTAGTCAAATGGTGGGACAAATTTAACTTTGACAGAGTATTGGCTCAGTTCATCGAAGAGTTCCCAGTCACTTCCCCTAGCCGCAGTCAGATCAAACAAGAAGAATCCTCAGTTCCTTCTCCTCGACTTGATCATTTTAAGTCGCCAACCAACAGTCAACTATCTTTGCTAATGCCCATGCAACCTCCTTCTTCCTCACACCAAAGAGCAACATCTTCACCAAAGTCTTCTTCCTCCAAAGGCAAAGGAAATCCTCCTCCCAAGAGTAAAACAAAGTCTTCTAGTTCTGCTGAGTTGAAGGCCTTAATTGATACTCTTCAGAAACAAAGTGCTGTAGTTGATGCCCTTCTCCAGCAAGTTAGCTCAGATTCAGACTCAGTCAAAAATGAAGATTGTAATTCCTCCCAGTCATCGTCTTCTCCTCCCAGTCAATCTCAACCACCTGCTAGATGGTTTCAAGATAGTCAAGATCCTTACGAGTAAAATCCAGTTACATATCTCAGTCAACATCAAGCATTGGATACCAAAGTTACTATTCATAAAGTAACTTTTACTATTCATCAAACAGTAAAATGTCTCCCCCGAGATTCGCGGCGCCACAGTAAAAAACAAACAGTAAAAGTTTCATCCGTGTTTCGCGGCGCCACAGTTCATTTGCCTCTCCTATATAAGGAAGACTCAGTTCTCTTCCAAGGCAGGCTGGGTTCTCCCAAATAGAAGACTCTCCCTCTCTCTCTCTCCCAGTTAGCCAAATTCTCTCTAGTTTCCAGAGCTCTCATGTGTTGAGATTAAGTAGCTCTGTTAGTTCATAGTTCCCTATTCCTATTTTCCTTCATGCATTGAGCCTTCGGCTCCTATTTTGTAAGTTACATGTTTTATGTTTCAGTTTTATTAATACACATGTTTTATGTTTCAGTTTTAGTAACTGACATAATAGGAAGCTTACGTATTAACATGATGTAAACTTATTAATACAA